>JAODKF010000001.1:20424694-20457982 GCA_026779585.1 Mormyrus proboscirostris
GTGCCATCATTGCCAGACCTGGCCCATATCTGGTTGACATACCACTTGCCATACCAGAACTCAGCGTGCAGTGCCGGCTTGACACCAGATCTGGGCCAGACCTGTCTGCTATGTGGGTCCTCACCGACAATCTGGCTGATTGATTTTTTTTTCTTTTTCACACAATATTTTATTATTCAGAAGAAATGTTATCATAACGTACTTTGTCCAACAGAATTTTCAGTGAAATTTATCTGGAGTGATTTGTGTATCTTTAAATCTGACACATGAATTGTCCTAAAATATACACACGACTTGATTTGCTGTAAAATAGTGAAACTAATGACTGCTGACAATGTGCAACAGCCGATCACATCTTTTGTCATAATTTGTTAATATTTAGTTAATATTTTCCCATGTCACCATGTCTGGTAGATACTCTACCCGACTCTTTTTCGGGTTCTAGATGACGGCTGTTTTTGCACGTAAAAAGACACATTCAAAATATACATCCAGTGACAGAAGACATTATTTAAATGTGATTTTACTGTTTCGTAAATGTACCCAGCTCCATATCATTTACACGTGCCAAGACGCCGTTTAGAGCACTATAAATTATGCATTGCTCCCGTTATTTTGAAATGTTATTTATGCTGATTTTAATGACACCCACAGCTCACTCAGCAGTCCTTATTGTTCGGTGTAGATGGTCTACATCACTCTAGTGAATCAAAGGGGCGGGATCTGCTTATCTTTCACTGCCTTCCCTTCTGCAGTCGTTTGGGTGTTTGTTGCCACGTCTCCCTTTTCCTGTCTCCCCACTCCAGTCTTTCTCCCCCTCCAAACGTTGCTCTGAGACCCACTGGCGGCTCTTTGCCCTCCCTCATTCAGACAGCGGTGCCCGTAAATTAATGGCGGCCGCTTCAGAGGAGGAGATCGACCGCCGGCCCATCAGAAGAGTCCGGTCCAAGAGCGATACCCCGTACCTCGGCGAGGCTAGCATCTCCTTCAGCCTGGAGACAGGTAAGAGCACACGTGTTGACCACGCCACGGGGATGAACCAAATATGAAGGCACAGCTATGCTCTGTTCACACTGCATTAATTTATATTAAGTAATTATTTTAAAACGCTCGGCTTTTGGACGCTGCTTGTAGATTTATTTAAATATTAATATGAGTGCGCAGTCCGGCTGCTTGGGATTAGGAGACTTAGTGATTCACGTCTTTTGCTGCGTTTGACTGTATGTCTTTTTGCGTGGATCCGATATTGGGGTGAACTGTTCATTGGCCAGCAGCACCTTGGTCAGCTGTCTTAGATTAGTCGTCAAGACATGTTTTGCATGTGTTTATCAGGTTAACAATGTTGCGCCATAATTTAAATGGCACCCGCGGTTTTGGTTCCATGCAAGCTGGGACGCCAGGCACCAAGCTTATCCTTTTTTTAAAAAATAATTTGTGCAAATCAAGTAATAACACCTGCACCGACCGGACGTAACGTTTTGTTCCAGGAAAACTAGACAGCGTAATGTCTGCATTTCTAATTCACAAACGATTATGCATATAGTGAAGCACAGTAATCGACCGGCATGACAGATCTCTCACTGAGACAGAGTGGCTCGATTTGTGAAATCATATTACAAACAACAATGTTCTTCCCTCTTCCACAGTCCAAATACAAATGCCTGTTACTACTCACGGTTGTTTAACGACAGTCACAGTAACATGTCTATTGTAACGCTCTTCACAAACTGCAGGGCAAGTTACCGCATCCCTTGTTACCATGGTGACTTGGCATAATTTAGCGACAATATTAATGACCCTGGATTTTTAAATTTCTTTTATATTCCTGGTTAATATTTAATTCAGTTTAATTTGGTCTGAATTCTCGTATAGGATTTTCCTGAGCAAGATTTCTTAAATGGGGTAATGACAATACAGAAGCGAGCACGCTTTCCAAAGGCTGGCTACGTGCATGAAATGTTGATTAGGTAGCCTAAGGTAATAGAGATTTGACTGGACTGCCAAACTACTGGAGCTGTCCACTTAAGTGTGGTTCTGAAATAGTTATTGTGCTGCAGAATGCGTCTTGTCCAGGATCGGTCTGATTAAAAACGCTGTTTTGAGTTTACCGAACCGATCCGCACTCCGGCAGCTGGATATGCATTTTTAGTGCATGTTTAATGACATCATTCATTGATAACTACAGCGAAAGCCATGACTAATGAGTTTAAAGTTATGACTGAGTCACAGGGAGTTTTATCCGAGCAGTGCATGCCATAATAATGCTCACCGCTCAGAAAATGCATATGTGTTGTTTTCCGGCGGTGGTCTGTTTAAAATAGCATTTCAACACCCACGTTGGGTGAAAACGTTACAGCCACTTAATTGTTATGCTAAGTGTGCCTTCACAAAGAGGATTTTGTGTAGTGCTATCCAAAGTCCTCTCCCCATTTTCATGCACATGCTCTTCTAAGCAGCTTTTCAGATGCTTTGCAAAAAACATTTATAGTTCTTTATAGGCCTACTTCTGCAGAAGTCTGGAGAGACCCTTCCCTTGGGGGATAAAACTCTCCAGCTAGTCAGAGCCAGCCCAGACTGCAGATTGTGCTTTTGTTTTAAGTTCTTCATTCTCCTGGGGCTGGGTGCCCTACTACTCTGAAAAATACAGCATGACCTGGCCATTACCCCACTTGTACCACTGACCCAAAGAACTTACCCTGCAGACAGTAGACAGAAGCCCATTTTCTGATTTAATTCTGTATTCTCTTGTTCACAGCACATGTTGAGAGCCCCAATGAATTGTACACTTCTTCTTCCTGTTGCCTGACTCCTAAATTGCAACTTAGATTCACAAACATCACAACATGCACCAATATACATTTATTCATATATTCAGATAAAATATCCGACCCACTGGCAAGATAAGGTTATCCTGTCAGAGTCTGACACACCATTGACTCAGAAATGGACAAATATTTCCATGTCTCTATATCTGATGTGTATACCTTCTGTTGTGTATACCTTCTGTTGTGTATACCTTTCTCAGGATATAATATTGTACTAACAGCAGGCTTCTGACACCTACCAACCCTCAGCTGTAACTTAATATATGTTCGGTTGACTTACAATGAATCTGCATTTTGCTATGTTCCTGTAGGACGAGCTGATACATCCTGAGTCTCCGGTGAAATAACTTCCACGTCCAGTCATATGATGACATCAAGCAATGGAAAAATGTGAAATTTAATTTGACTGGTGCGCCGTTCGCATCGAACTGTTTCGCAAGTTAATTATCCCTTAATTCGACTATCATCAGGTTTTCTTGCGTGTCCTTAGCCTGAATCCTCACTGAGTTTTGGCTCAGAAAAAAACAGACCCATTTAATTGGTGCTAAAATTCTTTTTCCCGGCTCCTATGAGATACAATGTGATAATATTCTTCCAGAGTCCTGCAGTGGCGTCCAAATGCTCGGAAGCTGGCTGCTTCCTTTCGGTTCAGGCTGACAGGAAAGCGGGCGCTGCTCCATTCTGTCCACGGGACCCTCTCTGTCTGCCTGGCTCTGAGGCCTTCTGTGGCGCAAGTTGAGTGTCTCTATCGACGCTGTGGGCACCAGGTTATCTTTAAAAGCGCAGTGTTGCTTAGCAACAAACCCAGCAGTTAAGGAACCAGCATGAAAATATCCAGTCGAGGCCCGTTACTGACCCAGTCATTGCAAGGTCATCCCTAAAGGTGCCCGCTGTCGCTTAGCAACTGAAAGAGCCCAAGCACAGTCAGAAAGCTACCTCACAGAACACGGCCTGTCATCCTGGGAGTGCCTCAGAGTACAAAAAGAACCTGAATTTGATTCTGGCAAAGCCTTATATGTAGCAGTCTCACAGCAGAGATCGCCAAGTGTTGGTGTCACTGTACATTCTGCCGCTTTTCTGGCTGATAAGGCAGTTCACTGCTGGGAGTTGAGGGGGACTTGTGTTTCCATTTGCAAAAAAATCCTTCAGGGAATTCATATCCCCTTTTGAGAGTCAGCCTTAAGTACCATCAATATGCTGCTGTGTCTGTGAAAATTTGCTATTTTTAAATTACAAATGGAAAATTATTCATGAATTCCATATATACTGTATGTTAAATGTTGAAAGATAGGCTAAACCAGGGATGGGCAATCTTATCTGCAATGGGCCGGTGTGTATGCAAGTTTTCACAGCAACTCCCTAATGAGATTATTAATTAGAGGACTGATTGGCTGAAGAGTCCTCACAGCTGGATTTGATCAGCTGACCTACAGGTTATCCCATGACCTGCACACACAGCGGCCCTTTGCGGGTAAGACTGGCCACCCCTGGGTTAAACGCTCAGAAGGCAATAGGCACTTTGCTGTTCTCCACATTTCCACCATAAGATAAAAATATTGGGACATGTCCTGCACACATTTCTGTGTGTCCTCACCCCAAGAGAATCGGTGGCCACTCAATCAGACTGAGAAAAAGACATCAATTCATAAAGAATGTTAAAAAATGTTGTCTTAATTAAAAAAACATTTTTTTACAAATTATAAACTGTGAAACAGTGACTGATACCCATATACAATTATATCCTTACTAGCTGAATATAGCTTGATTAAATTTAATTGAAACAGTTAATTAAATCTGCTCATTACATTTGTTACATGATTCCCCACATGTAAACACAGTCAGCTTGTGTCAATTATTTTTGATGGTCACTCACAATTTGGGTCACTGGCAGCTGCACTGCTGTCCCCTAAGCACTGTGACATTGCTATGGCAAGCCATCATGGAAAGTACCCATGAGTAGGACATTGGGAATTGGGAGACTTGTGGCACATAGTTGCACAAGGGGGGGGGGGGTTCGTCTGCATCCAGTAACACAAATTTTTTGACATGACATGCAAATTAATAGGCGACCTACAGAATGACTGGTAACCAATGTCACTGCAGTAATGCCTGTCCGTAAATGTCCGTCCCGGGAGAGGAGTACTGTATGTTACAGAAACTCCCAGCGTATGCCAAGCTCAGGCTGTGTGTCACCCATGGTTGTTTATCAAGTTTACCCTGGAAAACAAGCCCCTGCTGGGACTTCTGCCCATGTCCTTTTAGCATTTAAAGTGCAGAGGTTCCATGATTCCTGAATAGGTTGTTTTTTAATGGTGAAGATATCTAGGCACCTACTGCTCCCCTACACTGAATATCCTTGAACACTAGACATTGTATGACAAAACATTTAGGAACATAAATAATAATAACTGATCCTTTATTGTCCCCATGGAGAAATTCTTTTTTACTTCTCCCTCAACTTGCTCTTTGTAGAGTAAGCTGTCTGCCCAGGGACTTGCTGAGGCTGGGTTTGAACCAGCAACCTTATGATTATAGGCACACAGGCTTAGCCCACTGAGCCACACGCAGGCCATAAACGGCTGACGGATTAAAAAAATATATGAATCAATGGATTATTCTTAATTCCACTTCTTCCACATTGTTTTTGGGGAGTATTGTGGAAGGAAGCATCTTTCCTTCATGCCCACTATAAAAGCTCAAGTGCAGTTTGCCAGTTTGTTTGCATAGCCTCCTTCCACAAACCCTGCTTGAGCCTGAAACGCAGCTCTGTGTATATTAAACCTGAACAGATGCTGGCATCACACCAATACAGCAACTTGGAAGGAGGCCAGGGAAGATTCCTCATCTTATTAAATGCGTTGGTGGATGGAGACAATAAGCTTCATGCTCTGAACCCCAATGACTCACACACTGCATCTCTGCTAACATAAAGTAAAACCCCCTTTCTTCCATTCTGAAAAGGACTCAATTGCCAGGGAGAATGGAATGTGCTTTTTCCAGCATGTTTAAAGTATGGCTATGTGGGTTGGTTTTCCGGTTGTGAAACAGTGATTTGGTTTTATAACTGATGTAGCAATTCCCAGCTTCTTATTCAGATTGTTTTACTCTTTCTGAGATACTGCAGACTGACCTGATCTATGAGGGTGACGTTTCCTTTTGCGTTTGGGGAGACTCCCCTCCCCAGTTAGCCCTTCTGTCAAGCCAAATGAATGAACACTAAATGTCGGCTGGACAGCCAATCAAAAGGCTGACAGGGACTGGGTCAGCCAATCAATAGACTGACATCTCTTTTAGAAATCAACAAAGTGCTATCTGTTAAACCCAGCTATTTATGGCATTCCACCACTTCAGCAACACATTAGAACAGAGGCAAGAGGGAACTATACTTCTCTTTACCATCCATCCATCTTCTAGCCGTTTATCCAGGGTCTCTTTAGCACACAACAGAAAAAGCTTTCATATTAATAAATGCTAGAAGTGAGAGTTATTATGGGTAATAAAGGACTGGAAAGCATGGAAGGATGTGTCAGAGTACAGAGAGCGACTCTGCTTTCGGTATCCGTGGCAGTATAGGTGGTGTATGAGGCCCTCCACATAATCTCAAGCAACGGCGCGCGCGGTAGGATCATCGCTTCAGTTATGGCGTAGAATCGATCAGGTCAAGACGTGTGTGGCAGGCATCAGTCTGACGTGGGGCAGCCTCATCTGGTCCATCAGCTGTCATTTGTGATTCTCTGGGGGTGGCACCTGGATGGATTGAGTACTGCTGAATTTTCCATGGCTGACACTGATCCTGGTTAAGATACCCAGCCTCCTTTAATTATAATCTAAGCTACAAATGACGACCAGTTAAAAGTGCGTCTTGACCTAGCAGTCTATGCCATGCCGCTCAGCTCAAAATGCATGCTGGAAGTGCACGTCACTCCCTGATGTACCAGAACTCCAGTAATCCAGCTATCTTTCCAGCTATATTTATGGCACTCCTGATATGTACTTCTGTGATCAGCCTGTGGAGAATGGTTACATGTCAAAATAACTATTTTTTAGAGTCTTCTAGAAAGAGTCAGCATCATGCACTGTCCTCCTTGGAGATTAATGCTTGCTTGACGGCTCATGATGTTCCTGCATTGGCACGGAGGCTTGCACCTCCTTCAGTCAAAACACACTTCCAAGGTCTCACATCACTCTTATTGGCTATCTTGTCCCATAATCATCACGACAAGATTGACTTTTAAAAAAAAAAAAAATCACCCAACAGAAGAGCTGAAGAGAAGCACATGAATATTGAAGAACACGTGTAATCTGCAGGTAGCGCTTTGTAACTGATTTCTTAACCTGTCGCGGGCAGGTTTTGTTGTTTTCCATACAAATTAGGGGCAGGATCTCTTTATCGGAACAAGTGAACAGCTGGCTGACCTGCTCCGCTAACAGAAGCATCTGCTAAGTTGGGAGGCTACAGATCATCGGCGCTTATCCACATGCCTCTGTCACCCAATAGATTTACTTTGCTGAGAGTCTTTGTTGACCCCCGCCAGTAAGCTGCATGTTGCAAGGCACGCCCAGGTACTACAGCACAGAGGTCCACATCTGACTCTTATTTATTATTCACTGTATGTTTTTAATATGCAACATGCTGCTAATATGTGGTATAATTGTGGTATAATACACTGTCCGTCCAAAAAAAAAGTCACCATTTGAATTTATATCAGCAAATACTTAAGAGCCAATAACTGGATCATTATTACAGCTCAGCAACATAATAATGATCCAGTCATTGGCTCTTAAATATTTGCTGATATAAATTCAAATGGCGACTTTTTTTTTGGACAGGCAGTGTATGTGGTATAATTGGTAGGACCCTTTTCTGAGCCTCCCTCTCCAGTCACAGATTTATAGATTCACTTTAATGGTCAGTTTCTTCTAGATAGTGTTTCTAAGCTTAAAGTGAAAATGGGTTATTTGACCCCAGTGTCCTGGGCTCCTGGTCTCATACAATGTTAGCATTGGATGGTCACTGGTGGAGAGATGGAGGTAAGGGAGCGTCAATACTGTTATTACATCATCCATTCTTGGGCCAATGACAATTAAGTTACCAAAGCTCAGAGCATCACAGCCCATTGCGCTTACATCATGCATACTCACAGCATTACAGCTCAGTATAATCACATCATCCATGCTCAAGGAATCTCTAATTACAACTATAACACGGTTCATAGTCACAGATCCACAGCTGAGTACAATCATTCACTTATGTTTCTTGATGACACTCATTTTAAGCCAGGCCGATGGAAGTGACAGATTGTGGTGACACAAGGAGAACATGCAGTAATCACACACACAAGCACGGCTGGGAATAAAACCTGCAGGCCAGGTGCCCAGATCACCATCCTGTGCACTAATCCACTGTTTAGCAGCAATATTTTTCTTTGCGCATGAATGAAGCGTAAAGAAAAGGCTGGATTTCCTTTCGAGCAGGCCGGTGAGTCATGGGAATGACAACAAGGTCGGCTACCATCCAGTGAAAAGGCTGAATGCTGAAGACGGGAACATGCAGGAATTCTGGTAGGATATACAGTAATGTGGGGGCCTCTGCTTTCAACGCAGGCAAAGTATTGATCCCATTTCAGTCTCCTCCACCCCAATTACAGGCATTCGGTGTAGCTTCTGGGCATGTGACCAGTTCAACCTCCAACACAGGAGGAAAGGGGGAGGGAGTCAGACCTGCTGTTTTACCCTTCAGCTGTATAATTCACCCAAAGCTATTTAGTCACCAAATTATCTGGATTATCTATCTGTATGGCAGTACGACCAACAGTTTCAGATTTTCAGGCTAGAGCTAATATGGTATCTGAAGCCAGGGATGGACTGTGAACAAAAATCATCATGGGAAATTACATCCCCATGGAATATTACTCTCTCATAGGGGGAATATTTTTCTGTCTTGGCTCACAGATATAGTAACCCACTGGATGTAGTCCGAACACCAAAACGATCCCTGCATGACTCTTCTCTGATGCTTCTTTGGAAAACATCTCAGAATCTTACCGTTTGATCAGTGATTGTTTTAACAGAGACTTTCAGAATGAATATGGTGCTCTAGGGCTCAACAGCCGGTCCCCCCAGGATGTAAGCTCCCAGCGCCAGGCCACCCACCACCTCATTTGCGGTGCCTGGAGCATAGCTGAACTTATCCGGGACATGGCACGGCTCCGATTAAAAGCTAAAACTCTTCATCTCTAAATACACTCTAGAGCTTGTCACATGCAATCATATCTTTCATATTTCTTTAACAGTACATGCTAATATCTATTTTGAAACATGATTAAATTATAATTATAACAGCTTTGCATTTTACTTTAAAATGACTGAAAATGGCATTAATATATTAATTTAATAATAGCTTTTTCTTTTGTTCATGGAGGTAACTGTATTCATGGAAACCTATAAAAGTTCCCTAACTCTGATCAAGCCCAGCTTAGTATAATGCAATTACTACAACACAGAGGCTAAACTCTGATTCATTACTCGGTCCTCTGATGCCGTCAGCTTTCAGTCTCAGAGTGCAATGTTCCAGTCTACCTTGCGGACATTCCAGGCCAGAGATAATTAGCCGTTTCCTTCCTGGTAACAGCGGGAGTCAAATAACCCGTCATTAGTACCGCACAGATTATTGGGAGTAATTGCTGGATATCGACTCTAACAGACTGCCTCTAGTGTGCATATTATGTGTTGTGGAGGCCCAGGAGATGCAGCAGCACAAAAAAGATTCCCTTGGAGGGGCAAAGGTTTGTTTAGCAGCACAAGGGAGGGGAAACTGAGGGGCTTTGGTCACCAATTCAAGGGGAAGGCAGTTCTTGCCCAAGCTGGTGGGCGAGTAGGGCAGGGGGCAGTGGTTCCCTGCAGGTTCCCTGGTTGGGGTGATTAGTGGCCGCCGGCACGTCCTATTAGCATTCATCATGGGTGATCTCCAGGTTCTCCTTTGTTCGATTTGGCTAATAGAATGATTGTGCGCAACTTGAGCATCTTGGAAAAGCTTTTCAGTCAGATGACTATTCTGGGTGTTTAAATTCCCAGGCCCACTCTTCCAATGTGCCCGGCTCATTATAAGAATAGCCCTTAGTTTGTGTAACAGGGAGAGGGTCATGCATCTATTTACAGACAGTGGAGTCAACATTTGTCTCCCAGAGCGACGGGAACACGGGAAGCCATGTACAGGTGTTATTGGCCTTTCTGACCATTATTTATGGAAAACAATTTCATGATTCAGCCCAGTGCAGCTAGCGGCACAGAACTGCATTTTCTGCAGTGAGCCATGTCCATCTCAAACTGCATTTTCTGCAGTGAACCATGTCCATCTCAAACTGCATTTTCTGCAGTGAGCCATGTCCATCTCAAACTGCATTTTAAAGGATAAAACGAGATGAACAGAAGACATGAAGGAAAAGAGCAAAACATTAAGCTCAATTTGTGCTCTCAGTAAATCAGTGATCAGGGCTGTGTATCTGGCGGGGGGGGGGGGGGGTACAGAAGGGCCTGTCTTTTAAATCATCACCTGCAATACAGTACACATGGCCATTTGAGCAACCCCCCAGCTTAAATATGCATATTAGAAAATTAAACAATTCGTATATACTTGTCCTTGTACAATGCCAAATAAAAGGTACCGTCATTATTATATTTGCCCAAATCCCCCCCAGGGTTGTATAGATTTTCTCCAGGTGCACAGAGACAACCTGTTCTGCTGGCCTTAAATTGGCAGTAGTGTGTGTGCGTCTGTGTGTGAATGTCGGTGTGTGCATAGCAGAGGACTTGCATCCCATCTTTTTTGGCTTCACACTGCTCACCCCCTCTGCTGTGACTGGATTCCCATTAAATGTACATGGACCTGATTTCCCCAAAGGCTTAAATGTCATGTCTGTACCTACCAACGCCCCACCGTGGGTTTGCCCTCCTCCCTGAGTTCAAACTCAACACGCTCATTGGGAGGTGATGAGCTTCATAGCACAGAAACCCACACAGAATGCCCCTTGCATCTTCACCATCCCATCCTTTGGTCAGAGTGGCCAGGATTGCACAGCTGCCTGATTCGCATGAGTGCAAATCCCTCTTTCCACAATTCTCACCCCTGCTGGTCATGTGATCTGTTTTTTTCTGTCAGTTGCTGCTGGAGTAACTGCAGTGAAACAATGCAGGAAGGAATCAAAAATCTTTACTTCCACTCTACTTCCTGCCTTACTTAACTAGTCTCATTCTTCAAACTAAATCAGTTCTGCTGTTACGTGCAGATTATTGTTAGATGTTGGTAGAAACAGCCAAAGATGGGTCCTTCCTGGGACTGGACCCAACAACCTCCTGTTTATCTGAATCCAGATCTCCTATTAATGTGACACAAGTTGCTGAGACTTCACTCATCTCATAAAGGACATTAACATGTCTACTCTGAACCACATAAATTCAGTGAAAAAACTACGCATCACTCCCCCCCAGATGTCAGTGTTAGTGTCAAAGGCTGTAAATGTAAACATAAATACTGTATAAAGGCATATGGTAGCACCTTTTTGTAGCAACTCCTTCCATCAGGTACACGTGAGCCCCCAGAAACCCAGATGTGCCCCTTTTAGCTAAAATGACCCTAGTCCTGAATCTTCTGATCCACAGGTATCTCCATCTCTTAAAGTTTCTGAGATGCTGTCACCAAGGTAACAGCTATTCCCCACTTTACTGCAACCTTATGTTGTATTATAAATCCAGACTGTCCAGTGTAGCGATTTAGAGAGAATTATAGTGTTTAAGTGGGTAAATTTAAACTCCCCCCTCTCTATTTCCCTCTCAGTGTCTTTGAGTTTATTTATCTGTAAAAACAGCTAACTCTGAAAGCAGGTTTCTACAAAACAGTTAGTAATGGGGACCTATCGAGTGCATCGATGGAACAGGTACTGCTTGGGACTAGTTGCATTAAGAAGCTGGTGACTTTGTGTCAATTATGCATGGCCAAAGTCATCACAGAGCTATTTAGCCAATGGCACAATGAATGACGTGTCTGACCATGGATCAGAAGGTTCTGTGTTTTATCTCCTGGCTAGTTTGACCATTCCTCTATTTTCTGCAGTTTCCTTTGGGATTCATAAAGAATCATTCTAATCAATCCAATCCATCTATCTATCCATCTATCTACTGTTTCTGGAGAGGTCATGCTTTTTTATGAAGAAACGTATCATCTTTCATACCTTGTTTCAATCACAGCACTGCAACTCCACAGCACTATATCCATAATGTAAAGTGACTATCCATTTGCTCATTACTCGACGAATCATTGCTGTGCCATTTTGCGCCTAAATGTATCTTAATTATCTGTAATCTCCCCTCACCTGGATCTTGATTTTTCCTCAACAGACCAACCTAAAAACTCCAAAGGCATTTTATCCTCTCCCGGCGGCACACTCACTTACGTTCAACACCATGTCAAATTAGGGGGTAGTGATAGACCGCATTATGTTCTGCGACCCACTTAGGTTACACTGACACCAGAAGACATTTACATTCACAGATCTTATAATCTGCTTTCATCTACGGTTTGGTAAGCGCTACACAAGAGATCTGCTCCGTCAGCGTTCTGCAACTTGTCATGGGGATACAGAAATGAGCTAAACGCTAATGTCTGCACTCCCCTGCACTAATAAGCGCCCAGCATCCCAGTGTGCTGCAGAGAAATGCCCTGTGTGCGAGATCCAGCGGCTGCCTGTCAAAATTTGTCAGACGACTAGTAGAAAGACAATGTGGATCTGCGGAAAGTTAATCATATTTAAGGTTACACTTGTTATATTACCCCTGCCGACCTGGCCAGGATACTGTAAGTGGTTGAAAGATGCATGAATAGATGCAGGGCCATAGCCAGGATCTTTTAAATACTGAGGTCAAAAGACCTTCCTAGGAATGTCTTACCATACATCATGGTTATGAGTTGCAAAAAAAATATCTCAGCGTCCTCAATGGTAGAGACAGGCATGAAAGGATGGATGGTATTATTACCTGCTCCTGAATCAACTTCAGTTTAATTACTGTGTGTACATAATGATTCAAATTAATTATAAAAGATGAGAAATTATTGCAAACAAGCCATTCCAGCATTTGCAATTGTCTGGTTCTGGTTCGTTGGCTCTGTGTTATACTATGGTTTGTACTGTTACTTGTGTTATGTTACTGTATTTTGTGCGTTTGAGGTTCTCTTTGGACTGTGGGAAGAAACCAGAGTACCTGGTGCAACATGGAGAGAAAACAAAAACTCCACACACAGAGTCACAGGGAGCAAAGGGTGCAAGGCTGCTATGCCACCTCTGCATCTGGCATTTGTATGGTGAAATACTTCTATTAAGAAGCCTGCTCAGGCTTCTCAATGACAGCCAAAGAGAAAAAATATTTTGGTTTATTATATCTGGTTTATTATATAACTTTAGAGAAGGTTTGTGGGCCAAGAAAATGCATCCCATGGGGGCAGATCATCACTGCCTTCCTGATGATAACTGAGGGCATAGGATGGGATTGTGGGAAAATGGGCCAGCAGCAACTATGATGTCATGCAGCATGACTAATGGACTCGTGATGGGGTGCGAGGGTGTCTCTGGCATCGAAGGCTTCATCGAAATACTTAACCTGGAGTTCCTCAGAGAATTAAGTCTATCTGTGGTCAGTGAACTGTGTTGAGCCAACATGTGTAGGGGCTTGGTTCTTTAAGTCTTGTCTGGAAACTCCATATGTGTAGCTATGGATGGCTCCTTAATCAACTCAGTGTCATCTCCAATGGGACCATTTATCCTTGGCTTAGCCCACACATTAATATATTTAACGCAGCAGTAAAACGTGAATGGTGCTGAACGATGAAGAAGAATAATACTGACGGCTGGATGCTCCTAGGTTATTACTAAAGCATATCCCTAATAATGAATTTGCCTGGCTATGCTATGACAATATTTTACGGGGTCCCCATGAGGTCTAAAAGTAACCTAAATTAACAGCACTCAGATCACTAAAGAGTAAATACGCTAATGCATGAAAACGTTCTCCATCGCTAGTAATTCGGATACCTTTGTTTCCCGTAGACGTTGCTGGAAATCGTTTCGTAGTTTGTAGTCATTTCTGAACGAGGTGACATAACGGCTCACGACACCATTGTAGCGTAGACACACAAACTTAGGAAAACGTGAAGCTGGGCAGGCGTTTGATAACTTACGTACTTGTATAAATAAACTAGTATAAATGTTCGAACTGGTGTCTGTTGTACGGAACTCTAAATAACATTTTACACGTGCGAGCATAACAGAGGAAAACACATTAGCTGCACAGTTCCCATAAACTAGTACACAAATAACTTAATTTCACGGGAGTGCATTGCAGATAACCTACTGTTAGTGTGACACCCACCGCCTGGAAATCTAACTTAAATCTGCAGTAGAGGGCGGGGATCAGCCAATAATAGTGATTAAACCAACTGACCAATCATATAACCATATACACGTATACGTGGGAGAAAACGTATTATCCCCTGTCACACTGAGTTTAAAGAATATTATAACCAGCAGATGGCGGTTAAGTAACGTCGCTCTGCCTTAAGCGCAGAACCTGCGTGCCGCTGATGCTTAGTATAATATATAATAAAGAAATAAACACATAAAAATATCGTATAAGATGTATAACTGTCACAACATCGATGCTGAAATCCATGACAATTATAATCGTTAAACAATTTGTTGGTTTATCCATTCGTATATAGCGTATTGATTTTTGGTTGCCGAAAATGAACTCGCGCTCATACATTATTATGGGCATGCTGTGGTTTTAATGAAGGTTTAGAGCCGTACAATTCAAGTTTTCTTTTTCTATTTTGCTCACTAACGTCTTAAATTATAAGTCGATTCATAGCAGCCGAAGAGCATTAACTCGCTCGAAAACGCAATGCGGGTCCAAACTGCAGGGAAGTGGCGTGACGTTTCCGTAATGCTAATCCCAGCTATCGGTACTGCAGGAGAATAACGATGAAAACAGAGGGGTTTGCTACTTTCCGAGCCAAATGGGCTCCCTGCATTTGAATCCCGCCGCGAAAGAGGCAGGCAGAGAGTGATGTTGCGCTCCAGATCCCGGGCGTCATGACCGGAGGTCATTCACAAAGCATCGAATTTAATTAGACTGCTGATGAGAGGGGAGGGAAAAGACAGCCGACCGAACACGGATCTTATAAAATAAAGAAATGTAATCATCTGGTCTTTATAAAGCCTCCACTACTTGCGTTCAAACATTTAGAGGGAACAGAGATACAGTAAGATGAGAACCAGCTGAGAAATCTCAAACCAGGAAGTTTTTATTTTTAAATTCACTTTAATATCTGCTGACTACCTGCTTGTGCGACTCTAAGAGTGTCTAATTTTAAGAGCAGCAATTAAATCTCCCCCGGCGCGGTTCATCGCTGCTTGTTCACAGGGAACATTAAAACGGCTCCGTAAAATTGATGCCAATGAAGCTAATTTACTGCTTTACCGCCGGGGAGAAGAAGAAGATATTTTTAAGTGTTAACGTTGGGGCACCTTAAGGCAGCGTTATCAGCACACAGCTTTTGATGAAAAATTTTCCTTGTAGTCACTATTAATTAAGCAGAGAAAAGCGCCCGGATAAAATGCGCCATGTTGATATAGTATAAGAGAGGAAAAATTAGAATAAATTTTTCGTTCTTAATTTCTGGTGGTTTTCGCATCACTCCCCAAAATTATTACATAGGTGGTTATGATTCTCGATTAATTCTGGAGATGAATGACCTCTGGAAAAAAACTGGAAATTATGTTCCTTAAAGATTATGATGAAAGGGAAATGTTAAGGAAAGAGTCAGGTATTTTTTCCCCATAACTCTTATGTCCAGCTGTGTCAGTTGTGTGAAGGAGTTTGAGGCAATAAAAATAACAGTGGAAAGTATGAAAGCAGCTTGTGCACTGGGTGTGGTGCCCACGTACTTGGGGCAGAGATGGGGGACAGGGGAAAAACTGTGGGTTCAGGAAATCTGAGGTACAGCCGATTGACCTTTGAATACTGTGCTGAAGGTTACATTCAAAACCTTTGGGGATGGGTCGTAATCCATAATAGAATGTTGGCTGTCAGAATCTTAAATTAATTGGTGTCTACCTATATAAAGAGTTTGTGAATGGTTTATAATCTGGTTATTAATTAGGTTGTAACATTTTGTAAATTATTAATAGACAATTTTAAACAAGTTATAACAATTTTCTTTTTGTTAATGAGTTACTACCACTTATAAGTGGCCAAACGGAGCCTTTTTGTAAAGTGGTACCAGTTAATTTGATAGTTTTGGGCCACAAAAGGCAGATGTAACAGTTTCCCTCATGTAACGTATAGTGACCACTCTCTCCGTCATGGTCACCATCAAGCGACCACAGGAGACGTGATGCACAACCTAACCCAAACCATCCTCTGCAATGGTTTGTTCATTTCATTGATATAGTTTCACTTCAGGGAATCAGCACACTAATCCCCTGTAGCCAATATGCTGATGACCACAGGATCACATCAGACAGAAATAATACATTCCTTAGGCTGAACCCTTTTTACAAATAAGCGGCAGCTTTTTACAGTGAGGATGAAGGTGAGGATTTGTGAAAGCAACACCTGATCGGGCCTCTCTTCTGTTCTTAGTGAGGTGATGTGAATCTGAGATTATCTTAAAGATACAGTGTTGACCTTTTACGGTTAAATGTTCCAGGTGGCAGGGTGGCAGAGGGCTATGTTGTTGCCTCAGTCAGGTGCAGGCCCAGAGTGACCAATCAGGAGACCTTGGAGAATTCTGGCTGGGTCGCTTAGCTGTAGTGCCCATCTGGAACAGAATGATTCGACAGGTTTAAAATTGAGCCGGTTGGAAACAAATTTATGATTAAAATTCTACAACAATTTGGAATGTTAAGCGGCGAGTTTTCTGACAGACAGTTGGCCATGTCTAGAAAAACACTCAAATACGAGGCACGAGTGTGTCTGATCGCTTCAGTTATTGCTAATCACTGGAAATTTCTTAAATGATGGATGTTAGAAAGATACCAGTAGGGCTGAAAAACTCAGACTGCTTATACAGTTCAGTATGTTATGTGTTATTTATTTTATTCCTGAAATGTCAGTATTACATTTACTGGGATGATATGGCTTGAACTGGTATCAAAGTTCTCCCAGGGTGAGGACAAAATCGACTGGAATTGGGCATAAAAAGCAGCCCCCAGGCAGAAAATTAGTCACACTCGGTGCCTGGTCAGAGGAGCCACTAGAGTTTTTGGGCTCTTTATGGGATCTGTGAAAAGCACTTTGGGTGTCTTGAAAAGCGCTATATAAGTGCAACATTCATTCATTTATATCATGTTGGGCTCCTGATTCAGACAAATCCAAGTATGTTCCAGGTCGTTTAGGGCCCTTGTCACTCATAGGCCCTTGTCCGCTTGTCCTGCTCCGCCCCCCCCCCCCCCAGACCCGCATGGACGAAAGGCCAGCTGCAGGCCATTTCAGCTTCTATTTGCTGAAAACCAGAGATACCAGTTTCTGTAGGTGGTATTTCACAGCTTCTCATTTAGGCATTTAGGGTGTGAAAACCCAGAGGTTTCTATTTTACGGTTTGATTTTAAAAGGTGTGTTTCATAACGGCCGCAAACACCTGATCATGACACAGCAGGACGCAGGATCAGACAGGAGCTGATAATCCCCATAGACCATCCCTGTACTAAAGTCCAATCAGAGGATCCTCCATGAAGCAACCACCAAGCAGGTGGATCAGCGCCAAGCCAGAGAGGTCATCATAAATCACATGCTAGGAGGTCCAGATCTTCCATCCTAATCTTTGTGTTTTTTTTTTTTACAGTATAAGGGAAGAACACATTTATTTGCCCCAGATTGAACCAACAGGTAACAAGCTTATCCTCACAGGAAGATAACAGTCTGATCACTGCATTACACTAGACGCAAGTCACTGAGGGACTGTTTGTGCTATGGCAGGGGTTCTCCTTTAAAGGGCTGTGGAACGCTTGGAGTGTAAAGTCCAGACCTCAGGCGATTTTGTAGCATCAAAACATCTATATTATAGTGTGCATACTTCCATGTGAGGCACCCACCTCCCGCTCCCGCACGCCTCATCCCCCTGGCTCCCCGGGACCATGTCCGACTCCTCCTGGACAGTGCTCTCCAACGTGAGTGAAACAAGACCTACACATTATCACACACGTTTGTGGTTAAGTGTTTGGGGCCAGATAATGCATCCATGAGAATGATGCTGAGTTTTAGAGGCAGAAGCAAGCAGGCAGTGGGATCTTTAGCACTGAGCCTGACTGCATGGAGAACAGAAACACAGCCACACGGACTGGTTGAGAGCGAGAGGAAACGTGCGCCTGAGCAGAGTCTACCATGCTGAGAGAGAACGATTTCACGGCTGCGCCCTCTTGCAGGAACAGCTTGCGTCCGGCTTCATCCGCTTTCCCACCAGCTTGTTAGTAAAATCAGTGCTCTGTCACTCTAGCCTGAGAATTCGTGAGGCGACACAGGCAGGAACACTCCAGAAGCTCACAGATCATCATGGTGCATTATCTGTCCTGCATCTGCTATTTATTGCTATCAAGCAATAACCAGCCTGATCTCAGAAAAAAAAATCCCCAATCTCTTAACTGGCATTTACAGCATCCAATGGTGAAATGCACTGGAAAACACATCTGGATGACAGATAAATGGCATAGCTATTTACAGGCAGCATGGCCTGACAATCTGCCTTGCAGAGTACAGACTGATTAACTCCACAAAAAGCAGCGAGAGAGGCTTGCTGGGGGTATGGGTGCCCCCGCTTTCCAGTGGCTGTCATGTGAGGAACACAGGAGAGGCGGGGTCTGATACTTGCAACAGTAAGGCAGAGGCGAGCGAACACAAGCATGTCGAAACCATGAGCAATTGCGTCACATTCAGAGTATGCAATACAGCTGGCTGCGGTGATCAGTACATTCCTGTAGGCAGCGAGGAATTAAATGAAACATCTTGGCTGAGTGGGCAGACCACAACCAGCTGTGGGGAGATTACGGTCCTGAAACAAGACCCCCCCTCACACAGTAAAGAGGGAACGCCTTCTTCCTGCTCGTCCAGCACATCAGCGAAAACCCCGCTGCTGGCCCTTCTTGGCAATGCCCTCCAGTACCCAGGCACAAAACCAACATCAAGATGAAGAAACACCAGATGGTGCATTATCTGTCCTACATAAACAGCTTATAAACAGTGATGGGCTGATTCACGGACAGTGGGAGACATGGGACAGTCTTCTACTGATTCTTACGCAAAAACAGAACGATCATTTCCAGCCATGCTGACAATGCACAGCTGGTTTTCATTTGTTGAATGGAACCCTGGTATCACCAGCTGGGCTTTGACAGGTTAGAGAGGGGGAGAAAGTGAAGCTAGCCATGCTCATTAATTTTCTTGGGTCAATAACAGCAGAAAATTGACATTTTGCAGGATTGTAAAAGGCTCATCTGCTCATATCAACCAATCAGCTGTCGTTACATGCAGCCGTGCTCAGGTAGCTATTTGTGGTTTAAGATTACTTCCCCTCTTGAATGGTCCCACACAAGCCAGCCAGTTAATGTTTTCAGGGCTCGTTTCGGGTATAGCAGGCACCCACTATTAGCTGGGCAGACAGAAGTTGTACCCACTTTAACCCGGATGATGTGCATTAGCAGGCAACTCCAAGATACGTGTCCTTTACTGAACCATTCATCTCAAATTTATCTAGAATAACCAATCGACATTGAGCACTGTTAGCAAGGCTAAAATGCAGTCATGGAGGTTAGATATGGGGCTGGGGATCACAAAATGTGCCATGTCATGACACATCATCACATGGGGTTAAGGAGGAGGCCACAGGTCCAAAACACAGCAGCCTTACCTCCAGTGGAAGGGACTGGCCAGGGGGCTGCAGGGGCCTAGAATGGGGGCAGACATGGGCCCCTCAATGGCCCCCACATAGTGAGTGTGTAGAGAGCCAGGGAAGAAGGTGGGAGAGAGCAGCTGCTGGAGAAGGCTGTTGCCATGACAGCGGTGCTGCGTGGCTGGCCAGATTCTAGGTAGGGAACCAGAGGGAGGTGAAGGGTGAAAGAGAGGAAATGGAGGCATGGTGACAGTCAGAGCACAGCACCAGCACTCGTATACGTGCCTAAAAGCAGCTACCAGCTCCTATAGTCTGCTTTTTTTAAATTTTATCCCTACAGCTACACAAGCAGAGCCAATCAGAGGGGTGCTCCAGAGGCAATGCCTGTACAAGGAAATAGCAGGTCACCCAATAACGCCATAGTGGTCATAGCCAGAAATGCAGGGGATCAAATTCACAAACATAACCGATACCTCTCACTCAGGGCCAGTCCATGGCCATCTGACTTTGGGGTCGTATTGGAGCTTGGGAGCCCCACCTAAACTGGGGCTCCCAGTGACAGCGCTGAGATCAGGGACGCGTGTGTGTGCGTGTGCATGAAGTAAAGAGACACCCCCCAGGAAATTCTGCTGCATCATAGCAATGTTTGCTAAGGGAGGAGCTGAGAGAGCTTGTGAGCCACCACCAGTCAACAACAGCAAAAAAGCAAAACAGGTGAACCAGCTATATTTATGATGTATGTACACGTCAACCTGTGTCCTACTACTCCCTCTAGCTCTGAGATGCCAAACATCCCACAAGCAACGAATGGGTCATTGCCAGAGAGAATAAGAGTGGACTTACTGAGAGCTTCACATAGGACCATGACTGTAGGGCCTTTGGTAAAACGAGCTCCGATTGTCCTCCTCCATCTAAGATGTGCTCCTCGGAATAAGCCCTACAGCTGCGGCAAGAGCACTGGGCCAAATCCACATCACAAACCCATTCCCAGAAATGAATGCATATTCTTGTTATTAGCTGCTTGGCTCATGCTCACAACTCAGCACTAACAGTTCACGCAGCTGGATCTTTTACTGAAGCAATCTGGCTTAAGTACCCCCAGTGTGCGATGACAGCAACCCGTCTGGCCACACTCGAACCGCCAACCACATTTCTTCTTGTAAACACTTCTCTACAAGAGGCTGGTTATGTGAACAAGGTGCCTTAAGGTAATTATTTTGGAAGTTTTGTGCATAATAACAGAGTCAGTAGTAACTGTAAGGAGTGACAGTCACGGGCCAGATGGATTCACAGAGGAACACAGACAACCTGTCAGGCAGCAGAGCTGGGATGGTTGGGACGTGGGAGGATGCTCAGCCCTGTCAGGGCTTCCTCCCCCCACCCAAAAGGAGAAGATGAGAGCCCCCCCCACCCAAAAAAAAAAAAAACTAAGCTCTCATTCTGTCAAGGCGTGGAATGATGATGCATGCCAGCTCTGGCATGGGGAACGACGGCGGCAATCAGACATGGGGAAGCAACACCGATGCACAGACTATAGGCGTCTGAGGCCAGACTGGCCCAGGGACCACGATGACCAACTGCACCTGTGCGCAATCAGCTTCATAAATAAGGCATCCGGGCGGTGAGGTGAGTCTGGGCTTTTTGCCGGCTATTTGGTAGGGACCCATATGGGCTGTGCCTATGTTCGGCCAGCCAGGTCACCAGCCAGCCCAGCTGAAACGGGGACAGAACTAGGCCACCGACAGCAAGACAGAGGAGACAGCTGGCACCAAGTGAAGACCAAGGACCAGCCATGGTGGCCCAGTATTACATCACTACCTCACTGCAGAAGAGGCACTTTGGGGTGTCTTGCAACACTGTTTTGCTGACAAAGGATTTCCCTCTTTGCTTCCTCACCCCCCCAACCCAACTGGGAGACCTTGGCTGAGGGCGAACTGTTTCCACAGCATCAGGTCAGGTTAGAGGAGATGTAAGCTGAGCCTGCAGCTGCCTCTGTCATTCACTGAAAACAGACCCCCACTGGCACACTGTGAAGGCCCCACCGTGTCATCAGTCAAGCCTACGAACCTTGGGAATTACATGCTGTATGAGTCTGAAGATAACTTCCCCAGAGTCCCTTCCACTGTGTACCCTCTCTCACGCATACACACGCAGATCGGTATAAGGTCACGCGTGTGCTGGCATACGCTCCGCCACGGGCTCCACGCTTACTGGATGCGCAGGCTGGCTGCTCCGGGTTTCTCCCTCTTCTTCATGTCTGCAGGAGGATGAAAGGCTTGCTCATCTCCAACTCAGGACCAACCCCAAACTCACAGGCTCCAATGATTGAGCCATTGGCAGCAATACTAGAAATCACCACAAAAATACGCTAACAGGGTAATTAAGAAACAACCGATATTGCCAATGAAAAAAATGAATCGAACAGCCAAACTCATAGCCAAATGGGCATAACACCACCAGTTACAGGAAAAATGAGCATCATTTATTCCACCATGACCCATGTTTGCAGGATAACTGATGCTGTCCTACGGCATTACAGTGTGCATAGGAGCTCGCCTTAACGTACACTTCGTATACCATTCCTGTTCATCTGACAAAATTCCCCATGTATGCCCATTGGGGCTCATGCTGTTCCTAGAGCCCCAAAGCCCAAAACCACCACTGGAAGCCAGAAGGACACTGGTAAACAGACCTTCTGGTGCGATGGCATCATGGCTGCTCTTCAGGGCTTTCCTGTGGCACCCCGTGGCCCTGCGCAGAGACCAGTGACTACGAGCTACAACCAGCAAAGAGGCTAATGGACTCTCTCGGGAAGGTGCTGACGAGGACAAGCGTAGTTACACCCTCGCTCTTCGGATCCCCTGTCAGAACTGGGACAGCTGGGGAAGGACGGGTGCAGTCGGAGGTCAGGTGGAACTGTAGAGCTGTCCTCCTGCCCAGAAGAGCCAATCCCAGAGGGCTGAAGTGTAAAAGGGGCCGGCCAACATCAACACCAGCATGAACCGGCCTATACTGGGCATCAGTGACGACTGAAGCAGGAGACTGCCACCAGGAGGACGGCAGCATCCAGCATGGGGAAACGAGCAGCAGCTGAGAGGGAAGCACAGACTCTGACCTCGGCCAAGACCCCAAACCTGCCGTGAGACCAGTGAGCATTCTTATGATGTCACAAGAGCACAGAGTTACCAGCTGTTACCAGCAAGTCAGGTTCACTATAGCCCCCTCTATGACTCAGGCACTGTTCTGAGAATCATGGGAACAGTGAAGCCCCACCCCACGCTCACACAAGTGGAAGGAAAAACAATACCTTGGCAGAGGCCAAGGGATGGGGGCACAGACCATAATAAACATCAGGCTAATCCACTGTGCTTACAGCACTGACAGGCCCAGCCACAGGGTCAAGAACACAATTAGAGTATTGCCAGCGATTGCGTAACACACGTAAAAACGCTCTGTGCCATTCCCAGAAACATCCACGATTCACTATACAAAACGGATGTTATGATAATCAGCACTTTGCCCTCTAGAGGCGGCGCCACAGAAAGCACCTAGAGGAGCAAAACCTGAGCAGCATGATTATCCAAGCAGACGGCTGGATGGTGCCAGACGGCTGGAGTTACGCATGGAAATACAAACACGCTTGCAAAAATCCAGACTGCCTTGGACAACTCTGAAGGGCTCAAAATAAGTTGTATTTTAGATTAGATGGCTACAAGCACAAGATTTAGGACACCCCACAGTGAGGATTTTGCTGAAATGCTTGGCTCTTTTTCCAGGCACTGAGGTCACCGCGCGCACACACAAAGCAGAAGACTGGTTTGGGGTTTTGCACTTCTTTGTACAATAACTTCTGTCACAGTACACAACTTATATAAGCTACCCTAAGCAGAGTGAACAGTGAATCTGTAATTGACATAACAATTGTATTTGGTTCTGTGTTAAAGTTCCTTCATCTGCAGTTCTGCTCACAGATCTGCCACATCCCAGCATATCAAATGGCGGCTTTAAAGAGCTTATCTGAGAACAAAGCAGGAACCAAGACCAGTCCCGAGCGGCCTTGTCCTGCTGGCCTGTTCACAGTGTGACAGGTGCTGTGGTAGGAGCCACCACCACTCTGCCGCTCAGACTAGCCCCCCCCCAGCCCCCCCCCACTCCACACAAGGCCATCAGGGTTTCCAAGTAAAGCTAAATTCAGGGAAGAGTGGAATCTTCTTGACCCAAGTCACACAGCTCAGCGCCACACGCTGTCAAACCTACGGAGGGTCTCTGATGTCTACACTCAGAGTGTCACTCAGTCCGACCCCAGCTGACAGACAGCGATACTTAGTGCTCAGACATCTGTGGTTTGTAAGGTAAAACCTACAAACCGCTCAGGGCAACAGCCCAGATTTTTCAGCTGCGGTATGTGCATAACCGCAGACATTTACAATGCCCAGCCTGCTTGGAGATGTTAAACTACACCACAGTAAGTAATGAAGGTCTTCAACAACAGCTGGGTAGGAAAAGCTTCTGAAACTAGTAATTAGATTTCAAGCCTTAATAATAGGTGGATGTTTCTCCAGATCTGAGTGGCAAACCAGGCGTGAAAGGACACGGTATCCTTGGCATTTCTTCATGTTCTTCACCCTCAATGCTTTTATTCTTTATTTTTCAATAGATAAAAAGGAGTTTTGCCATTCTGAGTCCTCTGTCAGGTTCTATTCAATGACAGAGCCAGTCCATTAGTCAATTAAGAGTTTGGGCAAGTGCAAAATTTATATTAAAAATGTACTTACAAGCTGCCTCTTCTTGGAAGGCTCAGTTCCTTCTGAAAGAGAAAAAGAAAAGTCTATTAGTGTACAGAACTGACACAGTGAAAACATGTATTTTCAAGAAATGGAATTTGAAAAATAATTGATGGCTCCTTTAAAGAACAAATAGACGAGCAATTTTAGCACAGATGCTTGTTTTTAATGACGTGAGAGTGGTGGAATAAATTTATGCAAAACATAACAAAAGCATTAGAGGGCACTACAACATAGGCAACAATGTTTCCTTTCCAAACAGATTATTAGGCCGGAAAAAGTAAAAGGATGCAGGATGCAGAATAAAGAATAAATTTGGAGACAAAATGCACCCACCAATCCAAGCAAAAACAATTCATGACAACTCAACAGAGCAGATATTTTAATTAAAAAAAAAAAAAAAATCACTAACAATATATGAATTATCTGCCTCACATGTATATCACTTTGAACAAAGGCAGCAGTGAAATGTCATTTTAAAAACAGATTTGCAACACAAACCATCAGCTGATAAAAATACCAAAGGCAACCACTAGAGGGAATGAGAGTTCTACTGAAAACAAGAAAAAGCTAATCCTCTCACGCTGACCAAAGACAATAGTGCTTACAGTTTTAGGATCCTGAACCATTACAACAGAGGAGGAGAATATGTGAAAGAATTAAACCCCACAGCAGGGGGCTGTAAGCGGTTTGGACAAGCAGAGCTCACCAAGGGTGGATGGGCTGTAAGTTCTTCCGGTGGAATGGCCTTAACAAAGTGGGTCATGTGATGACCTGTAGAGTCATTATAGCACTCAGGGGCTCTCACGGGTCATTAATTTAATAAATAAACACCAAAAGACAGCTGCACAAACATGATACATGGCATGAGGTGTGATGGAGGCTGACTATCATGATAGCACCCGCACAAACCAGCAACCAGGCGCTGACTCCAATCAAGAGCCATTTGCTTCCATTAGAGCGTCGATTAGCTACCACATAGAGCATAGTGGGTCCACTTAGGCCTTCCATTACACACGAGGGCCCTCTCTCTACACAGCAACTCTTTAAATACTCCAAATACCAAAACCTAACGACACCCCACCAGCCACCTAATTCTGTCAGCATAGATTGCTAACCCAAACAGAACATCATACGACGACTAAAAAAATCAGTTCCGCGCATTTAGCTGAAGATTGACCTGAGAGCCTGGCTCATAGGTAACCAAGAGGTATTATAACAGGGTGCTGCAGGACTCTGACCTGGGAAATGGCACCAACACCAGCATTCTGCAGGAGCTTCCTCAGAGGGAAACAAACAGTGCGAAGCTGCGGACATGCTAACATTTAATGCTAAAAATTCACGTAACAGAACTAGTGATGGATCCAAACTGTTACACACCAGTGAACTCTAAAGCGTGCCGAGATGTCCAATCAGACTTTTGGTCCATCGTTACCTGACTGAGCAGCTGTGTGCCAGGCCACTGTGACACATCTGATTACCAGACACTAACACCCGCCACGGAAAGGTCCAATGTTATTGTCCGGCTCACCCATTTACCACTGAGAACTGGTGCTGTTACTACTCCTACCTTGAGTTCCACCACGCCTTAGAGGCAGGCCGCCGTGAAAACACCATGCGGCTGAGCCTCCGCACTGCCCTGCAGTGAAAGTCAGGCCAAGTTTCAAGGAGACCTAGTAAAAGAAGCCTCAGTGTGTTCCAGTCTGCCCCCGGCCAGCTCAGCGGTACCCCTGGCCCAGGAGCAGAAAGTAGGTAATGGACTGATTTAAGCCTGGAGGAAGGGCAGAGTGCAGCGGGAGGTTTCCCTCAGAGGGCCGTGACCCAAAAAAAGGCCAGCAAAGAGCCAAAAATTCAAGGCACTGAGATCCTCACTGTCCCAGGCCAGCATTCATGCTGGCAGGGCGGGAGAGACTCCAAGGGCAAATACATCCCACACACATTTGCACACACTTCCCCACTGGACCTTCCCTGAAAAGGTCACATCATGTACGTATAACCACCAACATAATGACTCATTTTAAAATGGTTCTACCGGTATTCCCATCTAAAGCTTGCTGTAAGTTTTAGGTTGAGGGCTACTCATGAAATCCCAGTGAGTTGTCAATCTGTTTCAGGCAAGGTGTAAAAGGGCTACATATCCTGAAATACTGGTACAAAGGGTACTGTGTGAGACAGGCAGGGCAGTGCCGATTCCCCAGCAAAAACGGCGGCCCAGACTCCAACCCAACCCACAATCATCAGTGAGACTTGACCAAAGCACCCAGCCCTGCCCATCCGCAGTGCCATACAATGAAGGAAGCCTCGTGCTGCTCAGGCGCGGCCACGCATGAAAGCAATCTCCCTGATGGATGCATCAATATTCCCAAAGTGCATCTCAGCTGACAGGCAGCCAAAGTGCAAGGAAATGCAATTAGAGACGGGCTGCAGAGAGCGAGGGCCGCACACGCCGCTCCCAATGCCAGCCTGCACTGTGAAAGGATAACAAGCAGGGTGCTGTATGGGGCACACCAGTCAGGCTGTGCCAAAAGCAGCACCCTTCCCGGGGGGCACAGTGCCACCTGCACAAGACTTTGCTGCGTAATGGAGTTCAGGAAAGAATGGGCAAGGAAGAGTCGCTGGGAGGGTATGGAAAGGCTAAGGGGCAACCATTAGATGAGCAGCCACCTGAAGAAAAACTGCATTACAAATCAAACTGCATTTAGAGCCAAGGGGGAGTGGGGCTGAACATCCAGATTACAGCAGCAGGGGGTGCATGGAACAGCCTAAGGACCTCAAAATGAGCGACCCAGGAATGGCTTTTTCTTTATTTTTTAATCAAAAGCACACACACACATGCACAGATGTGCACACATAGATCTTATGTGGCAAGGCAAAAGCAGGGGGATTTTTAAATATGTACATAATTTAAATCATCCTTTTTTTCCCAGAGCAAAGTGATAATTACGGCTTCAGAGACAGACACAGTCTGCAATTAACAAGCCAAGCATATAAATGAACTACAATTTTAACCTTAGCGATCATTATTCTCATAGACGATAATGAATGGACGGTGTGAGCCTGACTGAACACAGACGGCATCCAAACTGGGCAACAGCAGACACCACATTGTGAACACCACAGAATGAAAAGCAGCCTGTGCAGTTACCCCATAACTAACTCATAAATGCTCAACACACAAGGGAAAGCACAGGTTTCACCATGCCACCCAAAATCCTCCAGAAAAGGCTGAACATTGCACGGGGAGGACAAGCCAATCATACGAGAGCCAAGGAACACAGGTGGACACCACAAACCACACTACCACTGTCAGAACACAAAAACAAACCTGCCAAACAATTTTATTGCAAAGAAAAATATATATATTTTGAATCACCACTATTATTTTTCTTTCTATTGGACTGATTTTCCCAGGGATACAGAAATAGGACAGGAATGAGGTCAAAGCAATGTAGGAGAGAAAAAAAAAATACTGCAGAATTTTAAAATCTCATGGTGACAAGAGACAGCAGTGGGATATGATATTCAAAACCAAAAGCAAAGGGGACCCAAACAAATCAAACTTATAAGCCCAGTCACCTTACCCCCGCAAACAAGCCACCTTTCAGTACTACAAAAGACAAGCCACTGGGACAGTACGCTGACACAACCCTTGAAACTCCGCACGCTGAAGCTGTAACACTCCATTAATGGTCCAGACTGTGGAGCCGCACTGGGATCCCAGCTTCTGCAGGCTTTTAATCACTGCTGAGAGCATCACTCTGCAGTGTACGACTCCCTCATCCAATTCAGTCAGTTATGATTAATTGACTACACACAAAAAGAACCATTAAGAGAATGAAGCGGGGGAGAATGCTATACCACACACCACCATCAGCGTTTCTCGTCCCGCCTTTTCAGAATTAATGCAAAAGGTGCAACAACATTGAAAACCATTATGCCATTAATGCCTAACACACTTGGGGCACAAACTATCGGGTCAAAACGCACAACCTGCCTGGGCCTTGGTTCAAGGTGGTTCAGTCAGGGTTATTAGGATTTCCCCACTGGATTTACACAGGCAACAGCCAGGCAGCCTTGAAGCTAAGAGAGTATCATGGCTTTAAGCTGCAATTTGCTAATTTCCTAGAGAACAAGCAAGTCGACCCTAAACGTAAGGGGTGAGATTTATTTGCAGTCTCACAGGATGGGGAATGCTGAGTGGGCATGGATACATGCATGCAAATGCAAGCTCCACTCTCCTACCTGGCTTGTAAGAGATTAACATCCCTGGGGGGGTGCGCTTTTGTTTCCTTAGTGCTCATCCAACCTATTAATATTTTTCCCCAAACCTAAAACCCGGCACTATATTAAACAAATGGAACATGACAGAGTTGAAGACCTTCTGGCCAAGACCCAGATCATGTTTCTGTGCTGTGGTAGATGATCAGACTGAGGGAAACTCAGATATAAACCTCAGAGAAGCAAACATGACTGCAGCATGCATGAACAGATCTGAATAGAGCACCAGATTTGGGAAAGAGTTCAGTGTACCTCAGCCTCTTTCCTGCACGTCTGTCTTTAGATTAAAAAGCAGCCTCTCTGTCCCTTTACCATCAACAATGGGACTTACGGATCCAGCAGAATTGATATGGAGCCATATATCGAGCCAACCATATAGTAACCCGTGAGGTCACCTTTCCAAGCAGCGGGGGGAAGGCTAAGCAGACATTTGCCATCCATCATGAGCCAGCATGGAATAAACCTTCTCCCATCTGGAGAGACACAACCGCCTTGCAGCTTAACAAAGCCCCCATGTTATTAAAGACACCATTAGGCAAACTCACACGCGTGGAAGAACCATTAAACTTACAGAAACAGGACGATGACGATGAAGCCCTCTGGGAGCAATTAGCTGTACCTGAATGGATGGTCAGAGGTACAGTAAGGCATGTGGGAGAGAGAAAGAGATAAAACAGGAGCCACAATCAAGCAGGTCTGAATGGTTAGTAAATGAGCAGGGCCCTTTAAGACCCAGAGAACAACACAACATGCCTGCACACTGCACAGTGACAAAGGCCAAGCCCCACTTCTCATTTAACTTCCTCCTGTAACATTTCGATCAGCTATGGGACACAAGTCAACGTGGGTACCAAGACAAGACACTGTGCAATGCAAACTTCAAGTGTGAGTGGCATAGTCTTTATCCATGGGAGTAATTCCACCAGCTCACAGCAGAGGGCAATCCGACTCATCTCACTCTGGGTCTCACTGACTGGACATGATGGTTACCAGATTGCTGTAGCACTTAACCAAGAGGGGAGCATCAAGTGCTTCATGCCAAAATTCTCACTTCAAGATCATCGGCACCTTCAATATCCCGATTCACATCCCCTCTCGGTACCAAGTCCCACGCACTACCAAACCAAACCCTCATCAGAATGCATACCTTCAAAGGAGGCACAAGCCTCCTTGTGTGAGGTTAGGGACAAAGGTTCGCAGGAGAACCGGAAGGCAAAGCAGTCTTTAGATACTTAAATAGCATTAGGATACTTCTGTGCTCCAGACAAAAAGGAAATTATTCAGGTGATGGCCACCTGAGCCAGTTAATGTTTACGGTTAATGTTTCTGTGCTTCAGATGGACCTTATTGGAAAAGACTGTTCCAAATGTGCCAATAAGGTTTTCAGAGCAGGCCTACCCTAAACATGGTGTCACTAAGAGAAAATGTCTTTATCCAGGAACTTCTATAAAAACCAAAAGCTGCCTAACCATCAAAAGCCCATTCCCAATTACCTAACCCTAACCCCATCCAGTTGGGACAGTAGACAAAGTCATGGAGCAGAAGACAGAAAATGTCCAAAGAGAAGGATCAGCATAAAACTGATCTCAGGGATGGTGTGGAACACTGGGACCTGTAACCATGGACACAGGGGTACAAAGGTGCTGGTGACAATTATGAGTAGAATAAGGTACTGACAGCTCACTGGAGTAATTCAGGTTAAGTACCTTGTTTAAAAATGCAACAGAAGATCCCTTCTGGGACTTCAGGATATGATCCTATTGCCCTTAACTGGTGTATTACCCACCTCCCATATTACACTCGGCAAGATTAATTCTCTTCAAGCAGCAGCACTTTGGTGTCCTACTATAAAAATAAAATGCAAGCTCTGAGCCACCTACAGCTCCCACACATTTGTGGAGGGCAGGTCCACATGGGCCAGAATAATAACAGCATAATACAGCAGTTGGGAGAACTGGCTCTGCCCCAGCAAGCAGGCATCCAATGATCTACCAGGAAACAGTGACAGATTTAACATTGTAACTGCAAGCCACTTTTCACAATTTTCACAAGCTGAAAATATGCTTCCAATTGCCACATTTGCATTTTCCAAATGATTTTATTACTAGTTTTAATATCTGTACTTTAGACTGCATTAATTAATCCATACAACAAGTACATATGCATGTTATTGTAATGCCTGACTTTCACATAAAAGTTACCTTACATCCTCCTCTCACTCCTGAACATTCATTAACTATCAGGCAAGAAACTTCTATCTGAAATTAAAACTTCGGTTGTTTTGTTGTACCCCCTAGACACTGGAAGTCAAGGTAACCCCCCTTCACTACAGGTGTCCATCATTCCATCACACACAAAACTCCTCAATTCACACCATGTTTGAAACGGTAATTCTGCTTCAGCTGAGCCAGCAGCCGCTGGACAAGCATCACCCCGCATCCCCCACCATGCTAGCAAAACCTGGCTCTAGGACATCCTAATACGGTCGGACGTACTTCGCGCCAAATTTCACTCAAAGCCAAGAATGCACACTGACGTTCCCAGTTGGGGGGAGGATGAGAAGCGATCAAAGCTAACCTCCCACCCCCTGCAGTACACGCAGTGGCTAGAAGTGGGCTTCCATTGCTACTGTGCTCTGATTAATTCCCACTGAGATATACTTCAAGCGAGCAGCTTTTGGTGGAGAGACTAAAAGAACAACACAATAAACAGAAGGGCCTAGTGAACTGGAGGGAAGATTGTAGGCAGCACTGCCGCTGGTCTGACTGCAGATTCTACTTAAGGTCGTCACAACCTGAGTGGGAGGGGCCAGATGTCAAATCCAACCAATGAGATGTAAAGGGCAGGGCTTAAACAATAACCACCATTCAGACAGAAAAATGCTTTGAGATTAACCACATAAACCCTCCATTTAACGAAAGCCCATTTAGGAAGCCTATTTAAATTATATGAAATCAAACATCGAACTCCTTCATGACATTTAGTACAAATCAATATAGCTCAAACTGGTTAAAATGTTGCATTTGACTCTAGATGGTGAAAACAAGCTACATGAATGAAGGGTTGCCCATATATGTAAATGTCCTGCCATCACAAAGTAATAAATCACCCGTGTGGTAGAGTTTCACCCAAATTTGGAGACCGGTGTCCCTCAATATGCAAAGGGGCCGTGAGACTGACGGGTCACGTTCCAAGCCTACACAGCTGCGTGCAAGTCCCGCCTCTCCCAGGCAAAATGATGAGGTCATGGTCTGTGGGCTGTTCCGTGGGTGCCAGCCAAAGGACACCAAGTGAGCTCATGGCTGGCTGGCTGGCTGCTCGCTCGCTCACTCGCTCGCTCCCCAGTCCACAAAACTAGCACACAGCAAATGGCCAAGATGCAGCACAGGGAAGTGGGAGACACTGTGAGAACATGGTAACCCCTCTCAAGGGGGCTGATAATATATCTGGAACGCCTGTGAGAGGGGAGACAGTGCCCCATCCACTCACTGGACACAAACAAGACAGAGCTGGACCAACTGCACAGATCTTCTGTATGACATGTAGGGTTTTGAGCCTCTCATCTCCACAGTTTATTACTGCGGCATCAGCATGTCTGTAAAATACACAATACCTTTTCAAAATGGCTGTTAATAGCTGAATTTGTAGGACTAACAGAGGGACTGCACAGTCATCTCTTATCACTACGGCCCTGAACATATTCATTGCATATTCCAGTTAAAGCTTTCTCCCCACAGCTGAAGGCCCTCTGGAGTTCCCTGTAAGGGATTCGCTGAGTGACAAAGCCATCACACTTGCTTTCACATCTCGCAGAACCTGGGGCGTGGCAGCTTCTGCTCCTTTCACGAGACAAAGACACTGACAGACGAAGGTGCGTGCGTCTCTGATATGCTGAGCTCAAGCGGAGCGAAAATTGTGGATTGAACCGTTTTGGGGAGACGTGCCACATCCACAGTGACACAGATAATGGGGGCAGGGAGGGGTGTACAGAATACAAATTCAGCTGGGAACTAGGTTATGATAGCAAAAATAAAAAGTGGGGTGTTTAACACACCTTTGAGGAAGGCAGGCATTCCTCAGAGCACACAAGCAGCATGTTCGATTGGGCTCAAATGAGCAGCATCTGCTGGTCATGATAAACGATTTCCTCCTTCATTAACCAAGGCTATTCACTCTGCTGGGGTGGGGGACTTGTCAGCTGCAGAAGCTCAAGATGGGGACAGCTGCAGGCACTATCAACCTGTTCAAGAGGTAGATCTAAAGGAGTCCACAGACAGACACTCATCGTAAAGCAGACAGATTCTGCAAAATCAGCACCAGCCACGGCCACTCAGTGTCATCAAGGGGGCCACCATTAAAATTCTTGCCGCTAGGTCCCTCAAACATATGGATGTTTACATTCTCACCAGAAACAGTGGCCTTGCGGCTGTTAATGCTGAGCACCAGGACGTACAGAACTTTATTTTAA
>JAODKF010000001.1:20466964-20484297 GCA_026779585.1 Mormyrus proboscirostris
ACATTCAAACTGTTCCCCCAGCTGTCAAGGCATTTATGTTTGAGTGCCCCCCTTCCTGGGAGCGTGATCCACAACCGGTGACTGTTAGGATCGTTCACCACCTCCACCCGGGGGGTTGCGGGGTCCAATCCCACAGCAGGGCCGTGCCAAGACCTTCGAAGGGGCAGATGCTCAAATTTAAAAAGACGCACGTGGATCAAGGTGTTGGAATACCAACTACAACGTAGCTTGCTGAACCGTAGCAGCTGATATTCAACAAGAATGTAAAATGGAATGGGATAGAAGACGTTGGCATTCACCAAAGTGTATTATTGTAATTATTTGAAGATTACACTCGAATCTACGCTCAGGCTGCTGAATATTGCCGTTTCTTGTTATTTTCTGCTGGGGTTGTAAACAAACAGGAATGCATACCAGAAAGCACTGCTGTAAGGGTGTCCAGCTATGAAACTATACTGTATGTAATACATAATGCGACCAATACGAAACAAAATAATACATTTTAGCTGTAGTATATTAAAATAAACATCAAAATAATGCTAATAAATCTTTACTGGAGATTGAATGATGAATGTTTAATCCTATTACTCTAAACAATGAGATGTACAATTAAAACTGTCAATTGCAAACTAAACTCTGAAAGAAGATAATCTAGTTCTAGTAAACAATCAAAAGCTGTTTCATGTTTCTTGACTTTATTTCTCTCAAATGCAAAAATCTATGGGCTATATGGGGCTGGTGAGTGGCTCAGAGGACTAAGCCCCGCCCTCAGCAGAACAGTCACATGTCCGCGGGTCTTTGGCCAAGGCCGTTAACCCCCAGCTCCAGGGGTGCTACATTTTTTTTGATTGATGTGCCTGATTTAAAAAAAAAAAAAAAAAAAAAAAAAAAAATGGTCTGAGGGCAGAAAGAAAAATGATTGGTTTTTTCTCTGAACCAGTCAGATTGTAGAGGAGGTTGGTCCAAGCAACTAGAGGAGGCGGGACCAAGACATATGATTGGTTGGTCCCATCTCCTCCAGTTGCTTGGACCCACCTCCTCTACAATCTGACTGTTTATCTCTCTGTAGCAATCGTTTTTTTCCTTCTGTCCTCAGAACATTTTGTTTAAGTAAAACTCCCATGAGTTAAATAAATAGAGGCAGTTACATGGACCTTGTCTGTGTTGAGGCTGATGTTCTATACTCTCCTCCTCTGTTTCTCTCGCAGCTCTGGAACGCAAGATATCCAGTAGGCAGAGCCGGGAGGAGCTGATCAAGCGTGGCGTGTTGAAAGAGATCTTCGAGAAAGGTGAGCCTCCATCTGGGACCCCCACTGAAGGTCCGCCCCAGCTGGGACCCCATTTTTAAACATCCGTTGGAAACATCCGATGTTTCTCTCTCAGGACAGGGATTTTATTTCTGTTTTCAGTATCTAGGACCTGCTGGATAGACTCTCATCAACCTGGTCATTGTGACATCTCATTCAGAAAGCATGGAGGAGAAGCATCACTCTCACCATGCTTGGAGCATCTCATTAGCTTGGAGAGTAAGGACCTTTATGCAGGATGCATTTGGGGCTGCTTGGTTGAGTCTACACGTTCTGCAGCTGACTTTAGGGTCCAGAACAAGGCATGATTGGGACCCGCATTAGCGGCCAGGCTATGCAAGGTCCCTGCATATTCCGTACTGGCTCCGGGTTCTAAATTGAGATGCCAGTGTAGTAAGGGAATGGGCCGTAGAACCCATGTTTCAGTAGGAGTTGTTGGCCCCTGTTGGGTCAGGAATGTCATGTGTTTTAGGACTGGTTCATCATTTTTGGTAGCACCATAAAAGGAAGATGGCTGTTTGAAGAAAACGACGAAGCCATTCCAGCTGTTCGCACAGATGCTGTGTTTTATAGATTATTCATTCGAATGATAGTGCCGTGTACAAACCAGCTGAGAGCACTTTCAATGGCTCCATAATCTTCCTTAGTTGAGCGTTTCATTATTCTAAAAAGGACCCTGACTTCCCCCAGTGTGCCCCCCCCCCCATGCCTGTGGAGACGCTTATAAAGTCGACACATACTTCCTAAATGTGGTCACGTGACTTCATGTGAAAGTGCCGTGTGGCCACGTTTTGAGTGTTCTACCGGGGGTAGATCAGTCTTGCGCTTTGCTGCTGTTGGCCTGGGTTCATTCGGTGTGGTTTATTTGTCTCGCTTGAACTTCAGAATCTGGTTTCTACTGAATTACTCCCATATATATTGGCGTTTCCTCTCTCTAGCCATTTGCACGATTTAGTAAACCCAACAAAAATAGTCAGACTCCTCTTACTTGGTCCCGCTTCAGCTAAGAGCGGCGGTTAACGCAGCACCTCATTGCCTGAGGATGCCGTTTCGTTCCCCAGGAGGCGGCATGTGGCTCAGCAGGTTAGGACTTTGTGCCCATGATCAGAAGGTTGCCAGTTCAAATTCTCCGGTGAGCAGAATGATTTCACCATCGAGCCCCTGAGCAATGCCCTTCACTCCCAGTTGCTCCGGGAACTGGCTGATGCTGCCTTCTCAGAAACGTGAATGTCACTTTGGATAAAAGCGTCTGATAAATAAAATCATGTAAAGAGTCCTTGAGCAGACAATTAATATCCATGGTGCTGAAACATGTGCATAAAAACTTGAAGGACTTTATACTTCCAGCATCTGCCTGTGAAGGAATTGCCATGGTAACACTTAGTTTTCGGGCCTTTTACTCCTGTCCGTGGCCGCTGACTGTTTTCAGGCTTGTTTTCAGTACTCGTGTTAATAATAGCAATAACATTTATGCTTATCACCCCTCTGCTCTTTCTGCCGCATCAGACGGTACAATCCCCATAACAAAGGAGGACGGGAAGTTAGAGAATGGGCAGTCACCCATAGCAACGGCCAGCCCGTTAGATTGCGACGCCTATCAGGTGCCGTCCCGCCCCGAGCTCATGGATGGCACGGGGTCAGGTAAGTCCCGCTGAATCCGGGCCCCTGAAAAACAGGCTGGCTGAGTCGGACCTGAACGTACACGTCTCTGTGTCTGTCCGTGTTTCTCTGTGTGAGTGTGCTCGCCGTCGTCCCCCGAAGATCTGCTGGGGGCGCGGTTTGGAGTCCTCTAATTTAAAGGAACGGTGTCATGCGGAGGGTGTGAGTAGACATGAAGTCTCATTTAACTACTTAAGATTAAAAAAAAAAAGAGTAACTAATGAATGTTACACCATGGCGCTGTTCTTGAATTTGATTGGCCAGAGGGGTGTTAATTAAGTAGTGCCGGCCAGGCAAATTAAAATTAATCTTTAATTTTGCTTAAAATTGAAGATGTAGAACACAATTTAAAATTTACGGAAAGTAGTGTTTGATCATCGGTGGAAGAAAGTAGTTGCACAAATAAATTTGTTTCTGGTTCTTAAAATTTGTGGTAACCATCATATAAGCAAGTTAACTCTTATTTACAGAGCAGAGAAACTCAGTGACCCTGGTGGCCTCTTCCAGTGTGTGTGCGTGTTTTACGGCTAATGATGTGTAATTAATGATGCTCTCACCATAACATTCACTCCATTTGGCTTGTGGCCGGTTCAGGAAACAGGCATTTAATCTGTTAACCAAGAGCTGAGAGCCACAGCCAATCAGGATTCAGCTGCACCCCTCCCGCCACAGTCATAATTCTCTCCAGCTCATGGTGCCAAGGGCTCCTCCTTATGGGACAGCGGTGTATTGCAGTTGGCCTCGCACATGCAGAATAGGAAGGGGCTTTATTTTGTACATTTGAGTGTAGTGTAATGCATGGTTAGGGGTTGCGAGACAGGATTGGTTGGCGGGTTTGTGGAGTGGGTGGCTACGTCTGTAATGAAAACCTAACATAAATTTTTGTAAACTTAGCATTGCTTGTGATTAGTTTTTAAATTTCAGTTTGGCTCCTGGGATTTTCGGGAATTTGTATGCTGTCAGCCTTGTGATGGTACTTGGTTTGTCACTTGACGGACGCACAGATCACACTGACAGGTTTACAGATTCAGGCTCAGGGTTGCATTTAATACTTGGCATTTTTCAGACTTAAAGAAATGTTTATCACTCAGTCACCGTTTCCCTCTTGCTTATAAATGTGTGCGTGTGCGTGTGCGTGTGTGTGCGTGTGCGTGTGTGCGTGTGCGTGTGTGCGTGTGCGTGTGTGTGTGTGTGTGTATGCGCACGCACACATGACTTGAATGCTCATTACGCTACTCCCCCATAATACATGCACTCCATATCACCTCCACCAATAAGAGCGCTTGTCCTAGTCTCTGTGGGAGCCATTTTAAAGAGGCTTCCAGTAGCGTCTCATACTAACCACCTCCTCCTGTCACTGCAGCCTCCGTGGAGTACCAGATGTCGACCAAGGTGGGCATCTGTCCGCTGGACCACGCTGGGAAGTCATCCGTACTTCTTGCCGGCCCCAAGAAAACCGCTGCATTTCCTGGTGATGGCCAGGACACGCCCATCAAGCAGGCCCCCTTTGCCAAGCAGCCCCCGGCCCTCCCCCCGAAGCCCTTTGCAAGGTTGCCCAATCACGTCGCCGGTAAGTCCCTCTGCTCCACCTCCTTTGGGACCTCATTGGTGGGAAAGAGGGGTGTGTCCAAAGGTTAAAGTACTTTTTCTAGTCTGGAAGGCAGACCAGCTTGCTTATACAATTCCTAGTGTCCATGTCTAATTGCTGATGGAAAATCACTTTTGCTCTTGCCTCTTTGTTCAGTACCCTTTTGTTCCCGATATGAGAGTTCATCTGATTTTGTGGTACTGTGGTAATATAGCCAAGAGGCGACGGCAGTGCCGGGAGGGTCTGGCAGATGGCTACTTAAAGGAGCTTCTGGCTGAGTCCCTGCTCACCCCATAGCCGGTCTGTCAGTGTCTTCTGAACTTTGATGGCCACCCCCAATCTGCACGTAAGCTAACGCTGACTTCAGGTCGAGCACCAGAGAGCCTTCTGCCTGAATTTCTGCCCGAAGCACGCTGATTGGCACAAACGTCACGGTTTTCGTAGCCAGCGCTCTCATTAAAATATAATAAACGCTGCTGGCCCAACTGCTTTCAGGGGCCCTAAGCAAAATTTGAATTGGGGTCCCGATCAGATGGGGGTGGCCACTAGGCCCTAAGAACCCACTTCATTTGCTTATGCCTTGGGCCGGCCCTGATAATTAGGATTCTGATTAATGGGTTGAAGATGACGAAGTATTGCACATCAGAGAGCTTAACCTGCCCCCCCACCCCCACAGACCCAGGTCAGCCCATAAAGATGGCCTGCATGGTGGGCAGGCTCTCCCCGCCTCTGCCCCCCAAGAAGGTGGTGATCTGTGCCCCTCCAGGGGGTTCGGAAGCCCTGCTCCCCGCCTTCCCCCAGAAGTGCCCCTCGGCGCAGCCCCCAGGCACCCACCATGGTGGCCTGCTGCCCTCCCTCCAGGGGGCACCTCCTTCGGCCGTGCTTCAGTACAGTACACTGCCCCTCCCCGTGCACCCGCCCAGCCGCGTCATCGAGGAGCTCAACAAGACACTGGCACTGACCATGCAGCGCCTGGAGAGGTGGGTGTGCGTGCGTGCGGTGCGGTGTGGGGCGTGCGTGCGGTGCGGGGCGTGCGGTGCGGTGCGTGCGTGTGTGGTATTTTGTTGGTTAGAGTTTTAGCCTTTGCATTAAAGTGAGAGTGAGCAGGTGTGTTGAACACATATGATGATGGGTTGTTAAATATGGATATGATGTAATATGTGTATTGGCATCCCAGCACTAAAGAAGAAACTGTCCTCTCTCCCCAAGGCATTATGCTTTGTAAGTGATTAAATAAGCATTTCAGCATCTTTTAGCTCCCCGCTGTGCACATCACTGCCTGTATGTGGTGATTTCCTGAGGTTCACAGTGTGTGGAACGTAGCATCTTTTCATATCTCCAGTTGTTGGTGGGACACCCAGGAGAAGTTTGGAAATGGGCAGGGCCAGTGGGGGGGGCTAGTTACCAGTGTCCCTAAGTGACCTCCGCCCTTGCACTGGTCACAGTGCACTGACCGGTCCCTCTCGAGCACCGGTCGCCCTCCTGGCTCGGACCGAGATTCTTCCCTTCTGCTCTGATTGGATCGGTGCCTTTTTTTTCTTCTTTTTCCTGAGGACCCCTCTCTGCCGCCAGGACATATGGGTTAACAGCTGGTGGGTCTGGCACCGCTGACCTGAGAAATCCTCTGTCACACCGGTTTAGTTAAATGCCACAGGAGCCACATACCTCTTGATAAGGAAGGCAGAAAAGTTTAAGAAAAACCATAAACATATTTTCCTACTTGCTTTCCTGGCTGAGAGCAAAACTAGTCATTTGCGAGGTTCTGCACGGTGTCGAAGGAGCCTGCTGGTTTAAGATCAGTGAAAATAGAGTTTAACATTCATAGTTATTTCCCTGCTTAAACAGGAGGCTTTATCTCAAAATTGTGAGATGCCACCCTTTTGCACCAGTGCCCACGTCCTGTGCTGCCGGTTGAGGGACTGAACCAGGCTTTTCCAGATTTAGATTCTAATGCAGAGTTTCCTGTTGTATCTTTTACGAAAGTGTGACTTCCTCTGTGAATTTCAGGCATGGTGTTGTATTTTGTGGAATGCTTATTTTTGGTGAACTGAAGGTCTGTTAAATTAATAAGTCAGCTGTTAGATACTGGTGAGTTTGACGGCATGGTGACGTCTTCAAGGTGACGCACGCCGCCTTGTGATTCCGCATTACCCCTCCTCCAGCAGGGGGTGGGGGATTCTGCCCCCTCTGTCGCTCAGCTGATGTTCCATTTCGTCTGTGGTTTGTGGGTTCTCCGATGCCTTTAACTTAACCCCGCCTGCCCCCCCCCACCCCCAAATCCTCCTGTGGTTATTGGAGCAGGGGGCAGCAGCAACACAGCAGATTCTGCGACCACTGCACACAGCCCTTCCTTGTTGAAGTGAGCTTATGTCTGTAAAGAGCTTCAGGTTCCTCCCAGGCTTAAAGGTCCATCAGCTGTGTGCCCTGGAACCTTTAACAGCCAAGCTTTTCCTTCTGGGTTAATTTTCCTGAGGCATTTTTTTTAAACCAAACTGTAGTGTTGCCCTTTATAGGATTTGAACACTGACCTCCCCTTTAAAAGTCAACTGCTGATACAATCACCCCATTTGTCACTTCTAAATATACATAAAGAGAGGCGGTGGGTTCCTGTGGTGTATTTCTCCTGTTTTTCATGTTTAAAATTAACTGATTGTCTCAGATGCTCATGGTGTCTTATTGTGAAATACAGTACTGTGCAAAAGTCTTGGTCAGTCAAAGAAAATAAAATAATGTTTAAATCATTTACGCGCTGGTGGGAAATTATATTATATCTGTCAAAGTGTGTCAGCTTAGTCTTTCCAAAACCTCTCCTAAAGTCCCCCAGTATTCTGAGCAACCGGCCAGCAACACCCATGTATTTATTTTTGACTCAACCACTACCCCACCTAGTTTGGTTTAATCAATCCATTGCGTTATTCAAGTAATTAGGTTAATCGATTTTTATTGAACCGGCGGTGAAATTCTGAAAATAATGGTGGAATGACTGTGGTGTCCCTGAGGTGAGGTTTGGAAACTGAGGTGGGAAATTTCATCTGGCCATCCAACAAGATATCAGTCACTTTTTGGGTAACAGAAGAAATTCTGGTTTATTTTTTTGTTGCATTACTGTTAATTTGCAAAGATTCTAATGCTAAATTTGCTAATGTTTTTTTTTTCTGAGCAAATATGCCCTCACTACCCAGATGAATAGCTTATACATTTTACTTTGACCGCCTAGGTCCGTACACGGTAACATAACATTGTAAATAAACAAGCTTTTTTACGTGTCCTTGTTGCTTCTTAGGTGTAAACACGTCCTACCCAACTAACTTAATTTCCTGTTTTTGGTATAAAGCTAAATAAATCCATTTGCAGGGTGGATAGTTTAGCAATGGACGTAAGAGCAAATTGGCTTGTTTGTGTTTTTGGTGCGGTGGGGTGGTTACCATAGTAACATGAGTGAAATGATCTTCCTGTCCTCGTCCAATAACAGCTCTGCGCTGCATGTGATTCCCGCGGTTGTGCTTGACTGCGAGGATGACAAGGAGAACATGCCGGACGAGTCTGATTACGAGGACCTGCCCTGCATGTACAAGGACGAGGATGATGAGGAGGAGGAGGAGGAGGAAGACGACGATGGTGAAGAGGAGGACGATGATGATGACTCCCTTTTCACGAGTACGTGCCATCGGCATCATCACACAATCGCCGAAAGATCTGTCCGCCTCAGGAATCACCCCACAATCTGGCACCCATTTCCTTCTTGTGGGGGTGGCGACTTTAATCTGTGATGCGTGGCCATTGGATGGACTCCAGCTGGTCCCTCCCCCCATCCCACATCCACCCGGAGCAGAGGGATTAGTCTCCTCCCTAGATGTGATTTCCCCTCTGTTGGTTAGAATCTTTGGGATGCAGGGGTCTTGTTCTTCCACGCGTTCCGTCACTGTCCTTCATCATCAGTGAATGTGATAATGCTGGTATTACCATCTCATATCTTCTGTTACAGCACTAATCTTTTAGGAAGGGGGTCCACAAACAAGCCTAATCCTGTTAGCGATGTACATAAATTGGGCCAGCTCTACCTTTCTGGGGACCATAGGCAAAGCTTGGGGGGGCCCCCACAGAGAAAATTGATCATTATTTCACTTCCTGGAGGCCCTGGCCGACTGCCTATCCTATCTATAGCCGGAGCCGGCCATGTATATAATCTGTATATTTTTCATGACTGAGTCTCCTTGTACAGATTGGGCCCTCGGCAGCTGCCTAGTTTGCCTGTGTCTGGATCTGGCCCTGTACAGGATAGTGGCTTGTCCAGTCTGGGGTGTTCCCTGCCTTGTACCTTGTGGGGGGGGGGATTCTGGCTTCACTGTATGTCCTTTCCCCCCCCCAGGTACGCTAGCGCTGAAGGTGCTCAGGAAGGACTCTCTGGCCATCAAGCTGAGTAACCGGCCGTCGCAGCGCGAGCTGGAGGAGAAGAACAGCCTGCCCATGCAAACAGACGAGGAACGCTTGGAGGCACGGCAGCAGATCGGCAGCAAGCTAACGCGGTGGGGGGGCCGGGTGCGGCTGCTGGGGGGGAGCAGGAGGGGAGGGGGGCGGGCAGAACTCCCACCGCAGGCCGATGGAAAAAAAACACAAATGGAAAGAGATTGTTTTCATATATAATATCATCCGAGGGCCATTTCAGTGTTTCAGTTAAATATTCAGGAGGTATAAGGTCAAGTGACCCCCCCCCCCCCGTGAGCATTTCCTTGTCTCTCCCAGTCTCCACACTCGCTCATTTAGGATCTTCCTCTGCAGCTTGTCATGGTAAATCAGCTGGTATTAATGAAAGGGAAACCCCCTTCTGCCAATCCCCATCCAAACTTCCAGATTGTCAAATTTGACAGTCCTCAAACTGGAGGACAGAGGCCTTCGGCACAGAGCGTGGTGTCAGAGATGGTAAATGGCCTCACATATACAAGGGGGGTGAGTCATGGCTGTCTGACCTCAGCCAGGGTGGTTGTTGTTGTTGTTGCTGCTGTTGTTGATATTTCCCCTCCTGCCCCCGGTTCTCACCACTTCCTGGCCTCTGCTGAAACTTATAGTTGCAGCTCCTGTTCTTGAAGTTCTTCTCTTTGTTTCTGGCCCTGTCTCTGAACTTTCAGAATGCTGAGGGAAATCCAGTGACCAGTGTCACAGTTCGGATTGGACTCGAGGGGAACCACGGCATAAAGAGAGAGCTTTCAGAAGCCAGGGAAACGCTTTGCACAGTATTTTCAGGCTTTGTAGTGTAAAAACGTGTGTTTGCCATATAAGCAAAGCGGTCCCAAACTAAACTGACATCATATAATAAGCAAGCAGAATGGGACTGAGTGAAGCCCGGATCTTGGCTGGCATTTCCCCAAACAGCATACTTGGGACCCAGGTCTGAGAGCAGCTCACTGGGGGAACAGAACAGGTCATGAAACGTATTAATCGCAAAAAACATGGCAAGCTAATGCACCCAGACATGGGGTGCCAAGTGGAAAGAAATGAACTCGACTCGATTCAAACACAGCAAAGGACATCTGGGTCTCCTGCAGGCCATTTAATTACTGCTTTGTTTATCATTTTTCTCAGCCATCCTGGAAACACTAAGACGTTCCATGTTTTGGTACACTTGGGGCTAGTCTGGATGTCTGTGATCAGAAGGTCAGCGGTTCAAAACCAAGGTTCACAATTGCATCCTTGAGCAAGGCCCTTAATTGCTCCAGGGACTAGCTGACCCTGCTTCTCAACTGTACGTCACTTTGGGATTAAAGCACCTGCCAAATAAACATAATGGCTGATGAGATACTGACAGTGTGCATGGTTTTTTTTTTTTTTTTTTTTTTTAAATAATTGTGAAACTCACTGCAACTGTGTACTGGATAAGTAGTTATGTATGGATGCATGGATGTTTTTGAACACTGGGAGAAATTTCATTTGCATATTGGATCCTGGATCCCTGACAGACCCCCAGGTTAGATTCTGAGGATCTTTTTAGCCCCAGACTTGCAGCACCATCTTTACTGTATTACAGAAATAGTCCTGTAGGTTGAAGAGGAGGAGAGAATGTGTGATTGGAAAGAGAGAGGGGGTCTCTCCCAAATTAGAGCATTGGTAATGACACGGGGGTTTTTCTGTTCGGTGACTGAAAGGGAAGTGAAAGAGAATGCTGTGATCATCACGAGATTCAGCGGGTCGTGAATTTGCCGAACTGCCGGTGGAATTCTGCGAAGTTTCATCTGAAGGGCCAGGTGATGGGACAGGAAGCACGTAAGGAGGCGAGGATTGGTGCGACTGGTGGAACGTCGTCTCGTTCGTGGCTGTCTTGCCCCGCCCCCTTTGTGGCCCTGCCCTTACTTTCACTTTGCCACAGCTGAAATGCCACGCCATACCGCGGCTACGGGCAGACCTGCGGCAGCTGTAGCTGATGGTGGTGATGGTCCACAAACTGATCAGGGTTTTCTTCACTAGGAGACTGAGCCAGCGGCCCACAGCGGAGGAGCTCGAGCAGAGGAACATCCTCAAACGTGAGTCTGGTCCCGGTCTGTTACACGTATTTTGTTTTTTCTGAGAACAGCGTGACCCTGGACTCTTGTTTACCCACCATCCATTCGCTCGTCTTCTTGAAGATGCACGTGGTTCTGTTTAATAATGACTAACGGCGACGAGAAGGGTGGATGGGAATTTCGACTCGTCACTTCTGTTGACACGGGACAGAATTTTTCAAAAAATTACTGAATGACTGGGTCTGGTGGTTCTTAGATGTAACTGAATGTGGGTTTTATCACATTTGGTAAATTGGCCCTCCCTTCTCGTAATCCCTGAAACCCCAAGCTACTTTTCTTTAATTAAATTAAAGCCCGTCTGACCATCCACTGAGGGGTTGAACCAGACTCCGATTTGTCCACATTGGCCTAAATACCAGACTGGTTTAATTTATCTTTTTTATCACTTTTCAGTTGACTTAATTTAACTCTAGTCATTAATTTTAGTTCATGATGCCGTTACTGGAGCATAGGTTGGCATTTCCTACAGCTGCCTGAGATGATGCTGCTTCTGTTGAAGCTAATGACTCCATAGACAAGATCAATGGACCAATTTAGTTTTCCTGTGAACTTGCACATTTAGCTCCTTTGTGGCCACCAAGTGTGATGGAGAAAGATCTGTGGGCAGGATGTCATCATAGCTGTCATTATCTCACCTCTGCCCCCCCCCCCCACAGCAAGGAATGAACAAGAAGAACAGGAGGAGAAAAGGGAGATTAAGCGACACTTGACACGAAAGGTAAGTTGGGAGGGGACGTTGTATCTGGGGAATTCAGGATGGCAGGGAAGTTTCAGACAGGGGAGAGAGGAGCGTGAAGATCAAGATCAGGGAAAATGGTGTGGAAAGATTAGGTCTTGGTGCAGCTATGGCATGTTCTCATGCTTGGTCTGAACGTAGGTCAACAGGGTGGAGTTTTTGTCCATTCAGTTCTGCATCGTTGGGAACTGAAATGGGCGCCCAGTATGGCTGAATTCAGAGGGTGGAGGCCCCTGGACTAAAGTCATTGCTGGGACCCTGCATATGGTATAAAATGCTGCTGTAACAACCAGAAAAAAAATTTGGAGCCCCCTTCAACTTGGGGCCCTGGGCTACAGTCCAGGTTGGCCTCTGCATAAGTCCAGCCTTGACCTCCAGTTGTGTCTGTCCCGTTTTATAAGAGCAGCGTCTGTGAAACACACTGAGCTCGTTTTGAGATTCTAAGCAGACGTGTGTCTTTCTCAGCTAAGCCAGCGACCTACGGTGAAGGAGCTGAGGGAGGCCAAGATCCTGATCCGTTTCAGTGACTATGTGGAGGTGGCCGATGCCCAAGACTACGACCGACGGGCGGACAAGCCCTGGACACGCCTCACCGCGGCTGACAAGGTAACAGCCACGGGGTCGGCCTCTCTGCTCTGCTGTTCTCATAAATGGGATTCATCTCTGAGATGTCTCAAGGTGGAAGGAGCAATGAAACAGTGCCCCCTTCTGGTACATTTTATACCCTGATTGGTGTAGGTTTTCCCTTGTTCTGGCTGAAGATTGTTTGCGCCCTAACAACCTCCTCGACCTTGAGAGATTTGCCTTCAAAGAACCTGGTTGGACCACCACCGGGTGCTCTTCTGGCTCTAGGCCTGAATATGAATATAGCTTTCTGCGTACCCTGCGAATGTCCATGCCTGAGCACGTTGGTGATGGCTAGTTGGAGCTTCAAAGGCCTTGGAAGATTAACTTAACCCTCTGCGTTAATAATGGCAACAGAGTGTGTGACTCCAATGCACAGATTGGCTACGTACGATCAGTTTAGCCCCAAGGAGGTGTTATGAAATCACTTGTTAAAAGAAATTGATAAATTGGACTGGGGGGTTATGGACTGGGGGGTTATGGTCGGGTGCTGTGCTCAGTGTCCCCAGGTTCTTGCGGGGGTGTTTTTCACCAGGCTCTGTTGTGACGATATTATTGAATTGCACAATATTAAATATTGTGGATACCATGAATATCATTGTAAATTAGGTGTCTTTCCTAGGCCGCATTGCCAACATCTGACACCCCCCCCCTCCCTTTTCACTTACAGGCAGCCATTCGGAAGGAGCTGAACGAGTTCAAGAGTACAGAGATGGAGGTGCATGAATCAAGTCGACACCTGACCAGGTAGGGGGCAGCGTGGCTCTTCGCTGTAGCAGGAGCCTCGGTCTGGCCTGAAGGATCCTGAGCGTCAGTGTGCTCCTGCTACAATGTTACAGTTTTATTACTACATTATTATACTATTATGTTACACAGTCCTGCTACAATATGACTGATGCATTCCTGAAAAACCTCACGTTCACTAAAATCGCATTCTAAAGTACAAATATCCAATGGGAAAATTTGGGTTAGGGGAATGTGACTAACTTACGCCAAATAAAATGAATTAAATACTAAAAATAGTGATAACACCGGCCCATAACGTAATTATATGCATTTTAAATACCAAATCGTGTTGTAGTTCACATAGTGCTTTTCTCTCCCACTGAAAATTGCACAAATACATACATACAAATGATTCAGTAGTGTATTCCACTTGGGTAGTAATGTCACCGTAGAACAGATTTGCGGTGTGATATTACGTGTTGTAAAAGGATTAACTCTACTATTTTTCTAAAAGAATGTGTAACCCTTATTCACCACGTCAGTATATCAAGCTGAACTTTGTGTCCAGAACTTTTTGTCATATGGTAACCACCTCCCTGCTCTGTTTTAATTTCAGGTTCCACAGGCCATAGAAGCCCTCTTTACAGAACCCTGTTATGGGATCCCCCACAGACTCACTCAGAACTGTTGTATATCGTGGTCTGATTGAGGTCTGTACTGCCAGCCCAGAATAGTCCACAATATCCAGTACAGACCTTTCAGCAGGGCTGACCATGTAAAGTGACCCCCTGGATGGAGAGCAGTGGAGGAGGCGAGTCCTGATGGGGGGGGGGGTGTAATCTGGTCCATGCTGCTGGCTAGCCATCGTGGCCATCCACACCCCTGCCAGCGTGGGACTGTCCCGGGGGTGACTGTCTCCCTTGTCCTCTCTGACAACTCACTCAGACCGGAGAGTCGGAAACCAAGAAGGCAGATGTTTGGAATTCCTGTGCAATACTCCATCCCACAGCATGGCGGTGCTCTTCCCCTGACACCCCCCAATCGTTTACAGCAGGGATGTCAAACTCCAGTCCTGGGGGGCTGGGGCCCTGCACATTTTTGGGTTTCCCTTCATTTAACACCCTCGATTCAACTCCTTGCCACTTCCTTGTACTATATTACCACACAGTTCTTGAGCTGAATCATTTGTGGTAGAACAGAGAAAAAAAGTAAGATACACAGGTCTCTGGCCCCTCGGGGCTGGAGTTCGACACCCCTGGTTTACAGCGTGCTACAAGGGGGAAAAGTGGGTTTCTGTGACCATACTGCTACTGTAGATGTGTCCTGGTAACTGAGATACAAAACTTATATATGTATATACTTGTATATAATTTTATTTTTTTTTAAATCTACATTTACAGAATAACAGAATACCGAACGGCCATTACTAACGGTACTGAAGGAAATGTTACACAACTCTTGCATTAGACTTGTGACATCTTTTATTGATAAAAAAAAATAATAAAAATACCAACTTCACAGCACCTTTAAAAAGCATGCCCTGTAACACAGCAATCTGAACTGTGGCATTGCCCTTTACACCACTTTGGCATAGTGTACAGAACTCTAGCTTCAGCTGAGAGGGTCTTTCACTGCCCTTTCCCTAATTTTCCAGTTAGCAGTGCGCCACCCTTCCGCAAGCATTTATGTACAATATGCACACCTGTCACGCTAAGCCTTTTTACCCCCCAGTCTGTTTGCCGCATATGTTATGTTGACACTAACTATTCAGTGTCCATTTATATATATTTAATACAAAATATTAATTTCATTTCATGATGGCTGGTTTACTATTGATGCATTTCCACTGGTGTACAGGAACCAGGCTGTACCTGACCCGTACCATGAAGAAACAGTGACGTAGGAGATTTAGGACGTTTATTTACTGTTCACAAGGCGGACCTCATGATTTACTATGCTAATTTCCTCTAGGAGGAATCTCTTGGAATGTTAATTACGTCACTGTTTTCAAGGTGTTCAGTACGTTTGCTTTGCCTTCCGGAAGCTTCCGTGATAATCAGGGGAGACTGTGTTTGCGGTGATGCATGCGATGTGATTACTGCCAGCACAGTGGGTGGATTCATTTGATAGGAGCAGTAATATTTTAAAATGACCCTGCCTGCCTACTTCATGTCTGAATATACATCTGCATAAATCTGAAAATGCCTCGGGATGTTAAGACACCGTCGCTATGGTTGCATGAAACACTTCTGGATTTAGTGTCTCGGGTTACTTTGATAAACATGTTACATGTTAACAAACCAAGCAATAATTTTCATTTAGGGTTCATTTGTTTATGGTACAAGAAGCTAATTAGTCTTGGGGAGCCACCACTTAGACCCACATTAACAGGCAAGTTTCCACCTCTGCAGTAAATATCACCAGGGTGTTTACATGTCTCCTAAGACCAAAAATAGAAAGTGAAGTCCCCGTTGACAGGATCGCCTGCTTAGTCACTCTGCTTTATACCTTTGCCTGTCATATTGTCACTTTGAAAACTGAACTCTTTCAGGGGTTGTGGTTGCCTCCGTTTTATTCTCTTTTCCTGTTTACCAGTGAACACTTGCAGAACAGTTGATCACTAGAGAATTTCCGTTACCAGTTCCCCCTGTTATATCTTGATCTGAGGACTTAATACTGTAAAAATCCATCTTTGTCTTCTGTTGCAACGTCAGTATCAAAATTGGGCAGTATCACCCCCCACCCCCCAGTGCTCAAATTGCCTTTCCAGTGGTATACAGTTGCCCCTTTTTTTAGTATTTTAACCAGCCAGACGTCAGAGGATTTGTACTGGTGGGGTGTAAAGATGTGATACAGGAACACAGGAACCTGGCTGCTCCCTGTGACCCAGGCCAGCATGAGTGGTAAATCCCTGTAGAACCTCTCCACTTCCTCCGCAGAGGGACAGCCTGTTTTCATTCTGCCACATGTAACTGCTGTTTGGATTCCAGCTGTGATTCTCCTCAGTTTGTGTTAAGCCAAGCTGGAAATTGTGCCGGAGCCCAAAGCCAAGTGATATGTTGTTTATTTTTTCAAAGATGTCGTGACACAGCTCACCCCTCGAAACATTTGCTCTCTGCTACCAAAACATGACTGATTTGGTACGTCGTTTCTTGTTGTTAACCCGCTTGATGAACCAGACGGCGCTGCGTTAAGAATTCCCCCCACATGTCTGACGCCACGAGCCCCATGTACATTATTATGTAATGGAATGCCACACGCGTTTCTGACCTTTGCCACTGTGTGAGTGGGGGGATGTTTACCACCGCTAGTTACGATGCTGTCCCTTTAAGGCGTCATGAAGCAGTAGCTCCAGCGGGGGCAGTAAAACATGACCCAAGACTGGGCCAGTGACCGAGTTCAACACATCATGAAGGATGGGTCTACGTACGCAGTGGGTCTGGAAAACTTTGTGAATTTGTACAGCTGTCTTTGTATAGAAGCGAAGGTTTGACTGTACTGTAAGAGATTCTGGATTTATGTAAATAGCAGAATACCCAGGTCTCTAAGCATCTTGTACATTTTGGTCTTTTTGTACAGACAAACTGCATGGAAGCATTTAACTTACTGTCTGTCTATAATGATGTATGCAGTTTCTTGTATAAAAGAAACCTTATTAAATATGTTTTTAGATAAACTTGCTTGTCATGTGTAAGAGGAAACTACAGATGCACCACATCCAGTCTTTATCAAGCACATACGTTTATTTGAGTAACGTAATCAAAGATTAAGGTTGCAGAAGCTCTATCCTGCCGCCATGCAGCAACAAGCCCTGTCTAATGGAAAGGACAAGGTGGGGTCAGGGTAACGCAGACGGAAAGAACACAGACGCTGGCTTCCTGCTTCACCTCCGGCTCAGACGGTGCCACTTTCCCCTGTAAACGAGCAGTGTCGTCATGCAGGGTCAGGATATCCCCCGGAGTGGGCGGAGCCAAGCAGCCACAGGAGCTCAGGTGTCCAATGCGCTCATGCACTGCACAAGGCCGCCGTGGAAATCAGGGAAGTGGTGATTAAATAGTTTCTGTTCCCATGCAGAAACGAGGGCACATTTTAGCCCTTAAGTCTTCTAGTGGGTGGGTCGCCCAATAGCAGCAGCCCGT
>JAODKF010000001.1:20485008-20496853 GCA_026779585.1 Mormyrus proboscirostris
CTACACGACCGATAAAGTGATGACTGTGTGCGGCCATGCGACTGACACGCAGCCATGCGACTGACACGCAGCCATGCACAGCACTCACTCCATCAGTGTTGCAGTGTGATTTACAGGCACTGAACGTAGTGAATTTGGGTGGCAACCAAAGGTAAGAGATCTAAATAACTCCCGCTTACATCAGTTTCTCATGATGGATAACATTGCCACAAAGCAACAATCTCAATTTTGAAATATAGTGTTCTTATTTTTGTCGGAAATTGAATTATGAAATCGTCTCAAGTTATATTTTTTTGTATTACTTTTAAAATGCTGCATGCCCTTCTTTAAAGTGCGATCAATATTTAGAGTTAAACTGTTTTCGTACATTAAGCAGTTAAGTTGCTCATTTATTTTTCTACTGAAAAAAAAAACTGGCCTGATATCGGCCATCACCCTGCCCCCCCATAGCACGGTCGACCCCTCTTGGTCACATTGTCTTAAAATCTCCCTGTACCTAAAGCTTCCTCAGTTTAAAGTCTTTGAGAAAAGCAGAACAGGATTGCAAAAAATAATGAAGTAATTTATAATGGATCTCTGATACCAGCAAAAAAAGCGTTACACTTGTAAGAGGAACAGCAGAAGCCATTTCCTTAACTTCCTGTGATGGTTATTTTGAAAGACAGAGAGCTGCTGTGTCTGTGACAATGCATGCATACATCCTGTAGGAGGCGCTCTAACAATCTAAATTGCCTCACATTAGCCAGGAACTGCAGGATTCCCTCCAGCCGCTTCATGCCCATCAGCTTGTTCTTGTAGCTGAGCAGGATCTCCACAGCGACAAACACCAGGATCTTGCAGGAGCCACTGATAACCTTGTCCCAGACCCTGTGATGGGAGGATTGACACAAGATCTTTACATTTTATACATCCAAAAGTATAGGCACCTCTTCCCAAAACACAGATAAAGAGCTTGGCTGAAACTTGGTCTTGTAAATGTTAATCAACATATTTACTCCACAATGCTGTTCTATTTCTAAAGGGAATAATTCCCTTCTATGAACTTCACCTATCTGGTTTATATGCAGCCAATCTGTTCATCTTAAATCGAAGCTTTAATGACTTAAAAGGCTTTAAATTAGATGGGGCATTAACTCCCCCTGAATGTGTACCTCTGCAGGCTGGATTCTGGGAGGCATCCAGAGAAGCACCTCCAGAACCACAGGTCGTAAGGCAGCTCGTTCAGGGCCCCATAGCTCTTCAGGTGGGTCAGCAGCTTGCTGTCCTCCATGTTAAGGTAGTGCTCTAGGCTCTTGGGCTGGGAGAAAACAAAAAGGACCAGAGTGTTGTGGGATCAAATGCCTGGTTATATAAAGCCTTTGTATTTTCACTGCTATGCATTTCTAGAGGTGTCAGGTGATATGTTCTTGACTGTTCTGGGTTCTATCTCCAGCACTCACCAGGTGTGGGACAGTGTCCCCAAACTTGTTGTTGAACTGGGTGACGAAGCACTTGATGAGCCAGTAGCAGTCTATGGGGTCTTCCACAATCTCCTCCATCGACCTCGCTATGGACAGCAAATTCTCGTCGTCTTTCCCCTGCAGCGAGTGATACCACTTTATGCTGAATCAGATTAGAAGGATTCTGCACAAGTTTTTGGTCTCAAACTGATGAGTAACATATGCACCCCGATTTCTCAATGGTACCATCTGGGGCGTGTTACCTAAAATCTGCTGGTCAAATCTCTGGGTCCTGCTCATGAAGGGTCCAGTGGCAATATTCACTGGCACTCAATCCACAGATTTGGCCCCTGTTGGCCACAAACACTCACTATATGGGGGGTACGGGAAACAACAAACCCATGCCTTACAGGTGGAGCGAGCTCAGAGCTGCGCAACAGCTCCTGGGCCTCCAGCTGGAACATACGCAGGTAGACTTCCACCTGGGGGGTACCGGCGTGCACGACGCGGGTGGCCTTCAGAGCCTCCAGAATATCCCGGTACTGCTCCCTGCGGTAGCCCATCACCAGGCTATGGGAGTCACTGTGAGGCGGCAGAATCCCTGAGGATGCAGGCACACAGGTCAAGGAACATCACTGTAGAGAATCCACAGCCAAACACCAGACACCCGACTAAAACCCTAGTGGTTACTCAACTCCTGTGCATAAGACATGATTACTGCCCAACTACTCATTCCACATTGTAATCTGTCAGAGGCCCATGAGAAACTGCTTGATGCCATGCTGACATTCTCTAGAATGTGACATCGTGCAGCCCTGTGCCACACAGCAGAGGGCATCGCTGTAGTTACCACTAACCTCATGCATCAGTGGGGCTTACAGAACAGGGTAAGATGCCTTGTCACAAATGCTGCCCCCAATATGACTGCATGCGCAAAAACACTTCAGAATTCAGCTTTCCAATTCACACTGGAGGCAGACACACTGGAACAGCACTTTCCACTTGTCTGATCACCTGCATGATCAAAGAGAGCCAGAGGGAGCAACCCTGGAATGTCTCAATACAGAGCTAACCACGCTCGGTGCTCAGGAATGCAAGGCTGTGGGAGAGCGCCTCCACAGGATCCTTTTTACACAAGCGACAGTGGAACACTCTAGGCGAAAATGGTGCCTGGCTCAAAAGTCATTCCACTATTAAAAATACTGCAACAATCTGTCATTTGTGAAGCAACTGGCATTACCACAGAGATTGCTGGTCAACTGGTTCAACAGCTGCTCAGACGCCTCAGGGACATTTTATCGGGTTTGGAGTCGGTGAGCAAACGCAGGTACGGTTCCCAAACTGTTTTGCAGCCAGTCTAAGGCAAGTGAGGCAGTCGAGCGGTTAACAGTCAAGTATGCCAGCAAAATGATGACCCCTGACACGACTGCATCAGCATCAGACATGACTGCTCAGCCTTACATCTCATCCCAAGCTCTGGGATCTGCAACCATCTCACATTAATATTATAATATTAATAATTTACTGTTCAGTCTGTAACTTTGCTGTTGCAGTATAACTTCTGCCATTACTAGGCAGTACATGTATGGCGTGACATACATTCACTTCGTCTTAGGTGGAAGTTTGTGACTCCCGTCGGCGACCGGGGCAGAAAGAGCACTAATACTGAGGCCGACGCTGGTACTGAGGTGCAGCACTACCTCTGAGGTGAACGTCCCGAGAAGCAAGGATCCACTTCTGCATAGGCATAGCCAAAAATCTGTATACATCCCTCTGTACCACCTAACTCCCATTGCTCAGTCCCTTGTGACAAAGTGTTCTAGCATGAGATCAGTCCCAACTGTTTTACAAGGAAGCTAAAACTGCTTTATACTAATCAGTTGTCTCTACTTTTATCTACTGCATTTAATTTATTTAAAAACTAGTACTTTTTAAGATATTACAGTTGATTTTATAGTTTACTATTTTTTTTAATCTGTACACTTATTTTGTTCCGTACTTCTGTGTATTTTACCATTTACTTTTTTATGCTTTTTACCTGTATTATTGTATACTTTTATTTCTGTACAGCACACTGAATGGCCTCTGAGAATGATAATGTGTCTCATGAACACACTTTTCTTGTCATCCCTTCACAGAGCCTTATTTCTTCATCACTACATAATATGCTAATAACGTAAAATCCTTATTCTAAAGCAGAGAACATCCTAACCTGTGGTGTTCAAGCATACAAATGAGATCTTAAAGGTGACCGAGCTGCACGAAATCGTTCCACACTCACCCAGCAGGACCTTCCACACATGGATCCGGTACACAGAGGGAAGAGGAAATCGCTGACTGAAAGTGCAGAGCTTTTCCACATCTACCAGGGGGAAATCAAATTAAACAGCATGCAAGGATGTAGGACTTTTCATCCTGCTGGAGATCAGGAGCAGCGTCTCCAGGAAGGTACAGCTACAGGGCAGAGACCCACCTGGATGGGATACCTACCCAATGGGTTGTCTTTCAGCAGAATTTCCAGGGATTTCTTCTCCTCCACTCCCCTAAACCCAACCTTCTCATAGTAGGCCGATCGAAAGTTCCTCTGTGGGTCTTCGGCCATGACTACAAAGGGGAGAAATAGTGTACCTTTAACAAAAATCAAACAGAGCTGTAAAGCACACAGCAGCCATAGAATCTGTACAGATGGGCTTCCTGTGGACCAGCAAGCAGAAGATGCACTGCTCAATTCACAGTCCGATCTTTGTTATCACACTCCGTTATCACAATGTATTGAACAAAGAAATAATGTTTACTATTTCTAAAATAATTTCATCTACTCGATAAAATTATGCTGCAAATTTTCACTGCTTTGCGTTATGCTGTTACTAATCCAGAATTCTGCTTCATATTCCTTTGGATCTTGAACAACACTTAAGCAGTTTTATTTTAGCATGATTTTATGTTCAGAGAAAACACATTATTCATCGCAACATGAAATTCACTATAAATACAGATACCAACATAAATGCAGCCACAGCGAGCTTTATCTGCCTACACCCTGAAGAAACCGTGCTAACAGGGACGCTATCAAAACAGCATTGCGTTGTTCCATGTAACCCCTGATATTTAAATTAGTTTATTAAATCAAAACGTTGAATATACGAAACGCTGCAATAAAATCCAAAATAATTTAATACATATAACCCTTAAATAGCTGACCCCAAAATCCATACCATTTGAAGCGAGTAGGCCTCACAGCATCCACGGGCTAGCCTAGCGTACGAGCCCACATTCAGAACTTCGTTACGCAAGCGCGAATCTACAAAGTCAAATGATAATTTTCACATTCTACATTTCAGTTTAAAATGGCGCTAAATTTATAATATTTCAATTGCTTATATTTGCAAAATAAACTAATACTTAAATTAAATGACGTTACACTGCTAAGCCGATATTTAACGTGCTTCCCCACTACTAAATTCTTATAGGCAATTTTAGTTTTAGTCTTCCCAGTAGATGGCGCAAAATCATTTTGTGAACCCCTGTCTGTAATGAATAAAAAATCGTTTTCTGGATTATTCTATTCTATTTAGGTCGGTCTACTAGGCAACCATGAGCATGATTTTCAAACTTATCCAAATCGACTAGTATTCTACAATTCAGTCTTGTATGTGCTGATAAAGTTAAAGACCTTAAATGCCACACCTGGAATTTGTAACGATTTAGACTTTAGTTCGTTTAGCATCAACTAGATCTATACCCATTTCGTAGTTATTTGCAGGCCGCGGGACAATGCGTCAGGATTAAACGTTTGCTTGTTTTCCTCTATACCGCTAGTTTATCAGGCGCCGTTATCTAAAGTAAATCATCCGCAGAGTACCGCTTTACTATAATCATTAGTTCATTTAGATAATAGTACAGAATGAGTACCAGTTGTTTTCTCAGAAATACAATGTCAAGTCCCATCTGTACATCCCAAACTTAGCGACACTTCAATTAAATATGAAAATGTATCCAGGTGTATCATGTGTACAACAGCTGTCTCCAGCAGAGGGCATCAAATAACTACCTGCTTCTAATTTCGTGTCAAGTCAAAATATAGCAATGTAATAAATACCCAACTCCCTCATAACATAACTAATTTATTCCACACAAAAATTTCTGAAAAGTAGCACCAATTTTAACTTTAAAGAAAAACCGCTAATTATAAAACTGGCGCATATTTCATTCAGACGAAATAATCACTGATAAAATATATATTTCTTCATCAGACAATCATATAGGGTAAGCTTTGTATTATAAATACGCCAGTGCTGTGCAGGACCTGGTCGAACGCCTAAGAAAATAAGGAACTTCCATTAAGTCGCAAACCAAAGCAACCCCGATGATTTACCGCGCGATGTCTGACGGGAAGGAGAGTTCGAGCCGCCAGCACAAGACGTTACGTAAAAGTCAACAGCGCTCAGAAAAAAATTAATTCCCACGATGCAACTCTGCAGGCAGCGGCTGCCACAAAAGGGTCGGGTCACGGGGATGCGCGAAGTTTTTTTTTTTTTTTTTTTACCCCCGCTTCGTGTCGCCAGGGAGTTACGGCTCATTAAATATTCCGCATATGATTTAATAATATATGGAGCTTGGCCACGCCCTGTGGCTCCGCCCCCTCCCCGCCCTCCTACCGTGCCTGTGGAGTTTCTCCTAGCAGATCTCGTTAGCCAGTCTCCATTATGGCGATGTCAATAACGACGGAGCAACGCTGACCGCTGGAGCAAGTAGCGCAACAACTGGAAGCCTGGCTAGCTATACAAGTATAGCTAGCTAGCAGAACAGGCGAAAGAATGTAAGCCGTAAGAAAGGACGCGATTCTTTAACTTATCTAACGGGAGAGCGTTTTTCTTAAACCACCCTTATTTATTTTTAGACGCAAAGCAATATTCGCTTTTTTTTTAACTTGGACAGAAATGGAAAGTGCAAAGTCTGCGACAGTGGGAGAAAACAGGTTGGAGAGGAGCAGTCCGGTGAGAACTGTTGCAATAGTGGTGTCTGGTTCGGAAACGGGTAAAATAAGTGTGTCTAAGTTCAAGAAGCCCGGTAACGGAGTGGCCGCCGCCGTGAGGAGGGATGATGATGGTGATGAAGATGAAGACGATGATGATGGCGGAGCCGGGGAGCCGGCGTCAGACTACGATGGACCGTCATCCGCCTTGCTTCGGGTAGAGGCGGCGCACCGTAGGCGAGCCGTTGCCGAATCGCCGGTGAAAAGCCGCGGCTTGAGCGCCAGCGTCAACGTGAACTCGCTGCTGATGAGAAGAAAGAGGCTGAAGAGGAATCTTTCCGCCGCCGCTGCGGCCGCCCCCACGGGCGGCGAGATGCGCCCGCTGGCCTCCGCCTCTCCCATCGCCGCTCGCACCCTGGACGGGAAGGTCCCGTTAAGGCGTAGACACGGCGTGCAGCTGCAACCGTCCGACAGGCTGTGGGTGCGAGGAGACCTGCAGCGGGGATGCGTGCACGTTCATGACAGGCTGAAGCTGCGCTGCCTTAGGCCGGTGCTATGCACTGTGGACACCACTGCCGGGGAGATAGCGCGCAGGCTGAGGCAGCACGGTAGGGGGGGGACTGCTGTCCGAGTGGCCGGTGTGGGCACTGATCTAAGTAGCAGGCATGATTTTATGGAAACTGGGAAGCGGGCTGGACACGGCAATCAGTCCGGTTCGACGGATGACAGGTTGGGGTTACTCCTTCTGCCAGACGCGGAGCAGACGACCGGCGCGCATATCTTAAACGGGGCGAGTAAACTTTATGAGGACGAAGTCTCGCCGTCGGACATCCTCCTTCGTCCCAAGATCGATGCCCTGATAGATGCGGAGACGGAGGAGTCGCGGCACACAGGCACGGACAGCTGCGGACTGAACTCGAGTTCGGACGTGGAGAGCGGCACCTTTGACGATCTGAGCTCCGGCGGCCGCGACTCCCTGAGCGACGGTATGGTGCTGGGTGCAGACGCGGCCGCTTTGAGTCCTACGGAAGGACTTGACCCATTCGGGAGCTCCTCCGATGAACTGGACCTGGACTGTCCCTCCTCATGCTTGTCCACCGAGTCCATCGCAAGGCGGCTTTTGGTGCCCTCCGCAGATAACTATAGCAGCACGGCCAGAGGTGGCGGGGAACTTTCGGACTGCGCCGGAAGAATTGCACCCAGCGGAGGCGTGCCCCTCGGTTCTGGCAGGTTGTCGGGCGACGGGAACAATGACACTTTGCCAAGGCTCCTGACACATCTCGGCGGTCAGGATCCCGACCCCGAGGATGCGATGCCGACTCTTTACGTTCAGCTGCATGGCGAAGCCGCCAGGAGGTTAGAGCAAGACGAAAAGCCGCTGCAGATCCAGAACGACTACCTCTTTAGACTGGGATTTAAGGACCCATGGCGAGTGCAGGAGGAGGGAATGGACACTGAGATCGGCTGCTTGATCCGATTCTACGCAGGTAAATGGATTTACGGCAGTGCGTCAGCGCATGAATATGGAAAGTTGTCTTTTACTATTTACTATCATTGTGGTGATCTTTGGCAACAGTTCAGGTCGATAAGAGGGCGGTCATGGCGTTGACAAGTATGGATTTTTTTCAGCTATGCTCTAGGACCCCAGTAAACAAGGTCCCAAAGGGCCCCGTACATGCAATCCTCCACTGCGATGAATAGAAGCCCCGAAAAGAGGTTCGAACCGGAAAAAATGATAATTTGATTGTCCGCGGAGACAATGAGTTGCGTTGTCCCGCTGCTTTTCCTTTTTAAAATATGCGTATGGAGTTAACAGGTGCCTTCGATGGCTCCGTACACGAAAATGATGTGGGAATAGACCGCATTGGTTTTGTCGCGAAAAGGAAACTAGCGGGGGAACAGTGGCGTAGGTAGGGCTCCACAAAGTACTTTCCCTTGCTAACCCTGAGAATATAAAGAGGAAAAAAGTAATGCAGTATTGCCCTGCGTTAATATTACGTCACAGTTAAATGCAGATATTTAGTATTCAATCAGATTGAGTATTCAGCATCAGTTTGGACATTTAGATATAGTTTATCCGAAGGTTTAGAAATGGCTTGGTAACATTACATAGGTTACACATTGTAAAGAAATGTTTATTATAAAATCTTAGGGACTATCTCCTGTTCGTGTGTAATTCCCACACGCCTCCTCCTCTTACCAAATTTTCAAGTGCGTCAGTCCTTCACCATTGAGAATTTGTGACAGCCGTTGAGATACGGAGCTGCAGCCTTCTTAATTATGCCCCTGGAAAATAATCAGACTCGAGAAGTCTTGCGGTTCGCTTGGCGTGGGTAGCGATATTTTTTTCAAAGTGTGTCAATATAGATCATTTTCTGCAGTGTAGTTTGAGTAGGTTGCAGTTAACGGAGACTGCGTAGAATAAGGCTTTACTAGTCGTCTTATTATAATAAACAGTGATTACCGTTTATTATAAGAGATGGAAAATTCCCTCACTTGTTGCTTCCGGACGTAAAGATGCCCGCCTACGCTGGCATTTATCAAATTAACGTGCTGCGGGGGCTGTAATCATCTCAAGCGACGCTAATCTCAGTTTGTCAGCGCTGACAGCTGTGTGTGCCGGCGGCCCTTCCTTAGCCGTGCGAGGCGCTTTTGAGTGCCGAGCATTCCAGCGTAGGTCAAACGATTACGGACTGGCGCGGGGGGCGTGGTTTCCGGGCGGAGGGCGTGGTTTGGTATGTCCTGAGTTGTCAGGTTGGGACCATGAGAGAGAAGTGGAGGTGGGGGAAGGTCACAGGACAAAAATGAATTTGACTGACAATAAATGTTGAATGGGTTTTAAACCTCCTCCCCCTAAGACCTTCGAACTTTAGGTGGAAGCTAGTTGTACTGTCACAGGACGGACTGACAGTGTAAGTGTTTACTGCACCACATTTCAGGGTTTCAGCCTGACCTGTGATAATGAGATCTCGCTAAAACCTGCCAGAACTTATGGAGCTTGACAAACCTTTGTGTGGGAGGGGCAGTGGGGATTTCTTTTCCAGAAAGCTTGGAGTAGAGTAGTGGTCCCACCTCCCGCTAACTGTGCGTGACGTGCCTTTCACCTGTCATAGGCTGGGAGACCCGGGGGGGCTCCATCCATTAGGGACTCTGAAAGCTTGGGTGAGCCTCTGAATTCCTTCGATTTAGCAGCTTTGCGGGGGCTGAATCCATGGCATTCAGTCCTGTGCTGTCTGTATGGTCGGCTGCCAAGCCCCCCATTCATAGCCCGACACACACAGGAAGTTCACGCTTTCATTCAGCTAAACACGCAAGAGTTTTTTTTTTTAATGTCCTTTAAAATGGGCTGGAAAGAAGTTCTGACCCCAGGCTCGCGAGTAGCCTGGAGATGCGTACAAAAGAGCCGTGACCCCTGCAGCCTCACGAGACTCGGTTAAATTATGAACTTCAGAAGCCCTCAGCTGTTGTGAGGTGTGACCTCTCTCTCCTTTTGTGCTCATGTTGCAGAACTAAAGTCTTTCCGAAAACAATTTTAACAACAAAAAAAAACGGTATTTAAGTGGTCTTTTGCTTTCTTCCGTCATCTTGATCTGTCCGTCAATTTCTCTGCAATGCCTGCTCTGTGAGGGCAGTGTGTGAGCTGGTTGTATCAGATGCCCGTTTTGTAACATATTATCAAATGCTAGCAGGCGATTGATTTGTCTGTTTACATAATGACACGTGACATGACTAGCAAGTGGTGCCAGCATAATAAATAAAGCAGACCTCCTCTTCTAAAGATTTAAATCATGATTAAACATCAAATCATCCTGTCCCAGCAGACTCAATGACTATTAATACCTTCCTTATAAAAAAAAAAATCTGGAACATTAGAAATTAGATCGACTTTTCTTTTCTCCACTCTCTTTAAGGAAATGGTAAGTGAGTACGTCAAAGGCTTGCCGAGAACCAAAGCTAAAGTTTCTACCGAACAAGACACAAGCATTTGTCAACTGTCTGTCCAGTTTCTGCCATTTTAACACCAATATGTTATAAGTGAAAGTGTTCAAAAGCAACGGAGAGAAGCTTCTGGAATTAATGTAGGTCAGTGATTTAGAGGTCTGTCACCTGCAAGGAACATTTCAGCGTGTGATCAGCTGTTCAGGAAGAAGTGTGATATTTTGTAGCAGAACAGCTTAGGGCCTTGCTTGATTATGTATAAAGCTAAATTTTTATTTATTTATAAAGATGTGTGGGGAGACCCCAAACGTTTCCCCCCAGTTTCCCTGGTTGGGCTGAGTTATTTGTGGAATGTTCCCTCACCCCTTGTGAATGTCGGGGGTGAGGAGCTTGAAGAAGCCACCATTTTCTAACCCCTTGCAAAAGAAGGTTACCGTATAACTGTTGAGGGATGGCCCCGCTTCCATTCTCAGGCCTGGGGTTGGGGTAAATGGCTGCCCCCACGCAAGTGACGGTCCTCAGGGGGAAACATGCTGGTCCACCTAGGGCTCAGCATTCTTCCTCCTAGCATCTAGCCATTGGGGTGATAACGTAGCCTTTCTGACCGAGGCGGCCCTTACAGCGATTAGCGCTGGAGCCCAGGCCATGGTTAACCTCAGCCCGTGTGAAAATGGGCCGGGCCTCTTCCTCCAGTTCAGGTAGAGGAGAACTTGCAACCGAGCTGCATTTCCGTCGCCTCCCGTGATCTCGGAAGTGGGTGATATTATCACCGTCTTTGTTGGGGCTTGATGTCCTGGGTGGTTTGAACGGGACTTTCTTTCCCGGAGAGCGACAGCTCCTCCTCCTCCTCCACCCCATTCGCCCCCCAGGTAAACACGGCATGAATGAACAGACTGCATCGTGTGCAGGTGCCCTGGCTGCTCTGGAGGAGGGCGTGTCCCCAACATGAAGAATAATACTGTGCTGGTAATTATATAACTGCCCCTCTTCATGCTGTTTCATGCTTAATACTTATAAAAACCAAAGTAGGTCATGCATTAAAAAGGACATTTGAATCTTCATCGGTTAGTGTGAGTAATTAAGTCATAAATTATTTAGACTCATTTTTATGTGTATACGTATGTATGTATTTATTTTGATAGTTCATTGTTGTTTAACATCTTTATGTGGTAGAGGTATAGTCAAAAGTGTGTGGATGATGCTTGGAAGCCGGCAGAGATGAGATGAGATGAAGTATTAAACATGGTCGAGACCCCATTGTTGCGGCTGTCCTGGTGGCACCACCCGCCTTGTGTGGGAATGCACTCTGGGAGTTAGGAGCCGGCTTAGGGTGTGGATGTCAGTGGGTCTTGGGCTGTAGGTACCGGCATGTCCTGTCTGCACTTGTCCTGTGCATTCCCACGTAGGTGGCAGCGACCTGTAATTATTCCATCTCTTCCACACGGTTTTTCAACCTGTTATTCATTACATATGGTGATGGGTGGGGGGGGGG
>JAODKF010000001.1:20524788-20539262 GCA_026779585.1 Mormyrus proboscirostris
ACACACACACACACACACAGACACACATTACAGATACACACACACACACACACACACAGACACACATTACAGATACACACACACACACACACACACACATTACAGATACACACATTACAGATACACACACACACACACACACACACACACACATTACAGATACACACACACACAGACACACACACAGGCACGCACAGATACACTATAGACACACTTTATGGTGACATGATGTTCAGTTCCGTTTATTCTTATATAGCACCTTTCACAGCACTGCTGCCCCATAGTACTTGGCAAGAGTGTGAGTCAATCCAGGGCATCAGAGGAACATGGGTTACCTGGACGATCCAGGGGCCCCAGCAGTTTATAGGGGACCCATCCTGGCAAAATCTACCAATCTGGCAAAATGTGGCTGAATGTGACGTTTTGTCAGTGGATCCAGAATTTCTAGCCAATACATTGCTTACAGAAAATGGAACAAGAAACTGCAAAGAGGGAAAGAAAATGAGATGACAAGTTCCTCTTAGGGTTTACCCGGGTGTGTGTGCATGTGCGTGCGTGTGCAGGAAGCTTGGCACGGCAGGACAGAAGCTGGGCGGCTCGGCTGCACTCTGCCACATCCGCCATGACCCTGCGGAGCCGGGGGGCTGCTTCACGCTGACCGCTGCCAACGTGGGCAAGTGCCAAGCCGTGCTGTGCCGCGACGGCAACCCTCTCCCCCTGTCGGAGGTACACAACGTGGGCGTGGCCGAGGAGTATCACAGAGTGCGGCTGAACAAGGCCATCATCACGGAGGTATGGCTGTGTGATGTTCGGCACGGCGGGTTTCGACGCCGTGTCTGTGATCAGCAGGTTGCTGGTTTAAATTCTAGACGCGACAGAGTATGTCACAGTTGGGCCCTGGATGGAGCAAAAGCCTCCAAGTGCTCCTGGTTGATCATTCTTCCTCTCAAAGATGAATGTGTCTGCTAAAGAAAATGGGATGTAAATGTTACGGGTTGTGGGATCCGTCAGCAATATAAGGGAAAAATCACCCAGAGTCAGGAATAACTGACCAGATCGCAAGTCCATCTGGGCAGATGGTTTCCTTTTGTTCATTACCTGAAATCCTGCAGCTCAGGATTGGGGTAGCAAGTTGGACCATTAAACCTGAGGGTGGTGATATGGTTAACCCCCGTTTTATTTTAATCCTCCAGGACAATAAAGTGAACGGGGTGACAGACTCCACAAGGATCATGGGATACTCCTTCCTGTATCCGTCAGTGATCCCGCGACCCCACGTGCAGACGGTGACGCTGACAGCACGGGACGAGTTCTTCGTGCTGGGAAGCCGGGGCCTTTGGGAGAGCGTGTCGCCGGCAGAGGCGGTGGAGGCCGTCCGCAGTGTCCCCGACGCGCTCGCTGCCGCTAAGAAGCTCTGCACGCTGGCGCAGGCCTACGGCTGCAGCGACAGCCTGAGTGCCGTAGTGGTGCAGCTCAGCGTGGCCGAGGACTGCTGCTGCTGTTGCTGCCGCGAGCTGCCCACCCCCCCCAGCCCCAGCCTTTTCCCGGTGCCTGCCCGCGACTCCCTGCCCGCCCCCCCGACGCCGTCACCCTGCAGCGAGGTTAGCAGTGAGGTGTCCGCGTCTGAGATGAGCAGCGAGGTGGGATCCACAGCTTCGGACGACCTGCCACAGGGCGCGCTGTTGCATGACGGCCACACGGGGGCGTCATTCATACAAGAGCTGCGCGGCGGCGGCGGTTGCACCCTGCACCCCGTCTGCCCAGCCAGCACCTTCCAGCGGCAGCTCTCTAGCGCCACCTTCTCCAGCGCCCTCTCCGACAACGGGCTGGACAGTGAGGACGAGGAGCCAATCGCCGGCGTCTTCTCCAACGGCAGCCGCGTGGAGGTGGAGGCCGACGTCCACTGCTTGCGTGGCCGGGCACTTTCCCTCGTCTCCAGGGCTTCTGCCGATGGAATGGAGCCTCCTAGTGGTGGTGGTGGTGAAGTGGATTCGGTTGCTGAGGTAACGGGCCCAGCTGGAGGTGGGGACCATTCCACGCGAACCGTGGGCAGGAGGCGGGCCAACGGCTCAGTGGCACTGCAGGAGCAAAGCCACAACCTGATCGAGGTGGCGGCCGACGCCCCTGCCAAGAAATCGGGGGGGTACTTCGCTGCCCCAGCCCAGCTGGACCCCGACGATCAGTTCATCATCCCCCCAGAGCTGGAGGAGGAGGTGAAGGAGATCATGAAGCAGCAGCAGCAGCAGCAACGTGCCCAGCCGGCCGAAGCCCCTCCTGACTACTACAACACGCCGCTCTGAGCCAGACGAACTGCCCCGAGAGCCAGACCGTTTGCTTTCTTATTTTAACCTTTTATACAGCTAACCCACCAAACATGCTGTTTATTTCCCCCCAACACTATTTTCCAAGCATTACAGCTTCACATACAAGGTTAAAAAGTTAATATAATTTTTACCATATCGTATTACATTGAGAGATTATGCCGAAGAGCACTTTTTAAAAAAAATTTCCGATCGCTGTCTTTGATTTGTGATAAAGTATCTGTGCGACAGTTACCACACTGAATTATTGTAGATGGTGAGTTCATTTCTTCAGTGAATCATGGCTTTTTGGCCGTTTAAAGTCATAGAAATGTGTAGAAATTGTGAAAGACTAACTCCTAGGAGTTGCCTACTGATAAATGTGACTTAGTCACTGTACTAATCTTCTCTGAGAGAAAAAGTTGATTTTTCTGCCCTATTTTCCCCAATGATTGTACATAGTATGAATGTTGTGTAGTGATGATTGATGCCAGTGGCCATAAGGAGGAAGAGTGTGAGGGGGGGGGGGACATGGATCAGTGCTGAACCACCCCCCCTCCCCATTCCACCCTGACCAGCATGACACTCTCTGTATGAGATTTATCTACTAGCAATTGTATCCAAGTGCGACACACAGAAAATTTACTTTTTTGCTATAATAAATCTAAGATTTACGAAATAAAATTCGGTTTCAGTGCCGTTCGTTGGGGGCCAGCCCCTGGGGCCTGGGAGGGATCGTTCTGTTGAGGTTTTGCACCCTGCGCCATGAACAGGCCCCCAGCGTTGAAGACCGAGGTCCTGAGCCAGACACATCCTTGGCCCTAAAACTGCTCTGAGCTCAGGTGACCTCGAGTGACTGAAGACATGCAGTTCAGTCCCCTGTGCTCTGTTGCCCCCTGCAGGAGGTATACTTCATTACATCACCTAGGCAATTCCCAGTAACTATTCAGAGCATACAAGTGACACCCTACCCCAATACTAAAGTTCCCAGCATTTAGACACTGTAACTGAGATCAGTGGGTGTGTTTACACAGGAGACAAAGTTAAAGGCAGGTAGCGTTAATAGGAGCTGATGTAACTGTCTGTGGTGTTTTGATCACCTGCATGATTTAATGGGTCACTTTAAAGGGATCATGCATGCATTGTAATGTAAGTGTTGCACAGGAAGTGGGTGGACATTACTTCAGTTTAGCCAGACAAATCATTTGTTGTTTGAACCAGAGAAACCCTTAAATGACCTCTTTATATCCAGCCGAGGGGCGGCCATACTATTTAAGCAGAAAGTTCTGGAAAGGCCCTTTCCCTGAGCCTTGGGGGGGAGGTGTCATTTATTAGCATTAATGTAGGGTGGGGTGGAAGGCATACTGACATTTCAGAATCTTGGAGAGTCCATCATTTTTCTGTCTTAACAGGATGCAGCAGTGGAGAAAATTCAAGTCAAAGATTCACAAAAGACCGGAACGACCAGGATTTTGTTTCCAGATCGGTGATTTCTTTGAACTGCGCTTTTCTTAGAACTGCCTTGTCCTCCCGGAAGAGATCCAGCCTCGGCTCCCAGAAAACCTTCTTTTCCCAGGATGCCTTTTAATACGAATCCATGTTTCCCATGTGGCTGAATGTCACACACTGTAATGTCAATAGGAGCTCTTAGGCGACCTGTTCCGCAAGTTAATTTTCAGAAAGTCCCTTTGAAAGCAGACCCCTTTGAAAGAGTGATGTTAATTTTTAATTTTTCTCTCTCTCAAATATTCCCTGAAGGTGGCACACCATTTAAACATGAAGGATCCAGTCCAACATAAACCAGTCAGCTGCACTGTGTTTTAGTAAAAAGTCTCTTTAATAAATCGTTATACAAATGTTCAGATAAATTCTATTAAGATGAAGTGGGAGGAAAATCTTAAAAGCTCCAGGTTCACAGTATAATAAAATAGCGATAAAATGGTGACATTAGCCCCTGCAGTGCGGGCCGCCATGACCCCCAGTCACCCAGGAAACCCCTTCAGTCAGGACTCCCTCAGTCCCTCTGAAGGAACTGTGTTGCTTTTACTGAGCTGCTGATTAAAATGCACTTAAAAATGTAACTGAATGCAGTACAGAAGGATTTGGATTTGTTTGTTACATGGGTACTGATGAGTTTGTGTTAAGTCACGGTACAGTTACTACAGGTCAGAACCGCTACAATTACGCTCAGTCGAGTTGGTGTAAACCAGAAACCACTGAATCTTGTTGAGTCAACCTGTTATGTTAAGTCGAGGTAGACCTAGAATAATCTGTTCGTTCAGTTGAACTTTACTGATACCAAGGGAAGTTCTCTTTTCATATTAAATCTACAAGCAAAAAAATAAAAACTTGTTAATTTGAGGCAATTCTATAATAACGTCATTCAATCAAGGTGTCTCATTTGCAGTCACATATCGTCCGCATACATTTGCAAAACGGCTACTTCTAAATATTTTTGCTCCTTGAAAGAATAGAGATAAATATTTCATTATTTTCGTTTATCAGTAATTATGCTGTTTAGCCCTTGGACAATTAAGCAAATATTAATAGCCTCATTCTGTAAAAAATAACTCAAATTCCAAAACTAAGTTACTCTGATAAATTCTACAAATACAGTGAACTGTATAAAGTACTGGCACGTTTGCATTTAGTCTAACCATGACAGAAACGTTACAGGGAATCATGAATCAACCCAATCACATGATCAAAACTGTGAAATTCATTTAATCAATAGCTCAGTCAAATGAAAAAAAGACATTAACTAGCATAAAGGCAAGGTTTTGCCATTCTTGTATGTACAAAGATATAAAAATAAAGTTCAGAAAGCAGCCTTCACACAAATGTCGTTTCAGATCTAAACGGGGCCTCCTGCTGGTGGGAGGTCTCGCCGTGGCTGTACCTCACACGGTCATCCATATGCGAGAGGTAATTCCTTACGTGCCGGATGGTTATGCCAGTCAGGACGGAGCCCACAGCGTATAGGCCAGCTGTGATGAGGCCAAACAGGGCCACGGCAGCGTCGGCGCCCCCTACGTTGCAGTTCATCCAGGTGTAGCCTTGCCGGGCGTACAGGCGCTCGCGCATCTTGCAGACGTCGGTGGCGTTGACCTGGATGACGAAGTGCAGGTACAGGCCCACCGCCACCACATAGGCGACGGCGCCCACCACCTGGAAGACGAACTTCCCGAGGAGCAGCTTACGGGCCAGTAGGTGAGCCGGCCGGTTCCCGGACACCACGAAGAGCAGCGAGAGCACGCCGAGAGCCAGGCTGAAGGCCACGCCCCCGTAGACGCCCGGCGATCGCATCTGGTTGTACTTCATGTCCAAGTCGCGCACCTGCTGCAGCTCGGTGCCCTCGAAGGGGGTGTACGCGGTGTTGATGTTGAAGCTCCCGGCGGCCAGGCCCCCCATAGCCGACATTCCCGACATCACCATCATCGCCGCGACGACGCAGATCAGCACTAGGATGTTGGTCAGCACCGTGCATATCAACACAATTCCTGCACAGGGAGGGGTGTAGGGTAAGCACACACACACACACACACACATCTCAAATCCTGCCCCAGTGGGGCTTCCTATTAACAAGCATGAAACATGACCGCTGTAAATACACGTTATTTTCTTAATCATCGCTGTCTGCTTATGTTGTGTAACGTGTCCATCTAGTGCCAGCGGGCTCTCTGGGCATTCCTCCAGGAAAGTCCCCTGAGGGAACCACCAATCAGATCACAGACAGCCAGTGCATGCAAGCTGCAGAGGCAGTGAGGAGCTTGTGCTCCTGAATTTGACCCAATAACACAAAACCAACAAATTTGATATTTCTACATTACTATTGTAAATTAGGCTGTATCTATTGGACTAGAAAATCGAGAATGTAACTAGATTCCACCATTTGGTCTATATGTCATTATTTATTGTTTTACACCCTATCAACCTGTGGACACACTTTCCACCAGTATGGACTGGTAATTTTCCAGTTCTCTGTAGACCTTACACTAGTGGTGATTCCTAATATTTCTGAATAATTAACTGTCAGCTTAGTGGTGATTGGCTAAAGTCCATTTAAGCTATAAGAGCAGACAAATCAGATGTCCCCCAGTCTCATAGCCAAGACGTAGCTGAGTACATAACTGTATTTGTACACTCAATGAAGACAGATCATTTTCATTTCATAAAGCTTGTGGTGTGGGTAAAATTCTCTATCACCATGAATTCTGTGAAATGCTTTAATGAATGTGTTTGGTTTTGAGTCGTCATCATCATTGGTTCCTGATAATGCAATTAATGACTTCTACCCTAACAAAACAGGTACCATGTGTAAGAAAAAGGCTTTAATCTAGTGGAGGGACACACATCAACTCAAAGCCTCGCGAAGACCACAGACGGCATTCTAACACACTCAAACACATTCCAGTCTGTTGAGGAAAAAAGCGTCTCAGCGAAATGAAGCACCAGCGTGGGAGCGTCGGTGTGGGCTAAGCGTGGCTGGTTAGCGGTCAGTCATGTGACTGGCACCACAAGGACTGCTGGGCCTTTTCTGTGACAAGCTCAACTCTGTACAGCATGTACAGGCTTCTTGTCTGGTTGCTGCAAACTACAGCTCTGAGCTGCTTTATTTGACCTGGTGGTTCCTGCATTATACTGTGCGGTAATCAAAATGACATCATTTAGCCTGTGAGAACAGAGGCTAACCCTCCTACTGCAGTTAACACTGGAAGTCCTTTGCTGTGTAGGATTAACAACCTGTCACAACCATGAGATTTCAATTTCACTCCTGTCTAACCTTTAACCAGACTGGAACATTCAAAACTAAGAGTCAAAGATTTTTAAAGACTTTGCGTATTATCAAAGTAATATTTTTGATCTGGATTTTTTCAGCCCTAAAAATAAACCCGGGATATAGCCTTTGTAACAATGTTTCTCAAACCGGTCCTTGGGTTTGCCCACACAGTCCATGTTTTTGCTCCCTACTGTGAGCTGGGAGGGAGAAAAAATCTGGGGGTCCCTCAGGACTGGGTTAAAAAAATACTGCTTTACAAGATGAAGATGATAATCTGGTGACAGGTTGTTCATGGGGTCGAGGACATTGCTGCCATCCAAGAGCTTTGGGAACGGCACGCTGATTCAGCTTTTTGTTTATTGTTGAAGTGATGGTGGTATGATGATGTCATAAGCCAGGTTTCCCATTTCAGTTTCCTGTTGTACCCTTGAGGGAGAAACAGTGTGTCGTCCTGTTGTGCCGCGAATGGAATAGCTGCCTAAATCCAGGGAGTCACTTTTGAAACAAATGTAAATATGTAACCTAAACGATTATGTTAGTAATCACGTGGATTCACTACTGCTCCCGTGTTTATGAGTGATGCGGCACCCATAAAAGGTCCATTGAGCAGGTCACATGGTACAGGAATGTCACCAGGTCAAGGGAATGTGGTTTCAGAGCAGAAGCCTTATCCTCAGAGGCCAGGCCTCCCACACAGATCACAGAAAGAATCAAAACCCTATAAGAATTCAAACCCCTATAATTACTATTTATAATCCCATGAAATGCTCCCCCTGACCGAAAAAAAACGTCACTTTGGGAATATGGTTGTCTATACAGTATAAACTCATTTTAATTTTTTTATGTTGTACTCTTTTGAATTTTTGATTAAGAACTGGTGAGTTATACAAAATGATTTAAAAATTATTTTATTTAAGTTTATCTAATGGTGCCAAAAAAAAATTCAGTAGTCAGCTTTGTTACATTAGGAATTGAGAATTACAATGAATGGAGTCAATGAGTCCCAACAAAACAAAATAGTGTAACCCTGCAAGTGTCCACTTAATACCATCCACTCTCTCTATTTAAAAAAAATATATCCCGCTAACAATGACAGTTGTTGATTTTTAGGTCTAGCTTATAGATCGAAGAACAGTTGTGGATTAAAAACCACTGATTGTAAGTCACTCTGGAAGAGTGTCTGCTAAATGCCGGAAATGTAAATGTAAATATAATGTAAATAGCGTGTGTGTGTATGTGTGTGTGTGTGTTTGTGTAAGAGAAAGGGAGAATGCATATCCTGTTAAACCAGTAACCCACTGTGTCTCTGTTGCACCAGTCAGACCTGCCTGACCAGCAGAGGGGATGGTAATATCCTGGGAGTATCGGCAGGCGTGGTAATGAGAAGAAAAAAAAAAAAAAACAACATTGTGCAGTTCGAAGAAAACGCAGTTCGTGGAACAAGCGGGTTGTAATTCCAGTGCAATCTGTGCAATAATGTATCGGGTGCAATCCCCCTGTCGGTCACCAGAGGGTGCACGGTGAAAATTTCAACACTCACAAGTGCCCAAGATTAACATTGCCTGTTTAGTAAAACATACAGAGCAGGGATTTATAGCGCAAACTAAAATGCTTTAGAAATGCAATAGACTGAGGTAGCATTACTACTTTTTGTGATGGATCATACTACCCAAGCAGCATTATCTCACGAAATTAGAGGTGCAACAGTAGGGGAGCTGAGAACTACTTCACTGTGCTCCGCCCCAGCTGTCTCTCTGATCGTTTATCACATTCCTCCGCAGCCAACTTCCTTGCGGGTATTGCCAGGCGATCCGAGGGGTGCACAAATGCCAGCCCAGCTCTGCCAACCTGCCCTATGAAATCTGAACCGGATTCAAGATTATACCAGTTCTGTGTGTGTGTGTGTGTGCACACTCAAGAGTGTGTGTTACTGTGGATGCACGCCAAGCAGACAGAAGGGAACTGGCGTGTGTTTGTGTGTACTAACAGAAAAGAGGAACATTTCCACCACTGCCTACTAACTGGGAACATCTTATACTCCGGTCGGACATCACCTTGGATACAGGTCCTCCGGTTATGTAATCCATTCCCACAAAGCTCTACTCCCCTGGAGAAGCCAACAATCTTGGTCTGTCCTAAATGCCTCACCCCCAACGATCCTAGTTGGTCCTAAGTGCCTCCCCCTTGACAATCCTAGTCTGTCCTAAGTGCCTCTCACCCCAATGACCCTAGTCTGTCCTAAGTGCCTCACCCCCAATGACCCTAGTCTGTCCTAAGTGCCTCACCCCAATGACCCTAGTCTGTCCTAAGTGCCTCACCCCAATGACCCTAGTCTGTCCTAAGTGCCTCACCACGATGATCCCAGTCTGTCCTTTGCCATTCACATGACAAAGGATCTCTGGAAATGTGTATTTGTCACATCAATCACATCCGACTTTTGTCAAGATTTTATATTTTTCCAAACGGATGGATGGATGGATGCATCCACTTACAGGTCTCTGCAATGTTAAGTCAGAGAGAAAAAGACTTCCATAGACAGCATAAGAATGAAAGAACAGATCATATGGATATATTTGGGTTTATCATACTTCATTACATTTTCAACTTATTTAGCAACCCAAATCCCATGAGAGATGACTGAGAACATTAAACAGGATGTGTGTGTAGCATAGTGACTTCTTAGGTGTTATTCTAAGCCACTGATTTTGACAGTCTGCATGTTTTAGGACCAGAATACCTGGGGGAAACCCATGTAGCAGACACATAGCCATACAGTAAAATTAGCGGTTTCTGGTTTTGGGCCTGCCATGTAAACATTTGGGAGAACATGTGACACACGTAGAAGTGATGTGGATTCGAACCTGAAACCCTGGGGGTGGGACAGCGGGTTTTTGTAACAGCCATACTTTTCATGGTTTATCATGAATTACTCATAACTGGAAAGCTAGATTCTCATGAGAATCTGCTTAAGGTGCCCCACAGGCTGCCATGGTTCAGAGGGTTGTGAGCGCCTACCTCTCCTGGAGCAGATATATGTCCACTTGGACCTCTGGGGCTGTTCCTGGTGACCGGGCGTCACAGAGCTCCTGGGGTAAGAGGGCCGTGAAGATGACCTAGCGAAAAGGACAAGCAAGAAAGGCTGCCTTAGCTTCCAAACGTGTTTCATTACAGTCCTCCATCACATTGGCTTATCCACACATTACACTGTGTCAAGGGGTTTCAAAACCTTGGAGCACAAAAAATAGCATGGGTGTAACTCCAGGGAACAGAACTTTTTTTTTTCTCTGACTGCCTCGCTGCTTGTTCCAGGGAACAGGTCTGACATGGTAGGGCTGCCAGCCACCCGTATTTTATGGGATTGTCCCGTATTGAAAAATTAAATGATGTGTTCTATTTTCAACTAATTCACGACATGTGATTTGTCCCGTATTTTGTGAATGCACAGCAAATTCTATCATCGGTGACCTGGGGGGGGATGGGGGCTTCTGCATTTCTTCAGCTTGGAACTGGAAGCCCTAATTGCTGGTGTGTGTGACTGTTAGCACTCAGGCCTGCATTCTGTATGTTCTGCTAGATGGCAGTGCTTCAAGCGGTGAAAGAAGCTCATAGGAGTTCCTGTTTTATTTGGCGCACTTTTTTTTTTGCACAATAAATTGCCAAAGTACCAGCATACCACCAACCTCTTTTTTCACCCAGCTTATCCACAATATCACCTTTCTAAAAGTATGTTGCAGCTGCTCAGCTGCCGCATTCCTCTGAGCGAACGCTCATCTTTCCCGTGACACACATACATTATCAAAACAGTAGCATGCGGCGTGCTCCACTAACTCAAACGTGCCGTGTGTTTGTTGTCATAGGGTGACTGCTCTAAAAGATTTTCATATGACTGATTGCAGGGCTATCATTGAGTAAACCTAAAACTAAAGTAAAATAAGATACAAATATAAATTCCGACCCATAAAATAACTCTACAACTTTTAGTCCACCTTAGAAGTATTTGCTAAATTGCAAACTGAAATATAGGGCTATAAAACAACACAGACAAATATCTTAAAAATAACAACTGATGTAACCACAATGAAAATTAAAACTAAACTGGATTACAAATGAAAACTGATACAGGCAAACACCAACAGCTCCTTTCTGTTATGACTCGTATAGCCCTTCCAAAAGGGGGCGCTCTTGGGGATGGTGTTTGGCTCAGCTAGTTAGAAATCTGTGCCCGTATTCAGAAGGTTGCCGGTACGAATCCCAGGACTGACAGAATGATGCTGCCATTAAGTCCTTGTGCGAGGCCCTTAACCCCCAACTGCTGTGACCCCCGGGCTTGCTGTGCATGTCTCACGGAGAGCAAGATGAGATAGGTGAAAACAATTTATCATGATTCTATTCTATTTGTGGGGGCGGGGGGTCACAAATGTTTAGGCAGACTGAAATGTCTGTGGAAAATAACTTGGCACACTCATGAAGCAGATGCGGAATGTGACACTGACCTGTTTCCAGACGAAGACATTCCGTTTCTCTGGTCCCTCCGCGTTTTCTCCTCCCTGAGGTCGTTATTCCCATCCCTGTGTCCCCGCTTTGATCTTGTCTGACTCATATCTGACAATTACAAGAAAAACAGGCAACTTATTTTGTCCCTTGAAAGGCAACAAGCCACCACGATGATCCTTCTTTCATTCCCACTCATCTTATCTGGGAGCCCTGGGCTGACATCAGTATGGACCCTGAGTTGCCGGTAAGCGTTCCATTTTCCCAGAGAAGTGGTGGGGCTACAGGCTTAGCTGGAGCTACAGGCTATATCAGGGGTGGGCAATATTATCTGCAAAGGGCCGGTGTGTATAGGCAGGTTTTCGCTGCAACTCCCTAATTAGATTACTAATTAGAGGACTGATTGGCTGAAGAGTCCTCACACCTGGGTTTGAACAGCTGACCTAAAGGTTATCCCAAAAACCTGCATATACACTGGATATTTGCGGATAAGAATGCCCATCCCTGGGCTATAGTCTAGTATGCCCTATGCGTTAAAGGATACTCTACATGTTATCCCGCCCCTCCATCTACTTATTCAATAAAAATCAGAGCAAAACAGAAAACCTTTACTGACACAGGTACACACTAAGTGACCAGTTTCCCTGAACAGCGTGTCTTTCAGTTTGTTGGAACAATGATGACTACCGGGGCGAAACTCATCCAAAACGCGAGTAGCCTACGTCACGCGACAGTGGGGCCGCCTTCCAATCACAATACGCCGTAGAATATCCACGAAACTCCGAAAATTCAGTTTAACATTAAAACAAACTGACAGTCGTTTCCGGGGAAGACTGTTCAGTTCTGCGCAGTTCCTTTGAATGGTTCCGAAACATTCCAACAAACAAGACATCAATCTAACAATGCATGTTCCGCAGTCAGCGCGTTGTACACAAGGGTCTGGCAAACCAAAAACGAAATGGAAAAAGTAAACAACTGGATTCCACAATTCACAAGAATCAACAACAAACATAGGTGAAATCACGGTTAAACATTCAACTGATGTTATAATAGAATAGAAAATAGTAGAATCACAGTTCAGGAACAGACTAACCAAACACACTGTAATTCAACCCAATTTTTAGATTGAAAAAAATACAAAAGCAACATACTTACTGAACTTGGAAAAGGCATGCAGTATTTGCCTTGAGAGACCTTGTGCGGATCATAGTGCGCTGGCGAAGCTCTCGCGATTACCTGCTGTCCGCCGTCACCCCACCCAAGGAGGAGGCGGGGCACGACGCAGGTAGCCTATACTCCGGAGCCGGGGAACCGTCCCAGGATCGGCCGCTTGCGCAAACACTGCTCCTTTGTCACCAGTCTTAAGAAACGGCTGCTTTGTTCAGCATCGGTTCGATCAACAAGCATGACGAAACTTTTGGGACGAACTCGGTGCCGATCTGTCACACCCTTCACTAGTCTATGTCCAAAAGGAGATAAACAATCAGGAATATATCTCATTTCCTCATTTCTACTGTTAATGTAATTAAACTGAAACTAAAAATGAATCACTTAGAGTTGGTTGCTTCAGGGAAATACCTTCAGTGGTAGTTTTCTAAATATAGCAATATGACAAAAGTTGTGCAGAAACTTAAATAACAGATTTTCCGTGAAATGATCGATTTTAACAGTAAAACGCCAGAAGGTATAAATCGTTATAATCGCCTGCCTTGAACACTTTTACTCTCAATTTCACAACGTATTATCAAGCTTTGTATAAATATTTTTAAATTATAAATTACATCTTACTTACTCTCTGGCAGAGCTGCTGTATCATATACAGACATTTGTCCGCTAATGCTTCGCAGTGAAAAAATGGTATTTTAAAAGTCCGACGCAACAGACGGACTTTTTGTCATATGATGTCCTCTAGTGGAGGCAACTCGTTACAACAACTCTTTTCATAATGCAAATCGTATTTCAGCAGACGTTCACAATCAATGCCCCCAAGCTTTGGAATGAATTACCCCTCTCTGTACAGCAGCCCCCCATGATGTCATCTGTTAAATCTAATCTCTAAACATATTTATTCCTTAGCTTTTAACTCAGTTTGAGAGCTTTTTGTTGTCCAATTACAAATTGTCCAAATTGGCTTGATGGTTAGAGAAGCACACTTGTAATCGAAAGATTGCAGGTTCAAATCCCTCACCACTGATGTACCCTAAGCAAGGTACCGTCCCCAAGCACTGCTCCCCGGGTGCTGAATTAGCTGCCCCCTGCTATGTCACGAAAGTCACATATACTGTAGGTTAAATGCAGAGAACACATTTCGTTGTTGCTGCGGTGTGCTAATAATGACCACCGCTCACCAATTCTAATAAATGTTTTTTAATCAATTACTTATTCCTATCTTCTGTTTTGTTCAACCTAATTTGACCAGGCTTCGATCCCAAGAGTTATAGTTGCTTTTGGCGCTGTGATTGTTTTGGGGCGCTGTCCATGTGTTTATGTTTAATGTATTTGTATCGTCTTGTCATCTATGTATAATCAACCAGCACTTTGGTCGACTGCGGTTGTTTTAAATGTGCTTTATAAATAAAACTTAACTTGAATGTGTAATCCCCTTTGTGTCCTTGATAAGAAACTTTTCTTGATTATGCGATCATCGGTCACACACCAGTGTCTTCAAGAAGCTGCCTTTGTTTGTGCTTTAATAGTGATCGTCTTAGAATCCTTAGCTGTGCTCTTTGAAATAGACTGGAAAGGTGTCACTCATTTGTAGATGCACTTTTAGTAGGATCAGTGTATTTCTCATTCCTGCTTTGTTGTTCTCAGATTTAGTTGTATTTCTATATCTGCAGGTTGCTCCAGAAGTAGGGGACACTCAAGCATTATGTAGTCCGTGGTATTTATGTATTGCCAGG
>JAODKF010000001.1:20553828-20585185 GCA_026779585.1 Mormyrus proboscirostris
GTCACTGTGTCTAATAGATATGGCGCATCATTCTGCATTATTCAACTTTAGAAACCAAGTTAATTTTTGTTTGTAGAAATATAAAAATATTCATTCTTTACTTGTAGCTGTCAATAAGGAAATGCATACATTCGTCAGCTAAATTTGAAGTATGAATGATTTCCAGAAAGTCTTAGAACATGATGTCCAGCAGAGGGAGACAGTCACACCTGTTTGATGACCGGATGTACACTTACTGACCACTTTATTAGGTACACTAATCCAATTTGTCATTGAAGTAAATGTCATATCATATGTTAGCACTATGTATAAAATCATGCAGATACAAGAGCTTCAGTTAATGCCCATACCAAACACTGAAATGGAGAAGAAAGGAGATTCAAGTCACTTTGGATGCGACATGGTCGTTGGTGTCAGTCAAGTTGGTATGAATATTTCAAAAAATGCCGATTTACTCAGATTTTCATGCACAACCATATCTAGGATTTACAGAGAATCCAGTGAGCAGTGGTTCTTTGGGCAACCAACAGAATGCAGAAGAGCATCTCTGAATGCACAATACTTTTGAAGCAGATGGGTGACAGCAGCAGAAGACCTCAACAGTCTACATAGACAAAAGTCTGTGAGAAATGTTTTGAGCATCATGCCATGAAGAAATAAGGCAGTTCTGAAGGCAAAAGGGGGTCCAATCCAGTACTAGAAGGTGGACTTTATTAAGTGGCAAGTGAGTGTACATGCATTGCAGTTATTTGAATGGGGGAAGCGAAATATTTATCATTTTAGTCATTCTAAAAAATTCACCAAAACTATACAATTGCGGCCTACATAGAGTATTGAGACAACTCATAAAAAAACTATTTCAATATGATTATAATATGTGACAATAGCTCGTTCATGGTGTAGGCTGCAGTTGTTTTTCAGTGCTTGTGTGCATACGGCAGTGATAGCAAATCGCTTTTCATCATTTCAAGTTAAAACCATAACAAAGGTTGACCTTAATAATTTTAACACCTGTTATTTATTGAATTTACAAACGAAAAGTGCAATTAATACTGGTGAGGCTGGAATTTACACATGGGATATATTAAGATACATTTCTCATATACATTACATGCATATCTCAACTAAGAAAGCTGGGTTGCTGCTGGAAGAAGAGGTGTTTGTGTGGTCAACAAGTTAGCCCATCCTGTGGATCCCAATGCCCCAGTACAGTGATAGGAATAATGTACTGTAAAAACGGTATCGTCCTTTGGATAAGATGTAAAACTGTGGTCCTGACTCTGTGGTCATAAAAGATCCCTGGGCATGCTTCAAATGAATAGGGGTGGTACCTTGATGCCCTGGCTAAATTGCCCACTGTGGCCCTATCAAATTTGGCCTCCTAATCATCCCCTATATCTAATTAATGAATTCCTCCTGCCCTTCACCACCTTAGCTACTGTCTGGTGAGCATACTGGTGCAGAATGTCTGCTGTTGCATCATCCAGATGGGGGCTCCCCATTGATTATGTAAAGCACTTTGGGTGTCTTGAAAAGTGATATGTAAATGTAACATTCATTTAGGGTTGCCAATTTTGGTCAGCTGACTGGAATGAGATTTTCAATTCCAGACAAGTCTTTACATGCATTTACATTTATCTAAGAGTTTTACAAGGTAATAAATAGTCTGTACTGTTTGCAAACTGCCCCAACACTTTGGTGCAGGTTTATGATGGAATAATATAGATTTGCCGTAAGATTTCTTGTGTCAGTGTCACGCCAGATGTGTCAGTTGGCAACCATGCATTCATTTGTATTTCAGATGGTTGGGTAACCCTGTCCAGCATAAGTAGCTGGAAGATGAAATTATGATATTTTATTGATCCCTGTGAGGAAATTCTCTTTTTGCCTACCTCATCTTGCTCTCAATGACACACAAACACAAATGTAGATGAAAGCAAACCTGTTAGTGCAGGGCAGTCACCTGTAACGGTCTCCATGGAGCGGGTGGTGATGTGTCTTGCTCAAAGGCCCACAGATATGACTATTCTGGAGGGGCCGGGCTTGAACTGAAGACCTTCTGATCATAGATTTAGCCTGCTAAGCCACACACTGCCCCCAATGCATACAGAAGTTTTTCCAGATGTATGGATATTTAAGAAGGTAACATATCATTACATATTCGAGACAAACAAAAATTAATCGTTAAAATGAACGGATTCGCCATAAACTTAACGAGCAAAGATAGCCCGGTTATGTACGGCGGTTCCACTTATACGTTTCATTTTAGTCACATGACCGCTCATGTTGCCGTTCCGTTGGTTCAGGATCACATGACCAGGCCGGTGCATCACGGGAAACAAATCAATCAGCAGGGTAACCGAGGTTTCCAACATGGCTGCTTAAGGCTGTCAGTAAGGGAGTTGTTTTCAACTCAGGAGCGGTTCACTGTGTAGGCAGGCAGGAAACAAAACACACCCCGCTATCTCCTGGTCCTTGTGCAGAGACAACGGCGGGGAGCACGATGGCTCAGTGTCTGCAATCCGTGCAGGAGTTTATCCAGGACTCGTTCGTTCCCATGGTGGCTGTCTTGTGCAGCGAATATGCGGAGAAAGTGACTCGGAAAAACAACCTGAATTTCTCCGAGCTGGTGAGGCCTTTCTGCCGGCTCACATCTGAAGGTTCGTATCGCTGCCGCACGACATGACACACTGCGTTAACGGGCCTTGTCTGTACTACTGCACGGCCGTTTGTTCCGGATCCCGTCGCATTCGGCATTAATCCGCCGCTGTCATTAGCGGCCGGTCAAGTGACAGGAAGGGCCGGTAGGATAAGCAAGTCCGGGCGAGATGGGCCTGCTCCGACCTTGTCACTTGCGACGCTCATCGGTGTTGGGGGGACTCTGGCATTGCTATAAGGTTTGGTTTTTATTGCCGCATATAATGGGATGTGCATTTAAGGCAAAGAAATTGCCCGTCGGACATAGAGTCCATAAGCACGCGCCGTTGCAAAATAGGTACACCCTATTGCCGGTAGTGCCGGGATCGGGAGGTGGTTTAACTAGGCTGGTGATGAGTGTTTTGCGCATAGATAACCACCCTTTTCTGTCTGCGTTTGTCAAATAATTGCTGTTTTTCTCTTGGCCCCCTGAGAGCTTGGGCAAGAATATTCGTTTCTATATACGTACTTGTTTTATTGATGAATCTAGATTAATCCGACTATCGGATTGTTTCTCCTCCTTAACACTGAGTTGATTGTTTTTCTCGGTGTGTGTAACTCGCAATACAATGCCGGCTTTAATGCAATCCGCTAAATGCCTGCAGATCGAGTAAATGATTCTCAATAACGCATGTGATTTTAAAATAGATGACAAAAACCTTTAAATCATGTTTGAGCTCACCTTTAACCCTGTAAAAGATTATTCAAAATTCTGCAGCAATACTCAAGTCTTTCTGTCTGTCTTATTCTAAACAAGAGCATTTACGTGCATTGTCTCTGACAGACTTATTTTTTAATGCAAATGCTCTCATGCGATAACATTTGGTTAGATGTTAGCTGTAAACCAGACGAGTTCTCCCCACAAGTTAGTCTTAACCTTCTCATTAGTTTTACTTCTGCACATAAACGCCTTCGTTTTTGTGTTGTTACCCCCAGCGGTCACCTAATAGCCCTTATAAATAAAACATGATGTACAGCTGAAATATTTAAAATTTCAGCGTTAGCCGTTATACGAGCATAGCTGATGTTGTGTCAGGTGTTAAAATCGGGGCATCTGGGCGTGCCCAAGCTCTCTAAATTTACACACATGGGAAGGGGTTTGAGAGTCCATAACAGACGTAGCCCCCAAAGGGGAGCTTGAAGAAGTTAAGCTTTTAAAATGCCAAATATAGGTGTGATTTTACTAAACTCACTTGAGGCTTTCATTCTTGACTCGTTTCTCTCCATCACTGGTAATTGTATTTTCGTTTGGCTGAACAGTATGGGATATTGTTCTAATATTCGGTATGGAAGTAAATGCAGATGCTGTATCGTAAATTGCTTGAACTGGGTATCCTCATTTGTTTTACATGCGGTTGGAACATCATTGCATGCTTCTGTTCTTTTCGTAAAACAGTTACGATACTCCGTGTAGCCTCTCTCTAAAAGATGGTGCTGTGAACGATGTATTGTTTGGGTCCAAGCTGCATACTGTTTCTTTTCCTGCATAGTTATCTCCTCTTTTTAATGTTCATCGACTTTACAGCGAAACATTAGAAGGCAAATAAAAAGATATTTGCCTGTTTGTATAATTCCTGAAACCTCTCATTATACATCAAAATGTAGCCAAAGAGATGTCATCATTTAAACTGGGTGTGTTAAAATTTAATTAGTTGTATTTGGATGAACTTCATGTGCTGTTAATTCTACTTCCTATATTATTGATGGATTTTATTCAAAATGTATCTTGTTGCTTTGAATGTGTTTCCAATTTTTCCAAAAGACTGCAACATCTCCTGAATTCTATTTCATGCAGACTACTATAATGAACAGTGTGTATGATTTCTTCTTTTTTTTTTTTATTTTTTAAAAAGGCAGCCAACTTGGCATAAACCACATACCCTGCTGTCCAGGCAGGCGGGTCAGCACAAGAGCTGTTGTGAACAACAAAGCCTGATACATGATACTCAGGAAGAAATCTTGGTTAAAAATGCAGAAGGAAAAAAATAAACAAGTGTCTTTTGATGCTAATCTGATGTTCACACACTGACTCCTTGTATAAAGTTATTTGGCTTATTCAGAATATTGCTCTTTGGCAAATGCACTGCATTTTTATGAATTTAAAGAACATAACTGGTTACATTACAAGTGCATAATCAACCCTACTGTGGAAATAAAGCAGGAATCTTATTCTCCATCATCAGCTCAGGTTAATCAGGTGGGAAAAATATGCTAATGCTTTAACTGCAATTTGTGTCTGTATGGTTCAAATAGATCACTGTCATCATTCAGCAGAATCTTGAAACTACTGAATAGGAAATACTTAGTAGGTTGTGTGGTTCACTGCTCCTCTTTGTTTTCGAAATTTGTTTTCAGACTAACCTGATTGGACAGAATTGCTTGGACATGGAATCTATAGAAGGGTGATGGTGATGGAGAAATTTTGAGAAGGCAGAGCTGGGAGATAGTTGGCAGTTTTTCCACAGCTCTTGTAAATGTCTTTGGGGGGGGGAAAAAAAACTGCCGATGTTCACAAATGAGGCTCTCGCTGAGCCCAAGATCAAGACCTTCGACAACTATGTGACAGCTTGTGCTTGTAATGCTCTTGAAGAATTCTCTATGGAGATGAGCAGACTTTGTAATTGCTTTAATGAAAGCATTAAATCCTGGAGCATTGGTTGTTATTTATGCTGTATAGTTTGGCCACAACGCAACATTCTGTAGTTGTCTATAGGAACATAAAAATGGTGTATTTACCACCACCAGTGATCTTTATATTCATCTGCTGAAACACTTTTATTTTGATAAATGGCAGCACTGCGTAAGATCTGGAGTTAATTGCGCGTGTGAGGAGCGTCCTGGAAAAGAGTCCCAACAAGTGAGCTATTGAATAGCAGGTTAGACTTGTTGACCATATCCTCACCACTGTTTCACACAGGTCACATGCGAGATCCCAATAACCAGATCCACGCGGTGAAGAACCTGAAGATTAGCGTGTCCAATGTGGTGACGGAGTCTCCCCACCATACCACCACACGCCGGTTGCTCAATGAGGTGGTATCAGCCAGCCAGCCGGCCGAGGGCCTGGTGACTAACGTGATTACGGCAGGGGATTACGACCTCAACATCAGCGGTAAGTTAGGGTTAGAGCAGCTGGGAGAAGAGCTGAAGGTCAAACGGTGGGGCTTGGCCCATGTTCGGATGCAGCTGATGAGAGGAGAGGTCTTTATGTTGTATTTTTATTGTCCAATATGCTTGCAACACTCAAAACTGTTTTATCACACTTTATCCTAACCTGCTCAGTTTTCTTCTGTCAAATGACAAACCTAGGTTATTATTTTTTTAACCACACCCAGGGGTGGAGCTATTTAGACTGAGCAGTAGCCTGTTGGCTAGTAAAAATGCGTGTCAGACTACATTTTTACTGAACTAGCTCACTTGGCTAGTAGCAATAATTCTTAAATTCTATCATTGACCACAAACTGTGGGTGACTGATTTGAATTTATCTGTTTAGCTTCTGCCTCCGTTCAAGGTCAGTTTACATCACAGAAGCTGTGTGGAAGATGGCAAATTTGCAATGTCAGCCTGCCAGTTGGGGCAGTGTGATCACATCTCAGTTAGTGATTAAAATCAGATCGCTAGAGCGAGAGGTGAAACAACATGGATGGAATGTCCTGAGAAGATCTCGACTTAGCACACTAGGGATAGCCTGGCCACTGGAACTTCAGGCTTGAAGGGCTGCAGTTAGAATGGACAGGAAGGAGGCTCCAGAAGGATCCATCTCCATGACGATGTCTCTCCCGTCATTTAAATCCCACGTGGAAATGAAAACAAATCTCTTTATTGAGGTGTTTTCTTGTAATGTTATCTTTTGTGGTGAGTCTTTAGCCTCTTGTTTTGAGAGCTCATGAAATGCCAGGAATGATGTTTTGGAATTGTGATTAAAGATAACTTTTAATGATGCTTTGTTTCTCCCCCCTCCCCCTTTAAAAAAATTCTTCTGGATGGAATTCCTGGTAAGACGCTTCACACGCTGGAGAAATGTGACAATATCCAGTGTATGAGTTGCGGATGATTGTTGAAACAATTGACAAAATTGACTGTGTTCCTCTCCTGCCTGCGTGTGGTTTATCTCCTCACCTACCGTGACGAACATCGTCACATGAATTACTACAGTACTAAGACTCTACATAATCTTTTCCTGACCATAGGATTTCAGGGGTTGTGTAGAAATGTAGATGGTGTGTGACACTTGTGTTTTTCTTGGCAGATTGATTTTTCTTGACGCTCTGATTTGGGGGCCTTGCCCAGTAACCTGTAAACGTGTATTTTATTTCCATCAGATGGCTCGCTTAAAGCTAGTGTTCCTTGGTACTGTAGTTGGAAAGACACACTGATGGAACTGAGCAAATCCAAGTTCTATACAGGTATTCCCAAAAGATGGTGTAGGGGGGGCTTCCCTTGCCGCTTATTCTGTTTTCTGTCTGCCTGCCCCCCTCCCCAATCTGACTAACTCTTCCACAGCCTGCTCTATCTTTTGTCTGACGCTTTCAATTAGGGTGGAGGGTCTCTAGTCCAACTAGCTGTGTATCTGTTTAGTGCTGTAGACGTAGCACTTCTAAATATTCTGATATGGTTACAAAAAGTAATTGCACCGCATTCTCATATGAAGAGAAATCGACCCACTAATGAGCTCTGAAATCTCCCAAGCGAATTGAATTCTCTTGCTACTTAACAGAATTATAGATTGGCTGTGAGCAAAAAAAAATTGTGATTTGTTTTATTTGCTTTGTATTGGTCAGGCAGAGTGTGGCCCACCACTATGGTTGAGATCTTCATTTTTCCCATGAGTACCTGATTTGGAAGCCTGGTATGATCAGTATTATCTCTACTATGAAGGTGGCTCACTCTTTGTGCATTCCACTCACTAATGTAAATGTAAACATCTGCAATTTACTTTTTGTACCCATACCCTCACAACAATAAACCTGATCCAGTTCAACAGTGGTCACATTCTGGAAATGGAAATTTTGGACCTCGCCGTGACTTCCTTTTCCTGTAACTGGGCTTCCTGTTTGGCTGGAACTCTATGTTGGAGCAGGTTAATGTTATTAAATTTTTTTGAATCATTGAAGATCTGAGCACGCTACGTAGAAAATGAAGCAAAAACCGAATGCATTACAATATTTTAGTGCTATGATATGATCAATTCAATGGTTGCCTTTTGGGGATTCATGTCAGCATATACGGTTAAAGTGACCACTGTTTGAATTTCGGACAGCTGTGAATCTAGGCTTTGGCCTGTTTTCCCCTTTTGTTTTGTGTAATATCTTTAGCTCTGTTGTGATTTTCCCTGTAGCTTGATGTCTTCACGCTAGCCCTCTTCCTCATTGATTTAATGCAATGGTGTGCACTCTTTAATCAAGTGGAGGGTCCTGGTGAGGGTGCTGTTACCTGTGGAGCGCATTGTCTAAGGGTAGTGGAAGTTGGCTACTTTTCAAGCTTAAGCAGTCACACATGCATCGTCTTATTGGTGAAAAGGTGTAGACAGAAGGCGTTTTCCAGTTCAGCAGTCTACTGAGGGTGAATGATGGAGTGCTTGGATGGCTTCCATGCTTAGCTGATCTGTTTACTGCTTAATTTAACTTCAGCATTTTGGTTTGTTGGAGAGGTAAAAGGAGCTATGTATAATTCGAGGCAGGCTAATTCTGGTGCTCTGTGAATTGAAGACTTCAGTGAATGGAGTTGTGTTCCATAAAGATCTAAATGTTCAACATTTGAACAGTTTGTCAGATGTCACAAAATTATTTAGATAATGGGTATTTCTTGCAAGCTTAGGAGTTTCCTGGGTTTCAGTTGAACGTTAGGAAAAATGTCAGATTCAACCCCCTGAGGACTTGGCCCTCCGTTTCACCGAGCCAATGCATGCTAAAGACCTTGTCAGAAAGATGGAGTGTCCTAGTGGCCTGATGGGATGGTGGTAGGGTTGAGCTGGCAGTAGGCCTAGTAGCTGTACATGGAGTGAGATGTTCACGTAAGGAAGATTGAGATTTTAAATGGAAAAGTAAACGTCTGTGTAGCCTTATTTTCAGTGGCACTGAATCCTGTAGATTAATTGGGAGTGATAAGTCTGTTTCACAGGCGTCATTTGGAGTCTTTAGAAAAAGACTTTCCTGAGCATTTTTAGCTATCTTGCCTTGAAATGTGCTTTCTTTCCGGTCCTGTCACCTTTAGTAATTTTGTCTGTTAGCTACAGTCTTTCAGCAATGGTGACAGTTTTGTATAGTCTTTCCTCTTGCTGTGCATTTTCTCCTCTAAGCTAGTGTAGAACATGTGTACCACTCCCAGGAGTGAAGTACCCTCACACCCAGCTTCTTAAGGGTCTGGTTCGCCTTCCTTTCCAGCTACGACTCCCTGGTTTGAGGCTTACCGAGAAAATTTCCTCCAGTCCATGCCAGCCTCTGACCACGAGTTTCTCAACCACTACCTGGCCTGTATCCTTTCACCTGCCTGCTCGGAAATGGCTGCATACCATGCCCACCTCTGACAATATGGTGGGCAGCAACCAGTGTCTCATGTGGCTCCTGAGCCTCTGGTTATTCAGGCATTCATGTTGAGGGACTTTAGGAACATAGAATTAAAAGCAAACAATGGAACCTTGTGGCCTGTTTTTTTTTGTTCTATTTGTGCCATCCCAGCTCCACATTGCCTGGTCTTAGATTGACTTTTAGATGGTTTCACTTTACATATTTGGCCTTCTCGGCTTCCCTTGACGCACGTTCCCTCAGGCATGCTTGTGGTGACGTCGCACGAGGCCTCACCCGTGGACCAGTTCTTCAAGCTGTCCCAGGACCAGCACCGCATCCAGCATGGCAGCGAGCATGCCTACCCCAAGTGGTTCATCCCCAACACACTGAAGTACTACGTTCTGCTGCATGATGTCAGCGAGGGTGACGAGCAGAGGTACGCCTACCGGGGCAAGAAGTCTCGATGAAGTCGCACTCCCGCCTGCCATTTGAATGAGTGAGGCGTTGCTGTGCAAGAATGTAAGACAGCTGGTAGCTCATGCCAGGTTCCAGGCAGTTGTTGAATTGTTATTACCACCAACAAAGTTCAAAACTTGTTGGGACAGGGACATCTTTACTGCTGTGTTGCATCACCTCTTGTTTTAACGACAATCTGTAAAGGTTTCGGAACTGAAGAGACCAGTTGCTGGGGTTTTCAAAGTGAAATGTTGTCCCCTTGCCTGATATAGGATTTCGACTGCTCAACAGTTGGGAGTCTCTTTTGTTTTATATATTGTTTCATGACATGCAAAATGCTTTCAGTCGAATGTTTCACCCAGACTATTCTGCTATGGAGCCATGCTGTTGTAATATGTGCAGGATGCAGTTTGGCATTGTTTTGCTGAAATATACAAGATATGCAAAAAGATGTTGTCTGGATAGCAGCATATATTGCGCCCAATGCTATATACAGACGCTCCTCTACTTATGAGCTTTCAACTTACAAACTTTCAGACATACAAAGGAAGAGGACTGTGAGTCCAAACTGTGTTCATTGGGCTCCTGTTTCCTGTCCACAACATAATTTTTTTTTCTGCATGCCAATTCTGCCTAGTACGATTTCTGGCCACTACTCTCGTCACGCAGCAACGTAACATGCGTTCTCCCAGAATCCTAGTTCTTTGTACTTGCATATACCCTTAAATATGTTGGAAAACGACTTACGAACATTTCAAGTTATGGACGGCTGTTGGGAACATATTTCATCCGTAAGTAGAGGAGCGTCCGTATATTGTTAAGCATTAATGGTGCCTTCCCAGATATGTAAGCTACCCAAGCCATGGGGACTAAGGCACCCCCATACCATCACAGATACTGGATTTTGAACTGTCTGCTGAAAACAAGCTGGGTCATCCTTCTTCCCTTTATCCCGGAGGACACGGTTTCCATGATTTCTAAAAAAATTTTAAATTTTGATTTGTCACGCCACAGGACAGATTTCCGTTTTGCCTCAGTCCATCTTAAATGAGAGACATCAGCGGTATTTGTGGATCATGTTGAACATATGGTTTGTTCTTTGCAAGTTTCATCCTGCATTTAAATAAATCACAGGGCCCTGGTGGCATCTTACCTATAGTTTTAAAAAAGATGAGGGATATTATTAGCTATAACTTTAACTATATAGCTAATATTCCAGAAATCATTATCTGCGGGTGCAGAACCTTCTGATTGGAAGCATGCTAATATAACGCCCATATTCAAAAAAGGGGATAGAAGTAATCCAGCAAACTATAGGCCAACTAGCATTACTGGAAAAATAATGGAAGCTATAATCAAAGTGAAAATGATAAATTACCTGGATGCAAATAACATTCTGAGGGATAGCCAACACAGATTTAGGAGAGAGAGATCCTGTTTAACGAATCTACTTGTGTACTTTGAGGAAGCTGGTGAAATTGATCACAAAAAGGCCTACGATGTGATCTGCTTAGATTTCCGGAAGGTCTTTGTTGTGTTCACAAACAGCTCTTGCTTAATCTCAAAGCTGCAGGGATTTTAGGAACTGTGGCAACTTGGATTAAAAAATGGTTAACTGACAGGAAGCAGCGAGCAGTTATTAGAGGCAAAATGTCACAGTGGGCTTGTGTTAATAGTGGGGTACTGCAGGGTTCAGTTTTAGGACCACTACTGTTCCTAGTTCACATAATGATATTGACACCAATACATACAGTAAACTGGTTAAATTTGCAGATGACATCAAGATGGGTGGTGTAGCAGATACTGATCTAGCAGCAGAGATGCTACAATGGGATCTGGATTTAATTAGCAACTGGGCTGATACTTGGCAGATGAAATTTAACATGGATAAATGTAAGGTAATCCATGGAGCAGAAATATAAAGTACATATATTTTATGGGTTCCACTGAAATAAAGGTAGCTGATTACGAGAAAGATCTGTGTGTATGTTGATGCTTCCATGTCCCACTCTCCCAGTGTGAGGAAGCAATAAAAAAGGCCAATAGGATGTTGGGTTACATCTCTAGGTGTGTGGAGTTTAAGTGAAGGGAGGTGATGCTACATTTATATAATTCCTTGGTAAGACGCCACCTAGAATATCGTGTGCAGGTTTGGTCACCATACCTTAAGAAGGACATTTGCTGCCTTAGAAAAGGTGCAATGGAGGACTACGAGAATGATTCCTGGTCTTAGAGGAATGTCTTATGAGGAGAGGTTAGCGGAGCTGAATCTGTTCAGCCTTGAGCAAAGGAGACTGAGGGGGGACATGATCCAGGTATATAAGATTCTAACAGATCTGGATGCTGTTCAGCAAAATGGCTATTTCAATATTACTTTAAATACTAGAACTTGTGGCCATAAGTGGAAATTGGCAGTAGAACATTTTAAAAGAAATTTGAGGAAGCACTTCTTTACACAGCGTGTAGTTAGAGTAAGGAATAGTCTTCCTGCTAGTGTAGCGGACGCTAAAACCTTGGGTTCCTTTAAATCAGAGCTAGATAAGATTTTAACGACTTTGAGCTATTAGTTAAGTTCTCCCCAAACGAGCTTGATGGACCGAATGGCCTCCTCTTGTTTGTAAATTTCTTATGTTCTTATGGATAGATGAACTGTGTTCACAGACATAGGTTTTTGTTAGTGTTCCTGAGCCCATGCAGTGATTTCCCCTATAGAATCATGCCTGTTGTTATTGCAGTGTCGCCTGAGGACCCGAAAATCACAGCTGTCCAATACTGGTTTTTGACCTTGTCCCTTGCACACAGACATTATTCTGGATTTTTGAACAATATTATGCACCATCGATGATGGAATTCCCAAAATCTTTGCAATATTACATTGAGGAACATTATAGTATATGAATTGTTGCACTGCTTGCCCACACAGTTTTTCAGAGTGGTGAACCTCTCCGCATCTTTACTGCACAGAGACCCTGCCTCTCTGGGTATAAAAAGAGCCTCCCAATCATCTTACTGACCTGTTTGTCAATTAACCTAATTAGTTCAACCAGGTGTTTTGTTTTAGCATTGCACAACTTTTCCAATCTCTTGTTGCCCCAGTCCCAACTTTTTTGAAATGTGCTGCTGGCACGAAATTCAAATTGAGCATGTATTTGTCATAAAAAAACAATATTTCTCAGTTTCAACATTTGATATATTATCTTCATTTCATTCTATTTTCAATTAAATATGGGTTTACATAATTCGCAAATCATTGCATTGTGTATTTATTTACATTTTACATAGCGTCACAACTTTTCCGGTGACTGGGTTGTAGACAGCATGTCTGTGTAGGACTTCAGGCTTCCTGGTGCTGATAGGGAACATGACAGAGACCTTTTGCTCTGTTTTTCTTAGTTGTTCCTTAATGGGAAACCAATGTGAGGGCAGCATTTATTGAAATATAAGTGTCATCATGCCCATGCTTTACGTCACCCTTAAGGTTTAATATGAAGAAATTGAATGAGTGTATAGACATTTAATCTGCAATTAACTTTCTTTTCCAGCTGTATTGGATTCATAATGCACTGAGGCTTGTGTGTGCCCTCCCCATGCGGACAGTTATATAGAGGCTGAATTTGATCCTATTTGTTTTGTCAGCCAGGGCATTGATTTATTTTGCTTTGTTTTTCTCTTCTCTAGAGCACATGCTTTGTTACTGGTATTATTTTGAAATACGATGCCTTTCGAGTCACAGATGGGTTTACTTCTTGCCAACAGGGCCGAGTCTATCTACGAGGATATTAAACAGAAGTACGGAACCCAGGCGTGCTATTTGCTCAAAATCAACTCGCGGACATCCACGCTTGGGCCTGATGAGCAGATTCCAGATCCCTGGAGTCAGTATTTGCACAGAAATAATTTCCAGAATCAGGTTTGTTCCTTGGGAAAACGGTTCTTCCCCTGCAAACGGTAGTGTGCCCAACCATCATACTGTAAGCTTGCCCCCAAAACCACCTGGTCGTATTGAATGTTGCTATGGCTACCATTTGGTGGTCATACATGGTCAGTATGGTGCATCTCTTTGGAGATTCTGCCTGGTCCTTCCCTATCTGACCCCTCGTCATTTTATAGTACAAATTTTGACCAACTTTTTAGTTTGCACCCTAAAATGGTACTTGAGACCCACCTGAACTGATCTGGGCCTGGTGTCTCAAAACCTTGTTAACGTTACGTCCTCTGTGAGTTCTGTCTTTTAACATAGAACTTACGAATGACGTAGTATTTAAAAGGTTTTGAGAAACTCACACCTGACTTATTAGCTGGTTACTGCTTGTTAAGTTCTGCTTCATACCCATATTTCTGCCCTCTATACTAAAAATTACACCAGTGATTTGAGCATTGTGGAACTGACCGAGATTCACACATCTCCTAGGAGCTGCCTGAAGAGGGCTCCACGGTAGCCGTGAACAATGACATTGTTGAGAACAGCATGAACGCGTCCGAAACTGATGGGCTCCACCTTCCCGCTAAAGGTAAATGGAAGTGCTGTACCAGTCGTCTTTCATTGCTGCCTGTGCTTTGCGTAGGATCAGAAAACTAGACTGGTGGCCACAGCATGCATGTTCCATTTTCCAGCTTGTACCTGTTCACTGAGTTCCGTTACACCCCCTGGTGCTGGAAGTTTCAGCTTGTTGGTGCCACTAAGGGCGGGTTGGGTTGGTGGTTAGAGCCCTGGATGTTTGTTGGTCTTTGGTTTCTGTTGGTTCTTCTTGTTTCCATATTTCAAACCTCTTCCTGTCTTTTTTGCAGATGATGTTGGCAGTGTAAACAGCAACCACCCTCTGCAGTTGGACGACACCGGCAATGCCGCCACCCACATGGACGGCATCGATGACATCAAGCCTACGGGGACGGGGCCTGTGGTCGACGTCAGGAAGCAGCCATGTGCTGCCTCTGCCACACACGGGGCTTGCCTGACCCTTGGCGACCATGACCGCATCCGTCTATTCATCCAGGAGTTCACGTTCAGGGGCCTCCTGCCTCACATTGAGAAGAACATTCGGCAGCTCAATGACCAGGTTTGTGTTTCTTGACTGAACTTTACCTCTCGTGCCCTAGTGGTGATATTAAATCCCCTGCGCCGGTGCATTGATTTCTGGCGATTGTTTATTCAGAGGTGTGTTTACAGCCCAAACATCCTAAACACATAGGACATGACCTGTTCACCAAATCTCCAATTTGTCCCCTGCTGATAGACACAATACAGCAATGCTGTACTTGGGTCATGCTTAATGCTAAGTCATTTTAATGCTCACTGTCGTATACACGTACACAATCTTTGCTTTAACCCTCTGGGGTCGAGTACATCGTCGGCGATGCAGCGTTCTTTTCGAGTCTATTTCAGTTTATATCTCGCTGAAATCTTAATCTAGAATTATGAAAAAAACGCTTTCTAAATCCGTAATCTGTCTTTTCAAAACGTCCATTGTCGGAAGTATTAAAGTGTTTTAAATTAGGTTAAATTGGCAAAAAAGTAAACTTTACTTTGTTTTACCTGCATCGGGGGCGTGTAGTGTCGCCGTCACCCGAAGATCGCTATTCACATTCTAAATAGCCGCATGAGCACGTATTCAAATCGCATTCGCGTGATAATTTGACGAACAGCGCAGCAGTGAAACGCGATTCAGAAACATCCCCATCAGCACCATAAAAGGGTGTGGGGGACGTGGCCAGGTGACAATGGATCATTCATACACATAAAAGTTGCTACATAATAAATGAAAGGAGCCAGTAAAAGTGGCATGAGTTAGCTTTTTCTTATTTATTTATCCAACTGAATGTTGCAACTACACCATTTATGGTCATCTTCATGTAGCCAAGACTTTGGTGATCAGATATCTGGGATCAAAACAAACTGCCAGCATTGCTTACTATGTACTTTTATTATGTTTCTGCAAGTGTTTCAACTGCATTTTGCACAGTCTATACTTTGATGTCAAATTACAAACTTAACAAAAATCTGACATTTACAGCATACATTAAAATAAAGATGAGTGTAATGGCAAAACAAATATATAAGAGAAAAATTTTGTCGTGAATTAAGTTTGATATTTGAAGAAGTGTATGACCATGCCCCAGTCAGTGGAAATGTGTTTCCTACCCCTAGACCCGGAGGGTTAAGCTAGAGGCATGTCATCCCCTGAGCATGGACATTGCCTTGTAGCTTGACTGCAGGTCACGCTAATAGTAATAATAATAATAATAATAATAATAATTGATACTTTATTGTCCCCATGGGGACATTGTCTTTATGCTTCCCTCAACTTGCTCTTTGTACAGTAAGCTGACCGCGAAGGGCAGCCACCTGAAGCGGCGCCCAGGGAGCTGGGGGTTAAGGGCCTTTCTCAAGGATCATGCAGATGTACTGAGGCTGGGTTTGAACCGGTGACCTTCTGATTACAGGCACACTGGCTTAGCCCACTGAGCCACACGCTGCAGTTAGCTTATGGGGCGTGGTTGGTACTGAGACTCATTGAAGTCTTCGGTCACTCTAACCGAAAGGGAGCAGATAGATCAGGACGTCCAGAGAGAAAAGGGGGCGCTGGATCGTTTGGAGCAGCGCGATTGCTGAAGATGGCTGCTGAAGATGGCTGCTGAAGATGGCTGCTGAAGATGGCTGCTGAAGATGGCTGCTGAAGATGGCTGCTGAACACCGCTGACCCCCGGCTTTGTAATTGATGATTCTGATCCCAATGAAAGGGACATTTGAAGATAAATCTGACAGAAAGTGCAGTGGGGGAATTAGGCACTCAGCTTTTTAACTAATAGTACTACAGTAATCAGATTAATTTTCTCCATGAACCCAAAGGGGAAGTTCGACAGCATTTTTGATGCTGGTGTTGGTGTCTGTGTCATATTCCAGTCTCTGGGGGCATTTTCTCATTAGAGCCCATTTTGCTAACTTAATAGGTCCAATTATTTGTTAATTTTCTCGCAGGAATCCAGCTGTGATATCCAGTGTACTGCATTCCTGGGTGCATGATGAAATGACAGCAAACCTACAATTATATGTTTGAATGAATGATGCAGTTCTGGGGTTAAATGAGTAACTCAGATGTTCTGGGGAAGGGGTGGGGGGGGGCTGTTAGCACATCTGCATGGCGTGAAGTTGGATCCCATCCTGGATGTTCACTGCCCTGCGGCTCACAGTTATCTTGTATTGGATAAGAAGCAGGCGGGGGTGGGCGTGGTTGGATGGGAGAATGATCATAAATCGCAATCTTTTTAGCACAGCCACTGAGAACCTCCCCCCTTTCTCTCTCTTTCCCCCTTTCTCTCTCTTTCCCCTCTTTCCTCTCCAGCGTATGTCAAGGAAAGGCATAAGTAGTTCCCTGATTTCTGCAACAAAGAAGTGGTTTGGCGGTGGGAAGGTACCGGAAAAGAGCATCAACGAGCTGAAGAACACATCTGGGTTATTGTAAGTAGCAGCTCTTCTCTGCTCAAACGTCTGTGAGGATATTCACATGTCCGTAGTGATAACTGCTGGGAGAGTTGTACATAACACTGTTAATTGAACAGTAAATATCGTTTCCTCAAGTTACCTGTTCGGTTTATTCAGTTACCTGGCTTTATTTTCAGTCGCTGTAGTTATCGCTTAAGAAACCCTGAGATGCATTGTGGATTCTGGTGTGTTGCGTTACCAGCATCGTGGTCCGGATCTTTTAAATGCCTTGGATAAACCTGCTCCCTCTGGGTCGAACTGTTATCAATAGTTCTGCACGTTCTGTAAAGGGCGCGTGAGCTCTGCAGAAGCTGCCCGTGGCTCTGTCATCTTTTAGGTACCCGCCAGAGGCACCCGAGCTTCAGATCCGGAAGATGGCCGACCTGTGTTTCTTGGTGCAGCACTATGACTTGGCATACAGCTACTATCATGCAGCCAAGAAGGACTTCCTGAGTGACCAGGCTATGTTATATGCTGCCGGGGCCCTGGTGAGTCTCACGATATTAATAACCGCACCTTGGTTACCATGGGTGTGGTTATAATGTGGTGTCCCTGGGTATATTCCATCGGTTGCTTTGTTGTCGGCTAATGATTGACGGTATTTGATTAAAAGTCCCAGTTCTCCCATAACTGCCTCAGTTTTTCTGGTTTAAATGACCTGTTGATCACAAGCTTGAGCTTATCACACTCTTTGACCCCGAGTGTCTTTCTTTTTAGGAAATGGCTGCTGTCTCCGCCTTTCTTCAACCCGGTGCTCCGAGACCCTACCCCGCCCACTACATGGACACTGCCATCCAGACCTACAGGGATGTGTGCAAGTACGTACCACTCTTTCCAGTAGGGGGTTGGACTATTAGTATAATAATGTGAAAGGTGCTTTATCAGTATGGCGATTCATCAGCCCTTCAGATTCATATGGGATATCAGAGAGGGCAGATTCTGATGCCCCCCCCTCCCCCCCAATCATCATAATGGCTCTTGATTCAAGCTGAAATTGTGTTGTTGCCTGTAAAATAGCCATTTTTTTTGAAGGGCAGTTTGGGGGTGAGTAGGTAATGAGATCCGTTTGAGCTGTCAGCTCTTTTTCCGGTAGAAGGCTTTGTGAGCTGCTGTGGGGATTTGAGGACTGTGGTGTGACACCCCTGCCCCAGATTGTTTGATTCTGTCCCCAGGAACATGGTGATGGCTGAGAGATGTGCCCTGCTCAGTGCTGAGATCCTGAAGAGCCAGGCCAAGTATTCGGACGCTGCCACCCTTTTGATCAAGATGACGAGCGAGGTAGGATGTCTATCTCAGGCTTTTCCTGCATGCTGATTCAATTGGGAATATATCCATTAGTAGCCTGATTATTAACTGAAATTATCTCAAATACATTCCCTCATCGGGAGCACGAGTGCTTAGATCAGGGATGTTTTCAAATCGGGAGCAATTCTAGGATTTTTTTAAAGTTGGGTAGCATATGAGGAACCATAATTTGTACAGGTGGTCCAGCCTTATTAGCCAGTGAGATCTTTTTATTTGGTGAGTGACGGATGCTGCACTTTGGTTACCAATCAGTTTTCATCTTGAGCCTGCTGCCCGCCCCTGTACATGTGCCTGTTTCACATCAAAAGCCCTGCTCTAGGCCTGATGGCTGAACTGAACAGCTGGTATTTGAGATGTAACTTGGCTGCCGTTGGTCACATTAAGCGTGTCACGCATCACGCAGGACTCGGACCTGCGGAGCGCGCTGCTGCTGGAGCAGGCGGCCCACTGTTTCATCAACATGAGGAGCCCCATGGTGCGCAAGTTTGCCTTCCACATGATCCTGGCGGGACACAGGTTCAGCAAGGCGGGCCAGGTGAGGTTCGGGTTACGCGCCACACCCCCCCCCGACGCCAGTGAGGGAGCCCTTCTGTAACCGGACTCCCTTCGGGGTGGGGGGGTGGGAGTATTACAAGGCTGGTGTCTTATTTATTAATGGTGTTGTGGTGTTTTTTAACTAAAAACACACCAGCAATCATGGATGAGATGATGATTATGGTGATGATATTATTATTATTATTATTATTTTATTATTATTATTATTATTATTATACTTATAAGAAATGCTCATTCTTATTGTTAAATGTTTGTTGTGATCATTACTTTAGTACAAAGCAGACCCTTATTTAAACTAATAACAGATTCCACAATGACCACCTGAAAAGCGATTTATAGATTAAGCAATATGTGACTTCATGAGCTAAGGGTTTTAGTCAATTAATCAATCAAATTTTAAGGATGAAAAGCATGCATTTGTTTCTGTGTGAATTTAAAACGCCATAGAATGGGAGGTCGTCAAAGTCAGCATCAGAGTACTAAGGATCAGCCGATCCTGGCCGTCAAATGGGATCCGTCTGGGTGACAGACCCCCTAAGCAGTAGTGTGATGCTTCTGTGGCTTCAGTCCAGGCATATTTTAACCAACTTGGGTTTGTTTTGGGTTCATATGTCCAGCTTAATATGGCAGTCAACTGTCCACACTATTCTGCTTAAGACTGTAATAACTTTACACTTTGCCTGACTTTGCCTGTGTTGACAAACTACCACTAGGCGTTGCAGCGGTAAAGGCATCTGTCCATTTACCAGCCTGTGCTCTCCTCTACAGAAGAGGCATGCCCTGCGATGCTACTGTCAGGCCATGCAGGTGTACAAGGGCAAGGGCTGGTCTCTGGCCGAGGACCACATCAATTTCACCATCGGACGGCAGTCTTTCACATTGCGGCAGCCCGAGAACGCGGTGGCGGCCTTCCGGCACATTCTGATCAACGACAGCAAGCAGGCCGCCTCTCAGCAGGGCGCCTTCCTTAGGGAGTACCTCTATGTCTACAAGGTGCGCTTGGGTCTTGCCTCGGCTGCCACGTGCCCAGCTGGTCACTTTTTTTTTTTGTTTCTTGCCTGGGAGGAGCCATATAAATTAGCTGAGAAGGGAACATAGTCGTCTGATTTTTCCAAGATTTTCACTAGTGCTTTAACTTTCAGCGTTTGCAGCAAATGCATATTATTGTAGTAACTGACCTTAATTCTGTCATTGGGGATGCACAGTTTATGCAGTGTCATAAACTCTAACAGTCTTGGAAAACAAGTGGGCTTTATTGTCATATCAGCCATGCATGCGTATACAGCGGCTTGAAATGGCATTCCCCCTGGACCATGACAACAGCAGTAATAAGGGGGGGGGTTTCACACAGTGGGCAGTGCGAACCAGAGGGGCTGGACACAAGGGTCTGTTCACAGAGTGCAATGTGTCTGTATGTAAACAAGTAGTAATGCGGCAGCAGCTAAATGCTGCATGTCCCCCCTATTCAAATCTGGCCCTCAATTCCAAATGAGGCCTTGTTTTCAGGTCTCCCAAGTAGTTAGCTTAATTTCTGACTCTAATTGGCCAGAGGCTTCACAACTGGCTCTCAGGTAAAGAAAAGCTGGAAAAACAGCAGTGCTCGGGCCTTGAGGACCCTGATTTTAACAGCCCTGCTGTATGTACTTGGAAATTATTTATCAGTGTTAGTGTTATGGAGAGTAATGGAGAACAGGACCAGGGGCCTGTTTCAGAAAGCAGGGTTTCTTGCTTAGCCAGATAACTTGTTGAATTTAAGGTATCCTAGATTAAATGGACTTTAAATGGAATTCACTTAAATTTAAGCCAGTCTACCTTAAATCCGACAAGTTATCTGGCTGCATAGCTGTTGGGCGTTCCACGCAGTGAATATGTATCAGTTATGGTGTTGAGCCGCTAAGCTGCCGTACTCCTGAGAACTTTCATCTGTGTGCCAAGACCTCTGCTGGACACATGTTGTGTTTACATTCGTTTACTTTGCCTCCAATCCCAGAGCGTGAGCCAGACGTCCACAGAAGGGGCTCTCCCCCAGCTCCCCCTGCCCTGCATCCACAGCTTCGCCACCAGGGTCTTCTTCGGGCATGACCGGAGGCTGGCCGAGGGTGAGAGTGACGGTCAACAGCTTTAAGCATCATAGGAGATGAGGGAGCTGTGTGACCACTGCTGTCCATCAGATTTAAAAATAAGCACGATGGACGTGGTGATATCTGAGGAGCCAAAATAAAAGGAGGCGGAGTTTACAGGCAGAAAGGGCGTCTGAAACCAGGGCAGTGTCCGGTGACGGCGCCAGCCTCCTGCAGCAAGGACGTGTCCACTGACGCCTTGGAGAGCTGCATGTGCTCATGCAAGATGTTCAGGCCACCCTAAAAATCCTTCCATGTTCAGAAGCAAATTTAAATGGTAAACTTCTGTAACATCTGGTAAATATAAATTGCCAAAAACTAAGCTGAGGCTGCTTCTCTGTCCCAGGAGAGAAGCAGGCTGCAAGCCATGTCAGCCTGGACCAGGAGTACGACCGCGAGCTGTCCCAGCAGTGGCGGGAGCTGGAGGAGCAGGTGGTGGCCATAGTGAACCGGGGTGTGCTGCCGGCCGCCTTCCAGCCCACGCAGTACTGCCTGAGCAACCAGACGGACAACGTGCGCTTCCCCTTGGCTGTGGTAGAAGGTATTTCCTTCCGTCCATCATTTCTTTATACTCACTTGAATATTAGGATGGTTTGATTGGTTTCTGTAGAGTAGTGTTTTTCTGCCCAGTCCATGGGAACCTCCAGACAGTGCACATTTGTGCTCTCTCCCAGTCACCAGTATACTTGCATCAGGTATTTGTGTTAATGGACATCTTCTCTGCACTCTTAAAGTAGAACAGGAAGTTGATCTCGTGCACGCCCTCGCGGTCCCGCCCCCCACAGCCTTATGGGCAGCTGGGTGGAAGTGCTGTGCTGGAGCGTGGAGTCTGACAGAGGGATCTCCACCAGGTTCAGGTGGACAAATACATGGACTGTCTGTGGGGCCCTGAGGACTGGTCTGAGAAACGCTGCTATAGAATGACTATGGCTCCACAATGTCACAGAATTTTGATGAAAATATATACACGTCTTTTGAATTGATTAATGTCATGGATTTCACACGCAGTCGAATTATTTAATCTGCAGTGATTTCATTACTTGATTTTCTAAACAGGCAGCCTCAGTGTTGCTTATAAACATACCCTGTCCATGCCTACCTAGAACCCATCATCGTCGAGGTGGTCTTCAGAAATCCCTTGAAGGTCCCCCTCATCCTCACTGGGCTCTCCCTGCTCTGGAAGTTCTCCCCCAAAGACCCTGGGCAGCAGTGTGCTGGTGAAACCGATGAGGTCGTGAGCAACGAGAGAGAAGTGCAGGTAGCAGTTGGCGCAACTCCAGCCTGGGGTCCTTACTGTCTTCTACAGTTCAGTTCCTCTGAGTTCCTGGGTTAGGGTAGAGTTTCTGCTCGTGACTGACCAAGGAGATGTAGATGCTTCCTTATCCTGAGTGTGTGTTGTGCGGCTTTGGGAAGACTAAGTACGTGATAAGAAGATGGCTGCTTCAAGGTGTCCTGCATCTGTTTGACCCACAGGCATCTCAAGGGGGTTTAATTACCACTGAAGTAATATCAGAGTTTTGCTTGAGCCCAGAAGAAAAGAAAGTGGTGAGTGCCTGACCTGGTCCCTCCGCCCATGTGAAGGGGTATCTCTCCTCTATGGGCTGGCCTCATGGCTGCTGTTTCTTTTGTGGTGAAACGTGATCTTATTGGTTTGCTGGTCACCCTGACTTTGCGGGCATCGATCCCACCCCCACCCTCTATTTCTATTTTACAGGCTCGTCTCAAACTGCTACCACACCAGACTGGAGAGCTGCACATCCGGGGGGTGGTTTACAACCTGGGTGCAGCGCCCTCTCCTGGTGATGTCCAGAACAGCACTGTAGGGACAGAGGTGGAAGGTGAGTCCTGTTGTTCGGAATGCTTCCTTTGGGGGACCTTTAAGTAGTTGAGGTCTAATGTGTGTCACATCTGAGACACATTACTGCATTAGGATCCTGCACATCCCACAACTGAGGTCCACTTGTCCTCCACAGTACCGGGTTTATTCAACCTTGTAGTATAAAGCTTGGGTTGAAGCTCAGAGGTTGAGATGCTTGGTGCACTAGTATGAGTAAGAACTTCCTCTCCATATTCTTTTAGCCCCACCTCCTTATGCAGGAAGTGGGTGAAGTTGACAGTGTTTATCCCACTTAACTGTTGCTGCAGGAAGCGTCTTTAGCGATGGCCTGTTCGTCCGTGGTCACCAGGACCTGGAGATCCAGGGTCCAAGGCTAAACAACACTAAGGAAGAGAAGACGTCAGTGCGGCATGGCCCGGACCGGCGGCTGGACCCCATCATCACACCCCCCATGCCCCTGCTAGAAGTGAGCGCCTGACCCCCCCATCAACAGAAGTGTCACTGACTGCTAACAGCAGGGTTTGCCCACCCCGCTTCAGGGACATAAGCACAATTTGATTAATCCAGTAGTCATTTACCCGAGGCATAGATATGCTGGTCAGTTAGGTTGGGGCTCATAGCCTCTGGGTCTTAAGCAGCCACCAAGGTTGCTCGTGCCTTGAGCCGTGCTAACATCTCCAGGGAATCTCCCTTTTGATTGGCGTCTCTTCTGGATATCTCACCATCTAGGGTAACCTTTGGCCTCAGAATTAAATTAAAAAAATTCTGAGTAGGGTTGCTAAGCTGCAAGGAACCTTATAAAAGACTTAATCAGGGGTCAGGGTGCATTAACAGCGAGGGGTGAATTTGTTCTGAGTGACTTTCGATTTGATGGATGGATAGATGAGATGGATGGGTGCAGGTATAGATGGATGTAGGCAGATGTATAGATGTATGGATATAGATAGAAATATACGTTGCAACAGATAGATGGATGGATGGATATGTGTAAGTAGATGGATATAGGGGGCTGGATGGATGGAATGATGGATGCAAGTAGCAATAGATGTATAGAAAGGTAATTAATAGATATATAATTATTAATCTCACCAAGGGAATTGCTGATTACCGCAGGTTTTTCCCTATTTTAATTTATAGATGTCATAGATGTAATATCTGGTTCTCACCTACTCCCCCCCCCCCCCCACCGATGCCGCACTCATCACATACCAGGTCTTCTTTATCAACTTCCCGACGGGCCTGCTATGCGGGGAGATCCGGAAGGCGTATGTGGAGTTCGTCAATGTGAGCAAGGTGCCCCTGAAGGGCCTGCGTGTGGTGTCCAAGCACCCAGAGTTCTTCACCTTTGGTAGCCATGCGGCTGCACTCACGCCACTCAGCCCTGGCGCCTCTGAGAACTGCAGCGCCTACAAGACCGTGGCCACGGGCCGTGCCTCCGCCTCCTCCACGCTGGTTGCACCTGCAGACTTTGGCACCGGGACCGGCGGCTCGCGGCCTGGCGTAGTGGAGATCCCGCTGCCAGACTCCACACTCCAGCCTGGTGCCTCAGTCCAGCTGCCCATGTGGCTGCGGGGGCCGGACCGCGAGGGTGTGCATGAGATCAACTTCCTGTTCTACTACGAGAGTGCTGAGAAGAAGGTGTCCAAGATGAGGTGAGGGAGTGTTCAACAAAAGGGGTGCTTTATGTTTCCCTCATCAGCCCTCTGAACATTTTTCTATTCCCAGTGTAATTTCTAGGATTGTGGGTCTGTTAGAGTGTGTTCTTGTAGTGTAAGTGCACTTCTCCACCTTTATTTAGTTTTTTGTGCCCCTGCCCACAGCCACCGCGTTCTGCGCCACACAGCTATCATCTGCGCCAGCCGCTCACTCAGTGTGCGAGCCACAGCGTGTCGGAGCAACACTCTGCCGGAGAACAGCGAGGACAGGAACAGCGGCATGCTGGTCTTCGTGGATGTGGAGAACATCAACACTGTAAGTACACCTCACCCCCCTCCCACCAAGCCACAGGGGGTTTGGGGAGTGGCGGTGGGCCAGAGTGTCTGTCTGTCTCTGTCCCTCATCCCAACACACCCGTCTCTCTTCCCCCCCCCCTGCAGAACGAAGCTGGGGTGCGGGAGTTCCACATTGTTCAGGTGTCCAGCAGCAGTCAGCACTGGAAGCTTCACAGTTGCATAAATTCTGTGGAAGACAAAGGTGTGGCCCCTTCCTTCAGTCCCCAGAATGCTTAAAGATAATTACCTGTGAGAGACCTTTTGCCAGTAACAGGCATACACTCTCGGCAAGCAGAGGCCGCTTGCCGTTTGCGGCTCTCATACTCTCCCAGAATTGTGATGGACAGTAAAACTTAAGTGTGATGTAACAGGAGTGTAGCTAAATGCTAACTGATGAATGGTAAAAGTCTTCCGGATCCTCACCGGCGCTTTCCGTTTCTCGCAGATTCCAAACTGACAAGCAGGGAACGGGGGAAGCTATGCTTCCGGGCCACAAAGTGCAGGAGCGCGGAAGGTGAGTCCTCTGCGACAGAATTATGCAGTCTGGAAATTAGCGCTGAACTGAATTCTTATTTTATAATCATTTTGAATTCCCGGCTACCTCAGATGCAGTGGGGAAGTACACGTTTGCTGACATCAACCTGGGGAATGAACAGGTGAGTTTTACCCACTCTCTTCTGTAAAAAAACATATTCAAGGAGTTTTAATGTGCAAATGTTGTTGCCCCCCAGATAATTAGTGCTACCACACCGTGCGCCGACTTCTTCTTCCGGCGACGACACCCCCCGGAGTCCAAGAAGCCGCCGATGCTGGTGAGCGCGGGGTTTGCTCCCCCTGCTGGCCATAAAGCTGCGGAGCACCTGAGCAGTGTGGTGTGCCGGTGCAGCGAGGTGGACCTCAACATCATCGTCCTCTGGAAGGTACCATGTCTCGTCTTACAGTGGGGGGGGCGGGACTAACAAGTAGATGATCAATCATCTGTAAGGCTGGGAGCTGTAAAGGAAGACCAGCATCAGCCTGCGTGTGTTTGTCTGGTTTAAGTGCCATAATGTTCCATGTGTATGGTTTTGAGGAAAAGCCCTCCTCTGAGCTGTCGGCCCCTTTAAGGTCTCCATGGTGATGATTAGCATGGCCTGTTGTCCACCCTAGGCATACGTGGTGGAGGACAATAAGCAGCTCATCCTTGAAGGGCAACTTCACGTCGCCCTGCAAACCATTGGGAGGGAAGCATGCTCCCTGACGCAGAAGGAGGTAACGAACACCTGCTGGATTCCCCTGACCCACCCAGCGAGCCTCCGGGATATCGGCCTCTGCCCGTTAACATACATACCCAGTACATTTTGGTTTGTAGGTGGCGGTTCAGACACTTCTGTCTTGCTCCGGGGTATTTTCCTGCCTTGTACTTCGACAGCATTGTTTCTTTCCTCTCTTCATGGTCTAATAACGATGCATTTAAAACTCGCATGTAGTCTGCAGTAGACTCTGCTAGCCTGATACCACTCCATGCTACATGAATGCTCTTAACCTTCTGCTGATTTGAACAATAGTTGTATTAACGTCCTTTGTCTGGAAGCTACAGTGATGCTTACTGAGGCACGCATCGGAAGCTCAGCATAGCCGCTACTGTCGCTCGGTGACTTCTCGATAACTGTGCCTTTGTCATGTGCTATTTGCCTCATCTAGACATTTGGTCAAGAACGTCAAGCTACGTAGATGTGAAAATGGAACCCCAACACCACAGAGATTGAACACGTCTCGCTGTGAAAAGTGCAGTTTTTTTAATGACGTGGTTGGGGCAGTTGGGGCTCCGCTTTGGGGGACTTGTGCAGACTGCTTGCCCACTGGGTCTGCCGTGAGGTCTTTGCCTGAGAAATATGCCAGACGGGTGTGTTTTCAGCTATCAATAGCTGTTGTCCACGGTCAGTTGACACATTGGCATTAAGACAGTCCTGCCCTTGTTTAATATTGTATCTCTGAGTGAGGGGTCTCTATACCACCACATACCTCTTCATTAAACCAATCGGGTGAATCTCTATAACCATGACGTAATCACCTGCTTACCTTTAGTGACATTAATCTTTTCTCTGGTTTAAAGAAGGTTGACAGGAAAGATGGAAACTCTCCATCTGTTTAACACCCTTTCTTATGCTAAACAGAATTATGTCTGACACTTTTTTTTTTTTTCCCTTCTGAAAGCCCTGTTGTCATGCAACACTCTGAAGTAGATAGTAATTCTTGCGTAAGGCAAAAGGATGTCCGACTCGTGTTCATCCATCATCTTTTTGATCGTTTTTAAGGGAGCAGCGTGTGGCTCAGTGGGCTGAGCCTGTGTGCTTGTAATCTCAAGGTCGCCAGTTCAAAAGCCCAGCCTCAGCACGTTTGCGGGTCCTTCAGCAAGGCCCTTTACACTAAAGCACCCTGGGTGCTGCCATTAGTGGCTGCCCTGCGCAGACAGCTTGCTTACAAAGAGCAAGTTGAGGGAGGCATAAAAGATCATTTCTCCACAGGGATTATTGATGATGATGATGATGATGATGATGATGATGATGATGATGATGATGATTATTATTATTATTGTTATTGTTATTGTTATTGTTATTGTTATTGTTGTTATTGGTAGTTTGCACAGTTTGCTCCTTAGTTGATACAGAATAACACATCCTTGGGAATGCATCGCATTTTGCACCAAAGGTGCATAGTGAAACCAGGAAGCTTCTGTTTGTGAGGTTTTTGAAAATGTGGTTTTTCAGGAAGCTGAGGAGATGGTTCTGCTGAAGTTCAAGCCAGACGTTCCCCCTCCATTAGCCAAGCCATCCATGGAGCAGCTGTCCCAATTGATAAAGACAAACCTCCACTACCCAGAGTCCTACGACCACCCATTTCCACAGAAAAGGTGGCTGCTCTCCCTGCGTGTCATTTCCCAGTAAACACCCCCCCCCCTCAGAACCCTCGCCATATGAATATGATTACAATGATAGCTGGCCATCCCTTTTGTCTCAAAATTGGTTCTAGTCAGATCCAGAAAGAAATTGTTTGAAGCAAAATTATGGCCTGGACTTTTCTTTCTGGACCTGAACTAACATTAACTTCTGGTTAGAGTTTACAAAATGTGTGCCAAAGTCTGTAAAAGTTCTTTGGGAATGAGGGACTTAGCTGCAGTTGCATAAACAGACAAAATGGACATTTTTGCATCCTGGGTGGACGACTGGAATGACCTGGTGTTCTCCCAATAGTTGTAGAAAACTGAAGGTTTCTGATCCAGCTGATTCAGTTCCTCTGCTCTTCCATAACAATGAAGAATGACAGAAGGAACTTTCAGAAATTTGAATCTCCTTTTTGTTTTCAGTGGAGACTAGGACTTCAGTGTAAACCCATAATGGCACTGAATCAGACCATACCGCTCTTTTCTCTTGTGTTAGTGGTTATTGAACCAATCGGGTGTCTCCTTTCAGGCAGTGAGTGCTATTAGCAAGTTGGCAAGTTACATGTTTACATTTCACCCCTCCCCTACCTACAGCCTCTGCATGGTACCTGTGACGCTCATGCTCTCTAACTGCTCATTAGCTGAAGTCGACGTCATCATAGACCTTCGGCACAAAGCCACCAGGTAAAGCACCACCATACAGGAATCTCCCTGCTGCTGTCATGAAATTCTGGCCCCAAGGCTAATTATAGGGGGATCCTTAATAGCTCCACCAGTAAGCATCTAGCGTAAACCCATATATCATATAATCAGTTCACAAATATCCATTTGCCAAGTTCAAATGTGTTGCAATTTCTTGTCTTAAGAGCACAAATGCACACAAGTACACATTTGCACTGTTAAGACAAAGAATTGCAATGCATTTTAATGTTTATGCCGCAAATGTGTACCTGCATACCAATTATGTTAGTCCCTGCATACTTTACAGCAACAGAGAACAATGACATTTATAATAATATACACTTCAAAAATCTATTCTATTAAAAACAGTGTTAAACCGTATCCTCCAAGGGGGAGGACAGGACTGGGAGATGAGTAGTTTTTGGAGAGCGTGTGTTGGTATGGTCCCAAAAGCATGATATTAATCCTGTTAACCTGAATCGGACTGCACCATCCTGCTCCGTCCCAAACTTACACCCACCTGCCCTGGCCCATGCTGTCTCCCCCCACGCAGCCCAGAGACTCTGGAGGTCCATGGCTCCTTCACATGGCTGGGTCAGACCCAGTACAAGCTGCCTCTGCGGCCACAAGAGGTCCGCAAGCTGCGCCTGACAGCCTGCTTCATCCACGCCGGCGTCTACAACCTGGGCACGCCACGCGTCTTTGCCAAGCTCGCCGAGCAGGGCTCCATGTGCGAGGCGAGCCAGCAGAGTGCCACGCCGGCGCTCATCATCATTAACAGTGTCTGAGCCGACCCCCCCCCCCCCGACTGACACGCACACGCTGGACCCCGGAAAGCTGAGATTCTGTTTTTGTACAAACCCCCNNNNGACTCGTGTGCTTGTGAACATGGCAGTCACATGATGTTAAATAAACATAGCTGTTTTATGTTCTGACATCAGAGCATCATGGACTTTTAAGAGTAACACAATATGGACTTCATTGCCATCATCTCTACCTTACAGCTTGTTGCCCCACCCCCTTTTGCCTTTTCTATGAAATACAAATAAAGAGGGATGGAGGCCTACAGAAACTCTTTAAACTGTCTTCCTCATGTTGATAATTGGGGAGGTTTTCTGTTTACCCTGTTTACCGTAAAGCAGTCTTCATTTTCCTCTGCCTAAAAAATGTGAAATATCATCTAGGAACTGAGCAATCTGGACCTGATCACATAACAGTTCATTTCGTTGTCTTGGTTTGCTGTATTGTTGAATTATTTTTTTTTTATTTTTTTTTTTTAAAGATGTTCTGTAAGAAGCCTGCGTGTTCATGGAAAAAATATATAAATCTGGATATGATGGCTGTGCTGTTTTCACAAGCACAATTTTAATTTTCTACAAACGAATCATTTTCCCATTCTGTAACTCCACCTTTTTTGATTAAGCTGTTATTTAAATGTATCTACACATCTGGCTTTTCAGAAAATGATGTATTATATTTATAACAAATTTACTGTAAATAGAATAAAACATAACCAATTGCTGGTGTATAAAGATGTATTTTTTCAATGTCCAGTTTAGTATGGATCACATCTGTATGTAAAGTAGTTCATTGGTTATTCCCATCACAAACAAAACATGGGAAATGTCACCACCTACAGGCGAATAGCAAAACCGCCGTCGTGTGAAGGGGAAACTGGCGTAGACCGGTAGGCATGTCGGAGGAGCATAGTCCAGCATAGCCTACCATTTTATAGTGACCCCAAAATTCAACAAAAATATGATTTATTATAATACTGAAGAAGGCCTGAATTTTTCAGAATGATAATAGCAAGGTCATATTTTGTCAGGAGGCCCAGAATTTCTTGCTAATAATAAATATATATCGCTGTAGGGAAATTGTTTTTATGCACTCAACTTGCTCTTTGCAATCACCCATAGCAGTGCCCAGGGAGCTGGTGGTTAAGGGCCTTGCTCAAGGTGCCACACATGTGCCGAGGCTGGGTTTGAACCAGCAACCTTGTAATTGCAGGCACACAGGTTTAGCCCACTGAGCGACTTGCTAATCCCCTGTTTAAAGTTTTGTATTGAATGAAAATTAGTATTTCCCAAACAAAAGCTTCACTCTGGATCTCTGTTACCTTAGCTTCCTTTGCTGCATAACAGATCTGATTGAATATGAATTCTTTCACGACCTAGAAGCACCCAGAAATGTCATTGAGCAAAGTAGTTAAATCCAATTACTGGCCACAGCCTGAAGATTTATATATAAGCTGCAGTAAGCATGCAAAGAAATCTGATAAGAATGCATTGAAGTTTATATATGACCTTGAGGTAAAAATCATCTAAGCTACTGCAATTTTTGCTTTAGTATAAAGTATTATCTTTAGGGTGACCATCGTGACTGTCTGCTGCGTACTGTACATCCACAAAGTGGCAGTCACACAGGGACAGCCCTGTGTCACCCCTCAATTCTCCAGTCTCAAACTGTCCCCATTCTCACACTGAGCAGGAACGGGGACCAGCTGTGCCTCCAATAGTAGAGACCACATCCAGTGGCTTCACTGTATTGTGTGGATTTTTCTACATCATCCTTTCATTTTCCCCTGCATTTGTGGAACCTGTCTCTACAGTACTTCATTTAACTTGCATACAATGTGTTCCGAAAAGTAATATTTACTTAACAATAGATTTTCAAAGATGGATGGTAGGTTACTAATTCATAATTCATAGTGGATTAACATCAGAGTGCGTGGTAGTGTCATAAATTATATGATAAAAGCAAAGTAGGCCTATAATTACGGAAATTCTTTTATTATGCAGAAGA
>JAODKF010000001.1:20585285-20604983 GCA_026779585.1 Mormyrus proboscirostris
GCGTGGTAGTGTCATAAATTATATGATAAAAGCAAAGTAGGCCTATAATTACGGAAATTCTTTTATTATGCAGAAGAGAAGATGCCTGGGACAGCTTAGAAGAATTATGGAAGATTCATAGTTACATGATTACTATTAATATTCTGTAATTTAAACAACATTTTCTCTTTGGGAAAATGAAAGGTTTTTCAGACCTGTGAACCAGTGTAGCGCTAATTAATTGGGTGACCCCTGGAGTTTTCAGACGTTTGTCAATGCCTTAGTCATGCATCGGGTGGTTCCCCTATCCTGGGTTATCACCTGCCTGCTGCTGTTGCTTACTGGACAGGCTCCAAACCCGGCAACCCTGCATAAGACAAGCATATATAGAAAATAGAGGGATGGACGGATGGAACAATGCATTATTGCTAACTACAGTTATGGTGTTTTAGGGATGACGGACAGCCAAGTCATGCAAACACAGGCTACTGCTTGGCGGAGCAAGAGGCAAAAACGAAAGCTAAGTAAATTACCTGAAATTCGGTTCAGCCTCGTGGAAAAGGATCAAATTCTTCCACTGTGCATGAAGCAATGCCATAAAAATACAAAAGCTATTGAATTTGACAGAATTGAACTAATCCCTTTTTTATTAAATGTGTCTGTTCATGAATGAATTAGACCTAAATTTATCAACTGGCCGTGAAGGCAGCAATTCAATGTCAGTAAGAAGCCTACAAACGTCACAATTTTTGTCCAATGAGTTATGCTGCCACCCTCAGACTGTACAGAACAAGACAGAATGGCAAAAGGCTACAACATTTTGCGTGTATTCTGGTATTTGAACCCTGCTTTACTAGTTGAGCAGCAGGTGTGGTTTGTAGTAGTAAGATGCAGAAGAGGGGCAGTTCTGGGGGTGCCGGAGAACCTGCCTGGTTTGCCCCGAGTATTTATTGTGAGCTTTACAGGTGCTGAGTGTCCCTTTTAAACCTTTGAGCATCTGGCCCTCAAAAAGTAATTTAAAGGTTTCACAAGTTTCTGCTTCACTCTTCTGTTTTTTTTTTAACACAGGTTTTTACCCCAAGGGCACAGCTTTGGGTATTGATGGTAGTGTTATTTTCCCATCCATATTATGGGAGTACCGTGTGTGTTTTTGCTTGCAACTACTATATACTTATACACTATATATCTTATAATTTGAATACATACCATTTTGAACTAAAATGTTACTTTTGTTTGAACGGTTGTCTTTCTTGTTTCATATTTATTTCATTTACACAAAAGTATAATTACATACTGTCCAAGTAATTTTTGTCTGTAACTTTGCATAATAGTTAACTATAGTATTTCTGTCTCTTAATCACACACACCCTCAAGGTGAATTTCGTTGTGCGGTATTCAGTTAAGAATATGATTAATACCTCAGTTAGCACATTTCGCTGTAGGGCTATTTGTTGTTTTTCTTGCGCATGATGCGCATACATACACTACAGTGCATATTTTTTGGTGCTTCATACAGCATTGACAGTCATTTCACATTATTTCATGCTGTATCTGTTGATGCAGAACATCATTTTCTTTATAATTATAATGTATATTCAGGGCTGTTCAATCCTTTAGGTGACATAGGACACCAGCTTCTGAGGGGGCGCTGACTTGGAAGGACTGGGGACTGCCAGTGGTGATGCTCACCAATAGGTCGCCGTAATTAAGTAGGACCAGTACTGTATATATTATGTTGCAGTGCGGAGGTACTGGCAGACAGTGCAGCAGGTTAGACTGATGCCAGCCTTGTAAATAGTTCTCCGTAGTCTCTAATTTTGTTGTATGTAAATGTGCTGTGTTGTTATGTCATATGCAGTGTTGAAAGTTTATTATTGTACATAGCATGTCAGAATGTGTGTGTGTGCCCACCATTTAAGAGTAAGCGGAGAGATGGGCAGAGTGGGGTCAGTACAAGTGGTATGGGTGCCTTATCATTATCAGCAACATGGATCAACGACCCAGTTTTACACCGGTGGTGTCAGAAGTTGGATTGGAGTTGTCTAATGATGATCTCCAACAAATGGAGCACAGGATCCAGCGGCAGTACTGGGGAGCACCAGAAGACCAGATGGAAACCCAGTAGCGTGCCTCCCCAGGGAGAACTGATGGTTCCAGGCCGATCTGCCTGCTCCGTGCTCAGGCAGAGTGAGACGAAGCGACTGGCAAGAGAGAGGGGGGTGAAGCCCGCGGTGAAGCTCACATGCTATGGAGGGAAGGAATGCCTGGACACTTACGTGGTCCAATTGCGCCTGGCCACCTGGCACAATGGCTGAAGCGAGGAGCAGAAGGCGGCGCACTTGGCATTTGTACTAGAGGAGGAAGCACTCCAAACTCTCCTCAGAGCAAGCCCCCGAGGAGCAGCAAAGTCTCGCCACGCTGGAGGAAGTGCTGGAGCTGCGGTTTGGCCATTGGCAGTTCGTGGAGGCAAAGAGGCCAGAGCTGGCGAACTGGCGAAGGTGGGACAGTGAAACCCTGCGGGACGTTTGCAGTGGACCTCCACATCCTTGTGCAGATGGGCCCCTGGACTTCCTTGACACCATACAGGAAGAGCTGCCTTGGCAAGCCTTTATCCAGGCGCTAACACCACAGTGGCTGTCGCAGCACATCCAGTTGCGGGCGCCGACTACACTAACCAAGGTCCGGGAGGTGGAGAGGGCTGCAGAAATCCTATCCCCCCAGGGAAATCACGCCGGTCACCAGCCGCACCATACAGAAGCTACACCTGTGTGTCTGAGGGCTCCGATAGTGAGGAGGGACAGCATGTGCATGTGACCCACACAGAGCCACGGTGGAGATGCTGTCTGCCAGCAGCTGCCCCCTGCCACCGCTGCAGAGACATCAGGCACTTAGCCTGTGACTGCCTCGCTCCAGCACCACACCCTTGCCCTCCCTCAAGGCTCAGTAGTTTAACCCCAACAGCTGTACTTAGAGTTGGTCAGTTTGGCGAGGCTATGGGTCTGTACATAGACTGCCTGGTAGCTGAAACACCCTGCTGAGCACAGCGGCGCGGACGTGGTGGCCATTTAGCACGATGGTGGCGGCCGGCAGCGAAGAATAAGGAAGACCACTTGGTATGGGAAGGGAGCAGCACCCAGCGAAAGAACATCGGCGACATAGCCCTAAGTCCTGCCCCCATCACAGAACAGTAACATCACAGCAGGGGTGTCATCCAAAATAGTGCAAGCTGTACAGGAGGTGTGGCAGCATGGCAGCCAGGACCTGAAGGCCGAGCAGCGGGACAAGCTCAAAGCTCTGTTGGACTTGTTCCAAGACATCTTTGCTGCCAGGGATGAAGACTGTTGACCCACTTCGACATGGGAGATGCCCAGCCCATTTGCCTGCGTCTGCACGGACTGCCCCTGGCAAAGTGACAAATGGCGGAGCAGAGGATCAAAGAGATGGTAGCAGCAGGAGTCAGCAGGAATCATAGAGCTGTCCGACAGCCCATGGGTGTCACTAAAAAGGATGGGTCACGGTGGATCTGCGTTCAGTTGATGTACTGGACTACATCAATAGATCGACATGGTTCAGCAGCCTGGACTCCGGACTGGCTATTGGCAGGTCAAACTGGCCCCAGAAGCTTGCCCTAAGACAGCTTTCTCCCACACTTTCTCCCATCAGCTACGGACTGTGGCACTTCTGGTCAATGCCGTTCAGCCTGTGTAATGCCCTGGCTATGCTTGAAAGGCTCATGGAATGTGTCCTGTCCCATGTCCCCCAAAACTCGACAACCTTATGGTCCACACCACTGACTTCGCAGAGGCGATCCAGAATCGAAACACCATATTCTCCGTGATCTGGCAAGCAGGGTTACGGCTGAACCCCCAAAAGTGCTCCTTTGTCTAGCGCTTGATGCACTACCCACGTCATCAGCGGGGAAGGTGGGACACCGACCCGGAGAAGACAGAAGCAGTGCAGGATTGGCTGACCCTATACAACGTGAAACAGTTATGTCACTTTCTGGGGTCAGCATCCTACTACCGACACTTTGTGAAGGACTTTGTCAACATTGCGAAACCGCTGCAACATTTAACACAGAAGGGAAGCGATGTCGCATGGATGGATGCCTGTACTACGGCTTTCAATCAGCTTGCATACTTCAGCCAGACACTTAGCCAGCAGAAGTGCAACTATCGCGTGACAAGATGGGAACTCTGGCCATGGTGCAGGCATGCAAACACTTCTGTCCCTACCTCTGTGGCTGGTGGTTCCAGTTGCAGATGGACCACGCATCCATGGCATGGCTTCTAAACTTCTGCAACCTGGAAGGACAGCTGGCCCACTGGTTGAAGGTGCTGGTGGAGTTTGACTTTGAGATTCAGCATGGAGGAGTGTGAGGGGCTGATGTACTGGCATTGGCGATTGTCGAACGGCACAGGGGAGCTGCTACAGTTGCTAGTGCCCTGGAGCCTGTGCCCCACTGTGTTGAGGTCAATACACGGGACTGTCAGGGCCAGGCATTTTGGGGTAGCAAAGATGCTGGGAGAGCTGCGATATTGGAATGGCTGCCAGCAAGACACTGAAATATTCATACACTGCTGCGATGTGTGTAAGGCTAGGAATGGTCCTCCTGCAGCCATACCTGGTGGACGCTCTCATGGAGTGCATGGGGATGGATGTCCTAGACCCCTTCCCCCACACCGAGGCCAGGAACTGCCGGCATGACTGGGACATCCACCTTCCCCAGGTCCTGTGGGCATATTGTGTAGCAGTGCAGGAAAGCACTGGCTGCACCCCTGCTGTCCTAATGTTTGGCCATAAGCTGCGGACCCTCCTTGAGCCGGAGCTGAGATTGGGACTGGACTATCTGAGCCAGCTCTGGAAGTTCGTGCACGTTGTGCATAAGATGGCCAGGTACCATAAAGGCGCAGCCTTGGCCAGACAGAAGAGGGCATATGATGTCTTCTGCCAGGGACATGCCTTTCAGCTCGGGGACTGTTTGGGTGCACTGCCTCATCAGGCAGAAGGGACAGTCACCCAAGCTTGACAGCCATCAGAGGGGCCCTGGAACGAATCTCCAAGGTGGTGTTTAGGGTGCACTTTACCAGCCCCTGGCTCACTCAGAGCAGCCATTGTCGGAACAGGTGGTGAGTAGCCCGGCAGCAGGGACTGATCAAGATGATGGGGGACTTGGGGGCCCGCAGCTGCATTTGACCTGCCACTGTCCAGAGCGCCTCTGGGACTTTGGGGGGTGGGGGGGGGGTTCCAGGACAGATAACCCCTTGCTCACCAATAGGTCGCCGTAATTAGGTTGGACCATTACAGGTATATATTATGTTGCAGTACGGAGGTACCAGCAGGCAGTGCGGCAGGTTGGACTGATAAAAAGTTCTCCGTAGTCACTTGTATGTAAACGTGCTGTGTTGTTATGTCACGTACAGTATTGAATGTTTATTGGTGTATATTGGTGTGTGTGTGTGTGCCCACTGTGTATCAGGAGTAAGCGGGGCAACGGGCAAGGCGGGCAGTGCGAGTGGTACAGGTGCAATAAACTCCACCAAGTGATTAAAACGAGGAACCATCTCTGCCTGATTCTTAACAGCAACATGGCTTGGCAACCCACTGTTAGAATATTTATAAAATATAAAACCCATTTTGTTGCTTTCTCGGTATTGCTAATGACAGGTTTCAAAAATGTATAATATTGTATAAAATATGTATACAGTTTACTATAGAAACTGCTGAATTTCAAATGTTTCTCATTAATTGCTTTGCGTAATCACCATACAATGTCCTCCAAGAGCACAACTATTTGCTTAGGCCTATAATCCAAAGTTAAATCCTTTTATGTTTCTGTTAGGATAATGCTGGGTGATATTTGCCTAATTTATTTAAGCATTGCGACATAGCCCACGATTGTTCTGCATTTTGTGAGCCGACACTTCCATAAAACAAATTACGTATCACGGTTACACCCACTTTACGTATGAAGCAGAAATAATTGTTTGTATTGTGCTGAAGCGTGTATATGAGAAATCAAAACGTTCCAATGTTATTAATAAAGGATGACTTTTACCTATTTGGGTAATATAGAAGTAGCATTCCAGTAGCTATTATTCATTCATTTTCCAGCCTGCTTTATCCTATTGGGCCTTGGGCCTATCCCAGAAGCAATGGGCACGAGGCAGGGAACAACCCTGGACAGGAGGCCGGCCCATCATAGGACACACTAACACCATTCACTCACACATGCAATGTCTTTGGACTGGGGGAGGAAACCCTACAATGACACAGGGAGAACATGCAAACTCCACACACATGTAATCCAAGCAGAGACTCAAACCCAGGTCCCAGAAGTGTGAGGCAACAGTGCTAACCACTGCACCACCATGTCGCCCTATTATATACTTATTTTATACTTCAACAAACAAAGCTACCTTACTCAACAACATGCCCCCAGACCAGGGGAGCCCAGCTCCAGTCCTGGAGGGCCAGAGCCCTGTACATTTTTGGGTTTCCTGAATCATTTATGGTGGAACAGGGAAAGAACTAAGCTATACAGGGCTCTGGCCCTCCAGGACTGGAGTTAGGCAGCCCTGCCCTAGACCTAAATACACAAAACAACCACAAAGAAGAATCAGAATCAGCTTTATTAGCCAAGTGTGCTGGGGCACACAAGGAATTTGGTTCCAGCTGCTAGCTAGTACACAGACAATAAATTACACTGCACTAGAAATAGATTTTGAAATATACACACATGGGTAACACTGTACAAGTATAAGGTGCGAGGTTGATAGCAAACAGAGTTTAAGGGGTGAACATAACCTTATTAATCAGATATGAACAACGATTAATAATTTGAAACACATTATCCATAACAATCATAAATACATAGCCTGTAATCTAAACCAACAGATGACGCGGCTAATAGGGTCCTTCATGACCAATCGCGCAGCCTAAAGGATTCTATTAATTTACATTTCTCTTTATTAAGCAGACATTTTTATCCTAAGCGACGTACAAGCGACACAAACAACACGTTACAAATATACGTGCCGTCGAGGACTGGGACAGGCATAAATGCGGCTAAGCTAAGCTTCCAATTAATGCCCAGGAACACGCATAAATCGTTTTGGAGTAAGGGCTACACAACAAATCAAGAACCTATATGACTATTCAGTGACAGAAGGGCAACATTCAGTAGCCCTTCTGATATTTTCCGAGATGAACTCAGGTACATTGTTACTTATTATTTGACATTTGTACAGTATGGAATGTGGTGACATCAGTTTACGACAGCCTACGAATTCAAAAAACTAAAATCTCTTCCTGCTTCCCGAGCCTTTTACAGTATGTATTTGAATCTGAGAATGAAACATATTCTGGAGTAATGCAGGAAAGGACTACTGTGACGTTTTACAATGAAATGTGGACAATGCATAATTACCCAGGTTAGTCTACAAATTACTCGTATTAAGTCACAATCCAGATTAAAGAGAGTATGAAATCTACATATTTGCTATGTCCTGGCCAAGGTAAGAATGGACCTTGAAGCGCACGGTGGGCGGGTTTACCACTTCTTGTCAATCACCGAATGTCTTGGCCCATTGGTTTCATATTTGATGGCCGGTGGGTTAATTCGGATAGTAATTGGTGGCTACGAGAGGTGCCCTCCCCTGTCAGGGTGGTAGGTCACGCCCACCGGAACGGCTCCCTGCAATTTCGGCTGAAATGAAATTAATTGAAATGAGACCTAGTCTTTCTGACTTTTGTACCTGCAAATGTTGTTAAATTTCCCACTAAACCTGGCATTTTGGGCGGCTGCACCTTGAATTGTGCACCGGTAGACGTCACGGCTCGGAACACCAAGCACGGCGTCAAGCCGAACGAGAGTTTGGGGAAGATTGGCGAGTGGGAGGAGGCAACCCCGGATCTCTTTTTCCGCATGATCATTTTTTAAAAGCCCATTTTTCGTAGGCGGAGGACGCGATCCTACAGTAAACATGTGGGGAAGCCAGTGTTTCAGCCGCGGAGAGTCATGGTTGTTTGCCTGACGTTTCATAAACGGGTACAGCATGCCTGGTGGGCTACATAGTCGTTGTTAAGGCCTGGGGAGCTTTTTCTATCTGGAAGTTTCCTCGCTTTAGTTGTCTTGCCAGGACGGTTTAACACGGCTAATCACTTTATCAACGCGGGATAAACACTGGATTTTTTTTCTATCGCGGCACCATGAACGACGCGGGCTTTGTACACATCCTGCACCTCGGATGAAGAATTTTTGCAGGGTCGGCTGATTTATATAAATTTCGCAGCTGAATGATTTGTCACTTCATTCCCAAAGCAGCATCTCTTATTATGTGCATGGGATTGTTGGTGAGCTAGCTGACTGTCCCATTTCTATCCGCGGCTCTCAGCAAAAATGATCAGCTGGAGGCGGTGGCGGCGGATATCCTTCCTCGCCTTCGTCTTTCTCTTTTCCATGTCGACGTCCTGCCTCTACTTCATTTATGTGGCGCCTGGGATCGGTGAGTGATCATTCCTACAGCAGATCCATACCGGTGCATTGGCCCGGGCAGGGCTTTGCGGTCGTGACTGATTTGTTGCAATCGGTGAATTTATGCACTAATCCCGACCTTGTTTAGCAGCGTCGGATCACCTATTTAACAATTTGAAATCCGTGAATGTATTAATTGCCCCTTGATGGCCCGGATCTTGTCCGGAGGGTAGGCGACTCCGCGGCGAATAGGGTAACCGCAATCTCTGCAACTCCCAGTCCCTGCGGCATTTCGCCGGCCGTGAAACCGTGACATGTTTACGGCCATAATATCAGCGGCACTCAAAACGAACTGTATTTAGTCAGTCTACCTTTATTAGCGTGAATTTGCAAGCCCCAAGAATCAAATGAGTTTTTTGTATGCAAAAAGGTTAAACGTTTTCAGTGTGAAACGCCTGATTAGGAAGTGTCACAGATAATCAGATGTAATCCCTAATTGGAGAACCATCATGATATAACTATACAGACGGAGAGAATGTGCGGCGTTTGTCTGTTTTAGCACTACTTCGATCCGTCTGCTTTGTGAAATGTCAAGATTTACAATAAATATTAGAGGCATATCAAATATCTACGCCAAACTTCACGGCAACCTGTTCGTCAGCCCACCTGGATACCCGTACCGTATCAGGTAAACTTAGAATCGGCAGCTAGAAATGACAGTAAACCTACAATTCACGTTTTTGAATCTCATACGTTATGTACAAGCAGGGTCAGTTTTGTAAAACTTAGTTGCTAAATAGTGGATTACTTCCTGGCAAATGAAAAAATGAACCCGCAGATATTCAGATCCTGTCCGATAACTCGGTGAAGCGGCCTCGTAGGCATTTTGCTTCAAGCCTACTTCATATTGTACACTATGCAGATATTTCAGATAACGTAACGGTGTTTCTTCATTAGAAACGGGTGGCGCGAAACAGTCATGTCGCCAGATCGCTGTCGCTTGGTGTAAATAAGCCTCAGGACAGCATCTTGTAATGAATGATTCAGGAAAGCCCGGTCTGTTTTCCTTACGCAGTTCCCAGCCAACCATGGTAGCTTCCCTTGAAGTTTAATGTATTCTGTATTTAACAGCCGTTCTGTTTAGGATTATGTGTGTTTCGTGTCCAAATCTAGATACACTTAATCCATGATTAGCTTCTGAAGCGCTTTGCAGTTTTACCTAACGGGTCTCTCTCTCTCACGCACACACTTTCACTTTTTTTTTTTTTTTTTAGGAAAAATAAACAGGGTATTTCTGCCTGTCTCCACGTTGCTGTTTAATGTTATGGCAGATTCATAAGAATGACCTCTATGTCTCTTTCTCTTTAGCGAACACCTACTTCTTCATGGTGCAAGCCCAGGGTATGATGCTAAGGGACAATGTTAGAACGATTGGGCACATGATCAGATTGTACACCAACAAGAACACCACTCTAAATGGAACTGGTGAGCTCTGCTTTTTCTTAGCTGGTCTTAATGTTTAGCTGCACTGGTCTCTTGCAGAGAAAGACTAGATAAAACTCAATTAATCCCAGGGGGAAATTCTTGTGTGTACAGTAGAAAGGTACGTAAAGTGTGCACGCACATATAATGCAAAAGACAAAGACAGTAGAAATAGTGCAGACACAATGCAAACAAACTTTTAAAATGGCACACTATACAAATGCGTAGAATATTCTGAAGATGGATATCGTGGAAATGAGTAAGAATAAATTAAAACCACTAGGGATCCAGCACTGCTGGGGCCTCAGTTAATGGATGCGGCGTGTATGATAAAAAAAAATGTATTCGTTTATACTGCATGCCTTGTGTATTAGTTGATAGGGGTGTGGTGATGTAATAAGATGTTCAGAACCTGAAGGTTTTGTTTCTTGTGTATTTCTTCACTAAAGATTACCCTGATGGTAGCAACTCCAGTGAGTACATTGCTCAGCCAACAACCTATCTTCCTGACAACTTCACATATGCCCCAAATCTTCCATGTCCCGAAAAGTTTCCGACTATGAGTAAGTTTCTGGAAGTTTCTGGAACGAGGTTTAAACCGCAGCAACGCTGTACTTTTTTTCCTTCTGTGGACATGTTTGATTGACGAACAAGGGTCCACCAGTACATTGTTGTTAATGCACTTTCAGCTAATTGAATGTGTGTTGGAGTCAATTGAATAACTTGAGTTAAATGCATGAATATTAGATGTAAGAACAAAATGTAATAAATTGACCTTTTTCAGATTGCATGATGCATTTGTATCTTCTCTCTCGATTATTTTTTTTATTTTTCTCTTCATGCGCGTGCCATTACCAGAATTGTTTTTGGATCACCGACATATTGAATGATGAAATGGTTACTGATCATTGCTGGATGATTTTTTTTTTTTTGTATTGTTAGAGGGTCCTATTGAAGTCAATATGACTGAAGTTCTGATGGAAGAGGTGGAACTAAAGTTTTCCAAATATGCAGATGTTCAGTCCGGGGGCCACTGGTTCCCCAAAGACTGTAAACCACGCTGGAAGGTGCGCTTTTCTATACAGGATTTGATGCATCAATGAGTTCTGTTTGAATCGTTTTGATTGCAAACTAAAGGAAACGGATCAAGCAAAAAAACTCTTGCAATTAGATCATTAATTCTAATTGATTAGTCTTGTATTGCTTCAAAATGTTGCATACTTCATACTACCTACAGTATATGTAACTTGTGTTTTTCCAAAAGCTGTACCTGTAGTTTCCATTTCCCCATTTCCTTTGCCAGGTAGCCATCCTCATTCCCTTCAGGAACCGTCACGAACACCTGCCAATCCTCATCCGGCACCTGGTCCCCATGCTCCAAAGGCAGCACTTACGCTTCGCCTTCTACGTCATTGAGCAGGTGTGTGAAAATGATCTTTCAAGTTGGAATAGTCAGACGTCTTAAAGTAGCTTAAGCATAATCTCGCTTTCCAATGAAGAAAGCGTATCTCCAAAAATCCATTATTTCAGGAGTGTCTGCAAATACATTTTCTCAAAATCTACTTTGCAAAATGAATCTAACAAAACATAAGAAGAGACGCTTGGCAAATGAAATTCTATCTTTGCACAGTTACAGTCTTCAGTAAACGGTTTGTTTTAATTGGACATGGCTTAGAATCAGTGAGGCAGTGGTGGCTATGGTTAGGGAAGTGCACTTGTAATTGAAAGATTTCAGGTTCGAATCCCCGACCAGCAAGGCACCACTGAGGTACCCTGAGCAAGGTACCGCCCCCAAGCACTGCTCCCCGGGCGCTGAATTAGCTGCCCCCTGCTATGTCACATTGGCACATATGGGTTAAATGCAGAGGACACATTTCGTTATTGTGCACTATGTGCTGTGGTGTGTCAGCAATGACCACTGATCACTAATTAAAATTAAAAAAATTAAATATGTCGGTGCCAACAAGATAAAAAAAAAAAAAATGATCTCACTTTATATTCACCATTAACAATGCTGTTAGTTATGTTATGAAAAACAATCCATACAGACAATGATCATGAATACATATGTTAACTAGTACAAACACAAATACTATTTAAATTGATTACTTGATAAAACATCTTTTCATTGGTTAATTAGCTGTCAAATGCTGTCAGTAGTCAACAGAGAATGGGCATATTCCAGCTGTAGTAAAAAGTCACAATCATCACAAGTGGCCACGTTCAGTCCTGCTATCACACCGCAAATCTGTTCTAATGCGATTGAGGGACAACACAGAATTGCATTTGTATTTGCATCATTTTCAGTTGGGGAGAAATGCTTTACGCGAACTACAACACAATATGGTCTTAGCGAGTAATGCTACTTGCACGCTAAATCAGCTATCACAATGAATGATAGTGATATCCGATTCGTGAACAAATTGTTCTTTTCAGTGAATTGGTCCATTCAGTTTTCGAATGTAAAAGAATTTAACTTTTTGTACATCCACACATTGCACAGATCTTAGATTCTGAAAATGTAAAAATATTTGACAAATTATAGAGATGCACCGTTTTTTTTTTTTTTTCCCAATTTCCTTTTATTTCCTTTTCCAAGTGTGACCTACTTGATTAGGTCATTTTTGCAGATTCCTATTTTCTTTCTAAGAACTATAATTCACAGCATATACAAACAAAAATCAACTTTTCTTCTATGCAAAATTTAATTTTCATAATAAAAAGAAAAACTTTACAATTTCCAATTTCCCCCAAACTGCGCTAAGTTATAGGATCTTCACTCACTTAAGTAAGAGGAAGTGCTCTGTGACTAGAAGATAACAATTAACTGAGAATGAGCTGTTGTTCACCCAACCTTACTATTCACTTCCACATAATAGGTGCAGGGTAATATTATTAATACCAACATCCCATGTTAGACGAATACAATTCTTACATCGCTAGTAAGCTAGATTACGATCAGGCTTTTTCATACCTTCATACTGTACGGACATTATAGCACAGGGGGTTAAAGTTTTGCTAAAACATTTTTGCTCTGTCATAGGAAATAAAAACCTTTGCTAGCTTTGCAATGTTAATGATTATCCCTTTCAACATTACCTAGTATACGTTGAATAATCAGTTTGAAGTTTACCTCCAATGTTTTACCATGTTTTTGTTGTGATCCCCCCACAGCACTTTGGCCTTACATGCATTACAAATTGCAGGCTTTGTGTTCCCTTCCCTCACACTTCCAAGCTAATGTCATGTTAGCACATGACTGTGAGCATGCATGCAGCTGTGAGGCTATTGACTGTGCTGCTGTATGCAAGTCATCTGGTGCATGTGTATAATGGACCGGTTTGGTATTGAAGATACATGAGACTGACCGGCTGCCCTCTCGTCTGGGCCTAGCTTGCTGAAAATTGTCCAATTCCAGTCCCTGACTGGTCAATCAGTGCATCTCTAATGTATTATCATAAGCCTAAATACACAGAAATGTTTTAAAATTCACTTCCATTTACTTTTTGTAGACTGATTGTAGCCATGTTGCATTCAGTGCCCCTCCACGTACTGCAATTCATCGTATTTGTGCTGTGTGCATGTCTGGCTGCATGGTTGTTTTGGGTGCTATTCGCAACTAATGATGGCCTAAATGACGCTTCGTGAATCATTTGCTGTATTTTCTGACCCGACTAAATGGCGCTCTCTCTCAAAAAATGGGCTTACAGCATGCCCTAAGATAAACCAAGACCACCATCTAGTGGAGCCAGAAAATTCAGCAAATGGTTCACGAAGCGTCGTTTTGGCCATCACTATTGCCGACTGGCAATCGACAAGTTGGTGTGTTTTCAGTTGAAGCGGTTAATAGGCAATTCTCGTGAGACTCATAAGATCCATAGGAGATGCTTATGATGTAATCTATTAATGTATGGCTTTTTCTCATTTAAAAAAAAAAAATTATAATTACATTATTGGCCACTGGTATCACTGCTTTTATTTTTTAACTTTGTTTGGCATAAATTACTAAGTTTTGGAGTCGCATTCCCCTAATCTTATTTTTCCCATTGTATATGTGTAATTTAGTACATGAGTCTAGTGAACGCCAGGTTCCTGAGGAACACATTAGTCATGTTGTAGGGGGACTGATTGTACATGGTTTTAATCAGATGACAATGAAATGCAACAAACAAATATGTAAGAAGGGGAACAATGCACAGCCTTTATCCATATGTTTTATTTTATCTTCTTGATGTGCTACAGTATGTGTTCTATAAGTGCTGTATATCTGAACATTCTCTGTTCCTCCTTGGGCTGTCGCGGTATAATCTCGATCACATGGCACACTTGCAGTAATCACTAGGGCTTTATGTGATGGGTGTAAGCATTTTGATTGGATGCCAACTTTACAGTACTATATGAATGTTTACTTATGCCCACAATTTGGTAAGCAGATTAGTAGTATGCCTAAAATATTAATGAGAGGTGTACCCAAAAGTTAGTAATCTGTATAAATTCGGAGTATCCTTAAGTTTAATAAGCATGTCAGACTTCCAAGTACTGTCACACTACCAACATATTTTTTACCTTATCTACAATACCTTGAAAAGACTGAGCTGTCCCTTTCTTCACCGCCACTTCAGTGCTTATAAATCACTTCCATTATATACCAAACACAATATTATGTGGCGTGCTCTGCTAACTAAATTTTATAAACTTAAGAATACTCCATATTTTTACAGATTAGTAATTTTTGAACATCACTATATGCACAATATGGCACAATAGTTTAGGCGTACCTCCAATCTGTTTACCAAATTTTGGCCGTAAGTAATTGTCCATGTAGCATCAAAAAGCTGGCGTCCGGACAAATGTTTACGCTCGTTATATAAAGGCCTGGTAATTATTGAGAGTGCACTATATGATCGAGTTCCTCCTATGCAGTGTCATCTGCCAACATGTAATATGTATTTTGCCTGTAAACTCGCATGTATTTGGCTGGCAGGATGAACAAGGCTTTGAACCCTGCCATGGGTAGGACAACTGTTCTTGATTTAGCCCAGTAAGACCCTATAGTGTGTCAGAATTGGGTTTGTCCTCAATTCCCCTGTGGATTTCGAGGCCTTGCTTCCCCATAACGCTGCATTCACATCCTCCCTTCCCATCCCTCCCAGATGGGCACGCAGCCCTTCAATCGTGCCATGCTCTTCAACGTCGGCTTTCAGGAGGCCATGAAGGACCTGGACTGGGACTGCATCATTTTTCATGACGTTGATCACATCCCGGAAAATGACCGCAACTACTACGGCTGCGGCCAGATGCCACGCCACTTCGCTGCCAAACTTGACAAATACATGTATATGTGAGTCTGCCCTGCCCTCTGTTTTCTACAGTGACAGTGAGCATTGATTAAATCTCCTGTTTCTGTGGCTCTTTCGTTGACATTGCAACCTTTGACTCGAGGGAATGCTTAATTTAGGCTACTACAAGACACGGGTGTGGTAAGTCCAATAAGAAAATATCATCATGGTGATTTAGAGAGTAGAAGTGTTGGTTGTGTTAAAGTGATATAGCTCATTTTCCTAAATGTGGTACCTCTGTGTCTAGAGGAGCTGAAGTTCCCTCAACATCAGTCTGGTTTTTGTCCGTTTTTTTATTATTTATATATTTTTTTTTTTTTTTAGGTCCGTATATTTCTATTGAAAAATATATTGATAAGTCCCTTGTTTGTTTTGTGTACCTTGTGATTGCTCCCTCATGCCAGGCTCACCAGAGCCCTGCTTCGCATTTGTGCTTATGGAAATTAAAGCGCGGCCCGACCGTACCTTTACGTAAATTAATGTAATTCTTTGCAACAGACCCCAAGTGTATGTTCTAGTATTAATATCGACCCAGGTGGGAACATCCTGTGTCTCAGGCCTGACCTTTCATTCAGCCCGATGTATCTGCTTGCAGATGAGTCTGCAATGATGTAGGTCTACAAGATCAGTCTCAAACTCGGTGTCCTGCTCTTTGAAGTTTATAAAATGCTTAATTTTTTCTTAACTGGACCTCACAAATGAGTGGTATGTGGCTAATTCCACAATTAGATAAGAAATGTAACGTGCCACAGTCTATATTTTTTTTTTTTTTTTTTTTAGATTTGATTTGTACTGTGGTGCCTTGGAACATGAACTTAATTTGTTCCAGAAGGCTGGTCGAGTTGCAGTTTGGTCGAGGTCCAAGTTGAATTTCCCCATAAGAAATAATGTAAATGAATATATTCTGCTCCAGACCCCCCAAATTATTGCCTATTTTAAACCTATCTACCTACCTAACTAATGATAAAAAGCATTAACAATCAATATAAAACTATCACACAACAAAAAGCACAAATACTAAAGCAATAAACTTGTAATAAATGATGATTTATGAGCACTTTACCTGTCTTGAGGTGAAGTGATGGCAAACTGCAGGTGGCAGGTGGGGAGGAGCAGGGATGGGGGTGTTATTGTTCGGAAGGGGAGACGCCCTTTTTTTAGTAGGTCTGTTTTGTTCGTTTTTTGAACAAGCTGTTCAAGGTCCAGATTGGTAGAGCTGAACGTGTCTTGACCCATACAAGTTTTTGCAGGAATGGTTGCATTCCAAGATTTCTGTCCAGGTACAAAAAGATATTTAGCAGACCCATTCGATGTCGATTGTATTGTATCCGCTGTGCGTAATGACAATAGAGGTAGCTGTTCTGTTCTATTAAGTTAGCTGAAGACCTAAGCTGTTCTGTTGGCTGGTTCTTCCTCTACCACCTTCTGCTGGGTTCGGTGTGCTTTTATTAATACATCCAGCCACGTGTCCTTTTCCCAGGGCTGGTCAGACGGTGTGGCTCTGTCTGTCTGTTTCAGACTCCCCTACAGCGAGTTCTTTGGGGGTGTGAGCGGGCTGACGGTGGAGCAGTTTCGGAAGATCAACGGATTCCCCAATGCTTTCTGGGGTTGGGGTGGAGAGGATGACGATCTCTGGAACAGGTTTGTTATCTTACAGACAATGCTGATGACACGGCACAGTTTTCTAAAGTGAAGTTCAAGATAAGAGTTGATGATAAATGTTATGGATATTAAATGTAATGTAGACTTGTAACTTGTGTTTGTTCATTGGAATTTTGGTTTTATGATTTTTTTTTTTATCACATTGCATTGTTGGTTTTGATTATGTCACTAGTGTCACCGTTTCACTTCAGGCTGTTCACCTTACACGGATCAGCCAGACAGTGGTGCTATAACTTTTAAACAACTTGACAGTAATGGATGATTTTGGTTTGTCGGACGTAAAATTCAAATGTAAATATTCTCTCGTTGACAATGGGGGGAAAAAATGCCCCATAGTCCTTCTCATCCTTGCCCTCTTTTGGCAAGTATGCTGATAGCTAATAAGTTGCTGGTGGAATTTGGCCTTCAGGGGGGAGAACAGATGGGGACCGCTGTCTTAGATGAACTGAGCAAGCACTGTGGATTTCAGCACATAATATCGCCTTTTGCTAGATTTTTGCCAAAAGCTGAAGGAAGTCTGGCATGCAGAAATCGTTTTAGAAACGGGGCCAACTACAGACCACATTGTCCACTAGGTCAAAGCCTGAAACTTCACATAACTAGCCGTCATGCTGGAGAAACAGTTAATTTCGCAGCCTGCTTTGCCACAATGTTGTACAAGCTGCCTTTTGAGGTCCTAGACTATTTGGTTTTCCGGTTAAATTGGTTTCTGCGGGATTAAAATGCCTTCAAACAAATGAACCCGCAGATTTTCATGCCATACTGCATGAAATCATTAAGTCGTCATAAGTAGAATTTTTGTTGTAGTTGTTTTTGAATCTTATCTGCAATGGTAGCTACAGCCCACTCAATTTTTTTCCAGACTAATAGCATTTTTTCCCTAAAGTGAAATCACACGTCACACCCCACGTTCCAGTCTGTACCTTCTGGGGTCTGGGCACTTCAGTTTGTGATTTTCCATTTCAGGGTGCATTTTTCAGGATTCAATGTGAGCCGCCCTGACGGCGATATAGGAAAATACAAGTCGATCCCACATCACCATCGAGGAGAAGTGCAGTTCTTGGGGCGGTGAGTCCATCTTTATTGGACCTCAGGTCAGAGCTTTGAAGAGATTCACAGACGTACACTTTTTAAAACTGAAAGCCTTTTTATTTTTTTTTATTTAAGCACATTTTTATGACATAAGAATGAAGGACACTGCAGTATTAAACATTAATCCAGTTTTAACTGAAATATCTGTGGTAGTGATAGATAAGGGTGATATCAGGCTTTGAAATGGAGGGTAGGACTGCCAGATGCTCAGTCTGTGACTGGTTTACATGAAGTGACCCAGTATGGTAATCAATAGGAAGTGGGCTAAACCAGTGACTGAAGGCACGTACCATTGCTTCCTCGTCTCTAGGTAATGTCTCAAAGTGGCCTTGTGAAAAAGACAAACTCTAATTCTTGCTCGTTCTGTTCTCTTCAAGACAGGCTTGTACGGCTTGGTCCTGGAGGGACACGAGGGGTCTGGCCTTCATTAATTTAACCCTTTAATTGTTCTAACAGTTTGAATTAAATCCGCTTAAATCTGCATTTAGAGATGCTGGGTTCAGAAATTCTTGTAATTTTACTGGATCTCCCTTAACTCCAGCCATACATGTGATCCTTGACTAAAACGCTCATGGTCCTTTGCTGTTACGTACTTTAAAATCCCATGAGTAACCTAATGCATGAAAATATTTGGTTGACCCCTGCAGACAGGCTAACAGCTCTGTATCCCATACTGTAAATCTCTTGAATAACATTTACTTTCGCAGTGGTATCGTAGTTTTGATACTGTACATTTTTTATAATTATTATTGCTTATTATTATAGATTTTTATTGGTTTCATTTGAGATCCTGTTTTAGTTTTAGTTTTTAGTGCCATTTTATTAGTTTTAGATTTGTTTCTATTTATATATCTCACTTTAGTAATTTGATTTCAAAGGAAAGGCTGAAGGATGTGGAACTGTTTATGTGTCTGATCTTTAGAGAATCCTACATGAATGCACAATGCACATTATTGTTATGTTATATGTTGGTTATGTCCTCAAAATGGGCAAAACACGTTCCAGGTACTATTACCTCATCTAAATAAACAGTAATGGAAAGTATTTAACATTTGTTTTACTTGTTAGGTTTAGAAGCAATATTTAGCATTTTTGTTTAATTGTAGTTTTTAATTTTATTTTTTATTTCAGTTTGAACATTTCATCTCCTAGTTTTAGTTTTCATTAATGGTAATAACCATTAAAAAAAAGTCTTAGTCATAGAAGCTTAATCATTTCTGCAGGTATGAGGTCTGGGTTGTCTGGTATCTGGATAATCATGGTTGTCCCTCTTCTCCTTCTTTCTCAGGTATAAGCTTCTGAGGTACTCCAAGGAGAGGCAGCACCTGGATGGTCTGAGCAACCTGAAGTACGTTCCTGAAGTCACTTTGAACAGCTTGTATAAGAACATAACAGTCAGCCTCTCTCCAGAGCTGGCTCCCATCCCTGACTACTGAGCCGGGGCTCTGTGAAGGGACTCTTGAACCCCAAATACTGAAGATGTGGGTCAGCAAGCCAGTTTCAGGCTCCGGCTTCGGCTCCGGAGCAGAGCATAGCTTAGAGGAAAAATGGCCTAGTTACCTTAATTTTTAGGAAGACTCTCCCAAAGGGGGAATTCAAGGCTTGTATAACTGGGTGTCTCTGTCTGTGTGTCTGTCTGTGTGTCTGTCTGTGTGTCTGTCTGTGTGT
>JAODKF010000001.1:20605083-20616074 GCA_026779585.1 Mormyrus proboscirostris
GAATTCAAGGCTTGTATAACTGGGTGTCTCTGTCTGTGTGTCTGTCTGTGTGTCTGTCTGTGTGTCTGTCTGTGTGTGTGTGTGTGTTGGTTGCATGATGAATGTCCACGCTGGCTTACGACACTAGAATCTACATTTTGACAGAAAATTAGGGGTGGGAAAGACCTTATTGTTTATAATGCGAAGCCTTAACAAAACCTCTACAGCAATATTTCCCAATCCGGTACTCAAGGACCCACATTGGATCCATATTCCTGTTCCCTCCCAGCTCCTGAGCAAAACTGTGGACTGTCTGTAGGTCCCTCAGGACCAGATCGGGAAACACTGCTCTATAGGCTTCCTCCCCCCCCCACACGCCCCAGTAGAATGCATAACGTTGCCATAAAGACCAACCAGTATCTTGGTACTACTATTTTTTTAAGTCCTGTTTGTGTTCTGCAAAGAATTTTCTTTTGATATGTAAAGCAAATGTACTAATTGTTTTGTATTTATATTTATTTTGTTAACTTGTTTTACACAAGCAGTCCTAGCCTCAAACCTCTTGTTCCTGTGCCTGTGTATCTCGCCATCAACATGGGTTGCATGACAGCAGACGTAGATTCAGGCCTTAAATTATTTAGCATATTAGATTGATGAACTCTGCATATACGAATAAAACCTTATTTTGGCAGCTATAACTTTTTCATTTTGGCAGGTTATACATATGAACTAAGTGGTAGGTTTGCTTTCTTGGGGTGCAAAATTTTAACAGGGTTTGGAGTTTTGATTTAATTGGCTTGCAGTATCTTCTGCATGCCCTTGTTTGTTATTGAAAAGTTCATTTTTGTCATTTCAGATTTTCAGATTATTTTTTTATAGAATGAGAGCGAGTGACAGGGAGTGTCTCTTTTTCGTCTACTTTGTTTTTTTTTTTTTTTTTAATATATATATTTTTTGGTGGGCACTTTAGTGGTGCTGGTTTTGCTTGTCCAGACATGGGCACAGAGTCCCGTTCCTTTGTGCCATTGCTGCTAAATGCCAGAATGTTCCTTAAATTGATTCTTATGTTTTTACTTGTGTTTTTATTATTATTTATTTTTTAAAATATTGTGCGCAGTTCATACAAGACTAAAAGAGCCACTTTGAGCACAGTGGTGGCATTTTTCTTGAAGGGGTGCTATAATCGGGGACACGGTGACTTGCTAGCTATTCTTAAGCACTACAAGTAAATAGTAAAAACTCAAATTTAAACATATGACTGACCCGTGAAAAGGGGTTTTTAATCAGATCTTGTTGAGGAAATTCTGGTACTTTTCATATTTATTGGTTGAATTTGACAAGAAAAGAGAGCATGCTCAGTACAGCTGGTCACTGATTAATCGGACCATAACAGTACACACTCTGTTTCCCGTTTCCATGACATCTGTGTGACTGGCCTGCATTGCAGACAGGATGGTCTGATTTAGCCTGTTTTGTCTGGTGATGTTTGCATGTTAGATGGATGAAAGATTAATATGTTATAGTTTGTTACTGATGCCAAATTTCTTAGTTTGTAGTGCTGCCTCAAGAGAATACAATAATAAAAAACACACACACACACACACACATATATAATATATACAATATATACACACACACACACACACACTACTTGTAAATGACGTGAACTGACCCCTGATGCATATGGTGATGTGGGATTTTCAAATTATTACTTTATACAGTTTTCTAGATTAAGCGTGAACATTACTGCTTGTATGTTTGACTTGGATTCCCTCATTTCAGGTGGTATGTGTGGTGAGACAGTGTCTGAACAGAATGTCACGTGCTTAAATGTCTCTGCATTGTCATGGTATGTTGTCTTAGTTTATTTAATGATTTAAAAAAACACAAGCTAGGTGTTAAACCTCTTTAAGTGTGCTGTATTGCAATGAAATTCCTGCTGAGAAGATCCAGTCTCCTCCCCCTTATCCCTTTTTAAGGGATAGGGGATGATTCTTGTTGAAGTTGCACCAAAAATAGTTTGCACACATTGTTAATACAGTCCCTGTGTTTTTTTTTCTTTCCTTTTTTTAAAGGTAAATGCCATTACAGTTTTGTAATGTTATTATGTTTTCAGTATTAAACTGTGCCTTGAGGTTTAACTTATTTTTAGTTTCCTGTTAAATATTTTTCACTGTGTCCATTTTACATGATGAATTGTGGTTTGAGTTGTTTAAACTGCAGTTTGGGTTCACTGCGCTAGACTTATTTTTTTAATCAGGAGTTCCACAGTAAATGTTTGAGGTGTTTGAGTGGTTTGAAGAGAATGAATATGTCTAAGTCTGTTTACGATATATGGGTTTCTATGTTTTAGGACAAAAAACTGACAGTTTGGTTAAAAAAAAAAAAACACCCAAAAAGCCAGTTTTCAGTTTGTCTGTAATGTCATGCTCTGTATTGTTTAATTAAAAGTGTTCATTGCTGAGCTCCTAAGCTTTGTCACATCAGTTCTTTCTACTCTATAAATTCCACTATAGATGGTCATATTAACCATGTTTTTTGGGGGGTTTGCAGTAACATTCTTAAGTAGGGAAATACATATTTTATTACTGAACAATTTTTTCAGCTTCTCTGGATGTTTAAAACACTGCTACAATGAATTATGTGGGCTGTTCAGATTCTTCCCTTTTGTAGGCTTGTTATATATCAAAATCTTCTGTCAGTTGGGAAACCACAGTGCAACTTCTCACCAAATATACTCTACAATATATCAGCCTGCTTCCCTCTAGCCCTCAAATCCCAAAGTTCTGTTAATTTCTCTTCTTGAACAGACTTGTCAAATAGTTTGTGTTCAGGAAAGTCTTAAACAGATTGCAAATGGATGAATATACCTCTCTGTCATTAACATTCTTCATGAACCCTGCCTAGCTCAGTTTTCAGTAGTACAGTTCAAAAAGTTACATTTGAAATGGCAGACATAAGGCAAGCAGCACATTTCATTTCTACTTTGGAATGCAATGTTCAGCTGCAAGAGAATTGCTTACCATATATCAATATATCTTCTTATGGGACTTAAGGTATCAAAAATAAGTAAAAAAAAATGCTATTAAGTGGGCAGAGACTAAGAAAGTGAAAATGCAGGAAAAATGTTAGAAACCATCTCTAAGTTGCTGTGAGTCTCTAGGAGCTGTAAGGTTACACAGCCCTAACCACACAGCTTTGGGCACGTGTGGTTTGGGTTTTCTGCTATCTTTATTTTGACTGATGTGGGTTCAATCCTGGCTTGTCAGTGGTTCCCAGCGTGATGAGGGCCAGCATTTGGAAGACCTCCTGATGGGAAATGTAGGCCATGTTTGTGTCTTTTTATCACGGCAGTCTTTGAAGCTTTGCGATGACGTCATTGTAGTGTGCCTAGCAACCCAAGAGGCAATGACCTATCAGCAGGAGAAAAGCCCCTTTGCTAGGTTTGGCATTTTTGCAGAGCTGGTGGGGATGGTAGGTTTAGAGGCCCCTATTAAGTGCTGAGCCCTCTGATTCTGCCTGGCTGTCCATAGTCCTCCTACACCCCTGTCCATTGATGAGGTTCTCAGAGCTACCTTTGTTGTGGGAGACCTGTGGTGTTACTAATACATCTTTGCTTACTGTTTGGGAGATCTTGACCGTCTTCAGAGAGGGTCTTATAGGTAAGCAGTATGAAATGCAGAGAAAATGCTGAGATAGAATTGCATCACGGGGCCGTGGTTTGTAACTGACATCTGCCACCTTGTGGCATAAATCTGAACTTCTACCTTTCAGTTGGTTGTTGCTAAAACCTCAGTTTTTAAATAGTTAATTAGCATTTTAATCTGCCTTGGGGTAATTATGGTAGGTGTGAGAAGTGCTGCAACGTAAAGTATTTCATACCTTAGACTATTGCCTTACAGTCTTGAAAATCTTTATATTTCGTTTGCTTGTTAAAAGTTCTCATTAAAAATTACTGAAACACCGACATATTCCCGTGACACTGGTATACGTTTGACTTAACAAAGGCTAGGGGAAAGTGGTTTTCAGTACTTTAAATTCTCATTTTAAGATGATACATTTTTAAATGGGTGTTGCAAGTAATACGTACCCCGCTGAAGTATTTTCTGGAATGCACTCAGTACGGCTGGGAGAATTTCTATTGAAAGTATCCGCGAATTCTTAAGAAAGTCACTTCTTGAAAGGTAACTTGAGCTTACATTATAAGCCAGTATATATGCAAGCGGTCCAAACCTAAAAAGATTGGAAACTCAAGCATACCTATTACCTTTGCAAGTTCTCGCTTGCTGGTGTTGGGCGTGATCAGTATTTCCCCTACAGGCTGACGTGACAGTAACTATCAGGAATGATGACTGGTGTTTAAATGTGTGGGGTAAAAGTCATTTCGTGCTCGAAGTTACTATGAACAGCGACGCCCTTTTCTGTTCTTGGGAAAACGTCAAGTGTCACAAACAATAGTGAATTATTAGTAGAAAGAACATGGGGGAAAAAGGTCTACTTTGCAAAGATTATATTTGAGTTGAAGATGAAAGCAGCCCAATATCTGGTGCAACTGTCTTCCATAAACCCCATAATTGTCTGTCTATATATAATTGAGTTGCTATCCTCTTGACAATGGCGATTTTTTAGATGACCCTGACTTCCAGTCTATGGCCATTCTCTTAATTCAGAGACAGCCTAAAAACAACCATGTTTGTTAGGTTGTAAAGACACTGAGGTATGTATCTCATTCAATAATTTACATGGTGAGCGAGATTTCACACCTTAAGTGGTGATTTAATAAGGGTTTTGGAAAAGCACATGTGCTTTACTCTGCATCTTAATTTTGCAGAGTGTGTTCCAGAAACACAAAGCAGCAGAGGTGGAGATTTCATGTCCAGAGAGTACAAATCCAGACCAGGATTTTGTTTCAACCAACTACTTGAGTATAAAGAGTCACAGTCACAGAGTACTCAACTGGTTGGTTGAAACAAAATCCTGGTCTGGATTTGTACTCTCTGGACCTGAAATCTCCACCTCTGCAAAGCAGACATACAACATACTCAAGTTTTCCTAAAAGGGATTTATTCTGTTTGCAACAGGCTTCAAACAATTCAAATTATTGGTAGCATTTTACTTGATACGGCAGAAATAGTTAGTAATAACTTGGCTACTACTAAAGCACAAAATCATGAACAAAAATAGTTACTACTTAAGATGTTATGATTCACTAATGAACAAACATGAGATCAGTAATTCACTCGTTATTCATTACTTGTTCATTCAGTAGTTCAAAAAGGTTTGCAGAATTAAGTTATACTAACAGATGTAGTAATTGCTTGGAATATAACATGCATCACGATTCATTAATGATGAATTAATGAGATCCATATGTAATTAAGAATTAGTTTGTCGTTAATTAATACATAAGTAATAGTATAATGTTGCCAAATTACTTAAAAAGAAAAGACTTAGACTGATCTATATATAAATTTTAGGCAGCATGTTTGTTTTGTGAGGAATATAAACAAACACTGTCTGAATTACTGTGTTTTTCACACCTTCAATGCTATATTGTAGTAATAACAATAAATCTTAGTCTTCATTTGTTATAGAAAGATGCATGTAAGGAAGCACATGGGGAAAATGTGAGTGCAAGGAAAATCTAAAGTTCTAAAGTCACAAGCTTATCAAAAAATGTTTTTTTATTAATGATTTCATAGTCTTTAAAAAGCCTTAAACATTCAAAAACCAAAATTGTTCTGCCAGTTTAAGTGTCATTTGATTATGCTTACTGTACTCTCTATTTTCACATGTCACTCAAGTTTATGTGTAAATCACATTCCTGTATTTGGTGTATCATTGATAAAACAGGCTTTGTACATGTTTCAACTTCACTATGCCATGTCAATGATGAAATGAACCTTTATTAACATGATTGTTCCAGTAAGGGGCATGTATGTTTACTGGGTTAATATTTTAGTGCAGAACTGGTTTCCCTATATTAAGCACAAACTGTGTAAAGCTCTGAAAGTTAACCTTAACATTCCCTCCTGCAGACCCTGGCATGGAACACATTCTTGATTATAGACCCCATTATGGAATCCATGAATAAAAATTTGAGCCTTTCATATGTTCATCCCTGCACCAGTATAATCCCCCCAAGGTAGTTTTTATGGCTGAGACTGGCGCTGACAGAATGTCTGAGTTAAGTCGCAATGCCAGTATTATTACATCTTGGACTCCCCTGTAATAAAGGCAAACTGGGACTGTCTATTAAAAGGAATAGAAAATGACACTTGTGTAAGCAGCAGTTACATGTTGTATATATGTATAGTACTGTATATGTATGTGTGTGTGTGTGCGTGCGCGCTTCCTGTCCTAGATAGGCTTCAAGCCACCCCCCAGTCCAAGATAAGCAGTTGAATAATGGATGGATGTAATATTGTGAATATCAATATGTCATATTTGTACATCCACATTCACTGTGTATTACACTTTTTATTTTTGGATGTCTTACATTTACTACCCTTTTCAGGTTTGCTGTGAGCATCCTCTTCAAGGTCGTTCTGTAACCCGCCATCATCTGCTTGCTTCTCTGTGGATGCAGACATTTCATCTTCAGGCACACTTCCTGTGGCCTCTTCATCCAATTCTTGGTCGGGGCTGGCAGAACTGTCCTCTGAACTAATATTCTCTGATTCTGATTCTAGTTGGTCATCCCCTGATTTGCCAAATTGTCTTGCAGCTAAATCAAGTAGACCTTCAGTACTCGCTTGTTGGGAATCAGTTTCAGGCTCTACAGACTCAAGGATCTGTGCCACAGACTCTGATATGTTGTCCTCTGTCATTTGGTCACCAATAACTTGTCTTAATGCTTCTGTAATGTCGGTGGGGTCGTCTTCTTGTTCTAACATTTGTTGAGTCAGCAGTGTCTGTTGAAGGTCAGCCATTCCAGGTATCGATTTCTGGAAATTTTGACTGCACTCTAGCTCATGTTCCTCTCCTTTCTGACTTGAAACTCTGATGCCTTCTGGCTCTCCTTCATCTTGCACCATTAAATTAATTAACCCTGATGATTCTTGTTCCTTTGCATGACAATCACTAACACAGTCCTCAAGGGAACTTATTTCCATTTGGTCCTCTTCGGAGGACACTGTGGTTGGTCTTGACTTATCTTCCTCCACCATTTGTTCATGGATTTCTTGAATCATGTCAATACTTGAGGTGTATGAAACAGGTATCTCTCCCTCTTCACTTTGGCCATTATTAATGCACTCTTCTAAGACATCTGTTTTCATCTTCTTCACAAGATCTTCATTAGATGATTCAGGCATTACTCCAACTTCAGAGGCATTTTCAGCTGTCGTTTGTGTTAGCGTTTCATCTTCTACAGTAGCTTCATGGGACTCAGGATCAATCTCTGCCATATCTTCCTCCACCATTTGTTCATGGGTTTCTTGAATCATGTCAATACTTGAGGTGTATGAAACAGGTATCTCTCCCTCTTCACTTTGGCCATTATTAATGCACTCTTCTAAGACATCTGTTTTCATCTTCTTCACAAGATCTTCATTAGATGATTCAGGCATTACTCCAACTTCAGAGGCATTTTCAGCTGTCGTTTGTGTTAGCGTTTCATCTTCTACAGTAGCTTCATGGGACTCAGGATCAATCTCTGCCATATCTTCTTCCGTAATTTCTTGAGAAATTGATTGATTCTCCGAAATAATGTCCTTTCTGCTAGCTTCTAGATCAGACTCTGACATATCTTGTGTTTCCACACAAGAGAAACCAATTCCCTGATTGACCCCTTCCATGTTTTCTCCTTGTTCTACTGTTCCTTGCAATGATGTCAGTTCATCTATTACCACAGTTTGGATAGAATCAGTGCCAGTCTCAACAGAAAGGTCAATATGTGATTTTGGTAACTGACCCTCCAGAAATGATGTTTCAAATTCCAACATGTTTTCGTCCAGCATACAGCCAGTAATTCCTTGGTTCTCCTCTATTTGTGACGCAGATAACTCACTCTCTTGAGACTTGAGACTTAACACTGACTGATCTTCCGTCATCTTAGAATCAGTTTCACTTTCAATTTCCAAGTCATGCAAATCAGTTCCTAACACACCCATGTCCTTTTTTTCGAAAGAAACAACTTGAATCTCTTCAAGATCCTCTTCCTCTGAGCTGAGCAATTCTCTGTCCTTCATCCCTTTAATGCTATGGCAAATATTTTCGGGCATTTGTGACGCATCTTTAGAAAATATTCTTAATATTGGATGTTCTAATGTTTCTAAGTTTTCACCCTCCCCAGTTTGCCTAAAGCCTTCTGGAATTTTCATTGTATCAATATTATTGGAAACAGAAATATCTCCTTCTAAACTCTCCCTAGTAATGATGTGCTCTTCTAAAATATCCAGTGTCTCACCCTCTTTATTAGATGATTCGGATATTTCATCTTCTTCAGAAGCTATTTGTTTAAGCACTGTTGAATGTTCTACAGCAACCTGTTGGACGTCAATGTCAGCACTGACACACTCGGGCAGGCTCATAGCCCTGTATACTGTTTCCTTAGAATCCAGCTTATCTTCTTGAAGACCATTCGTTGCTGATATGGACAAGTCTCTTTTCTTCTTCTCATTTTCGTCTTCTATTTCTTTTGGTTCTTCAGAAGATGTGACATATCTGTTTTCTCCCCTCACAATTTCTTCAGTTATTAATTTACTTTCCTCCCCCTCTGGATGAGAAGAGCTGCCCAGATCTTTGATTGCACCTACTATTCCCGAATCAGCTATATCATCTGCTAAACTCTGTATTCTTTCTTGATTTTCCTGATCAGTAGAACTGATCAGTCTTTGTAGCTGAACCATCTGATCATTCTGTTCATTGTCTTCCTCATTCTTCAAATGTTCCTTCATGTCTCTCTCAGTTGAGAGCTCGATATCCATAAACACTGGCTGCTGTGGTGTGCAGATGACCCCCTCCTGCAGGGGGCATTCTTCAATATCTGATGGGCCTTCCAGCAATACCTGCCTGGTCTTTAATTCTTCTTCAGGGAGGATGATATACTGGGACTCTGGAACATTGCCTATTTGAACAAGGCCTTCATCTGGTTCAGCAGTTACCTCTTGTACCACTAGACCTGAAGCACCCTTTCTCTCAACCAAAACAATGTTCTCTTTCATTTTGAGGGCTTCTGGTTGGCCAGGAAATACGACATCCGGAGAAGCTGGACCTACCAGTACTCTCTCCTCCTTCAGTATCAAACTATCAGATCCTGGGGCATGATCCACAACATATATGGTCTGCATGTTTGGATCTAAGGGCTGTTCCATAACTAGAATAGCATTATGAACCTGAGGTCCAACAACATACCGAGTGGTTTGTAACACAGGGGTGGTGGTGTAGTACACAGGCTGCTGTATGATGTATGGCTGACAAGGTTGGGTCACTACATAGTTGTCATTCACAATCTTCTCTGCAGGGCTCAATGGAGTTGGTGTGTGCAGCTCAGCAACAGTGATGTGCTTCAGTTCACTCACAGACTCCTCAGCGTCAGTTTGAGGCCGACTGCAGATCTCAGCCAAAGTCATGAACTTGGGGTCCAAGTCGTCTAGGAAGCTGACGTCATTGTCCATCTCGGTGGTGCTGTAGCATCCTATTGATCCCACAGGTGAGTCACCACCTTCATAATTGAATGCTAAAAAGCTGTCATTTTCAGCTTCCCCATGTGCTGCATAATTTGCCTTCTACAAAATGTTGAGAAAATACAGCAGTTAAAATTCCAAGCTTTGTGTAGATATAGCTGATTCTAATATTGGCATTTATTTAAGCTTAACCATATTTCAAAATGAAATGCTTGATTTATTCGGCTTTTAAAAAGATATTTAGATTTATTTTTAAGAATCTGTTGTGAGAGCACTGCTTTTAGAAATGCATGTAACTCGTCACAAAGTACAAAATAACATGCTGTATATGATAGACCTGTAAGAGTGGAGTAACTGACCTGTGAGTAGTACTGTTTAAGGAACACTTCAGAGAGGGCTATTTCGGTAAACGCATCTCCATAATGGTTTGAAAACTCAGAGTGAAGGAAACTTCCAGATCCATATTTTTTGTCCATCACCCCTCTCTGAACTCCATAATCAGTCTCAATCAGTCCTTTTTTCATGGAATCGTACCATCCCTGGTTATAGATCTTATTATCTGTGGTGGCCAGCTTATGAGCATCTTTTGATATCACATCAGGAACACTGAACAGTGGGAGTTCCTTTAAAAACAAGGACAGTTCATTCTGTTCAAAACTTGTCTGCACACTTTGGAAACCACAAACAAGATTTAGAAACATTTGATACTTTTGAGACATCAATGCTGTGCCTGGTTACCTTGTCATCCCCCACTTGCTCTGTATGGTATGGAATCAGATATTCTGTAGCGCTGAATGGCAAATCCCCCACAATCCCATCACTGGCATGACCACAGGTACAAAACAGCAACAAGAGTAGTGCGACTGAGGACACAGTGAAGAAGGAAATTTCAAACGTAAACACCGATTTGAAACAAAGGTAGTCTTTCTTTGTATATAGAAGAATATAAGCCTTATGTTGTGAAAAATCTCTTTTTTCAGAACATGCAAAAGTGAAAATATCAAACATCATTGAAAGAGTTGCTGTCATAACTAGAGGTTATTGGGGGGTATTTCTTCGATATTTTGCATCGATTCCATGACATACAAGCTGAGGACTCGTCTTCTGGAGTTTGTCAATTGTTTTTACATCTCCTGAGTCTACAAGGTCTCAATAAGGTTTGCAGTGTTTCCATCGAAAAATCTTACTCACACAGTAGTAGCAGGGCTCCTAGAATAAGTACCCCTACTCCAGGTATGGAGAACTTAGCAGAGGAGGCTCGAGCTTCACGGATATTACAAGACCCCATTTTGGTGCAGGTGCAAATCTCCAGGTGAAGAACCTGTTTGTCAGGACAGGCCAGACCTTGCTTGTCTTTTACTTCCATAGTTACCTGCATGGAGC
>JAODKF010000001.1:20616395-20629120 GCA_026779585.1 Mormyrus proboscirostris
ACGTGGACTGGTGGGTACTAGTGAGCTGAGGACAGTTATCATTGATGTCTTCAACCTGGATGGCTATGGTGCCAGTGACTGTTTTAGATGGAAGATCTAGAATAACAAATGTAAACAAAGAAACATGAAGGTGTGGTATTCAGTGATATTTAAGCAGTGCTCCATCAGGTTCATGAACTAGCAACCAAAAAGTCACAATGCCTTGTTCTTAAACGCTGCTCTGCCTGGTAGCTTGTGTAGTTAATGTAGAGAGTCTTGCCTTGTGTCATGCAGATAACTTTTGCATAGTAAGTTCCGTTTGTAAGGAACTTAGATTCTCTGTCTGGCTGTTTGTTAAGTTTGATCTCTGCTGTCTTTTCATCAATTGAAATCCAGTTATCAGGATCAAATGCCTTAGCGTACCTGTTAATAAAAAAGTGAAATTATAAGTATGTACATGTTAAATAATAACATTAAAATCAATGGATTGTACAGAACAATTCTATGTACCTGTAAAAAAAAATACAATAATGCAGTATATTTTGGCGTTTGCCTGATTTCACTTTATTTAAATTAAATTAATGAGATGAATAAATTGTATTAATCATCTCTTGTGATGCACATAATGCAAGTTTCTTCTAAGACAGGACGTACCTAACATTTTCAGCAAGTTTTCCTGTGTCACTATCAATAGCTGGATATTTTGCAATCATAGTGTTTTTAGTGAAATCCTCAGACAGTGGGATCGGCTTCACCTCAGGACTGAAAGATGGACCATCAGGTAGGTTATTTACTTTGATCTTAATAGTATAGCTTTTACTGTCGAGTCCAAATCCAACTCCAGCTCCTCCCCCAGCTCCTGTTCCAGCTCCACCCCCAGCTCCTGTTCCAGCTCCACCCCCAGCTCCAATTTCAGCTCCACCCCCAGTTCCAGCTCCTCCCCAAGTTCCAGCTCCTCCTCCAGTTCCAACTCCACCTCCTGGTCCAGATCCAGCCCCACCTCCTGCCATTGCTCCAGATCCTGCTCCAGCAAGATCATGGAAAGGTGCCACATTCCCAACAGCAACTCCCAGCTCAAGATGTTTGACCTTCTCATAATCCAGTGGCTCAAGAATAACAAAAGCACAAGGTGTTACAGGAAGAATAGATCACACAAGAAATTTGTTACATGACTGAGTAATGTACACACACAGAAATACCTTGTTAAGCATTAAAATTCCCTCATTGGTCTTGGGATCCGTCACAATACTGAAGATGTGATCCTCATTTCCAGAAATGATCTTGAAATCAGCCAACCAGTTGTCAGTATTCTCTAGATCCCTGTCTAAGGCTTTCATTCTCAACACTTCTACGTTGGCTGTGTTCTCATCAATGCTGCCTTCATACTGGAGGGAACAGAGGATTCAGATACAATTCAGAAACACACACAATGAAGAATCAGAAGTCAGAAGTAAATTATTTTACCGTGTCCTTTTCCAAGATGGGTACGTTGTCATTAATATCCAGGATCTTCACCTCCACTGTTCCTGTCCCAGTGTTGCCATTTACTTCCCCATTCAAATCTGCACCTTGTACAGTTAAAATATAGGAACTGTGTGTCTGGGGAGATGGAAAATGATGTTCAGTATCTGTATAGACATGAGCTTTGTTGTTGTCCTTTTTGGTTCTGTATTGTTGGCTTTACAAACAAGGACTTAGATACAATATATCTGTAGACATAATTTCTAATGAAATATGTTCTTTTCATTCATTCATTCATTCATTCATTCATTCATTCATTCATGAATTCATTCATTTTCCAACCCGCTTTATCCTATTGGGTCATGGGGGGTCCGGAGCCTATCCCAGAAGTGATGGGCATGAGGCAGGGAACAACCCTGGACAGGGGGCCAGCCCATCACAGGGCACACTCACACACTGTTACCATTCACTCACACATGAACACCTACGGGCAATTTATTACTTGGAGGAAACCCCACGACGACACAGGGAGAACATGCAAACTCCACACATTCTTTTCATATTATGCATTTTTATAGTGTTACAAACTAACAACAAAAGAACATAGTCAAAATTACCTCTCGATCTAGGTAAGGTTCCTTAACAAAAAGATTTCCTGTTTTTTTATCTATATAAAACATTTGTCCAGTTGGCTCTTGTTGGGTAATACTGTAGGAAATCTGGGAATTAGGATTTCCTTCTTCATCTGCATCCGTGCCAGTTATTTTCATGACAAAAGTACCTTTAAAGTCCGAAGAGAGTTACATGTCAATGCAAATGTTTAGAAATAGCTATAAATCTGTTGCACTTCCCTTCAAGAGATAATACAATATGGTAATGAAAACCTACCTGCTGCACTTGATTCATTGACAGATCCGGACAATTTTTCAAATATGGGAGTGTTATCATTTTCATCCTCAACTTGAATTTTCAGGTCTATGTTTTTTTCTGCCAACGATCCATTTAGATACTCGGCAGCACCTACCAGCTAAGAGAAAATGATATGATCACTAGCACTGAAGGTCACAAGGCAATAATGAGCAATGTAATAATATTCAGTAATCACACTTACATTATATACAGGAATTTCCTCCCTGTCTAATATTCCGTTAATTCTTATTAACCCAGATGTTCTGTTAACAGTAAACAGATTGTAAGGCTTCTGGTCAGCCCCAACCCCTTTCAAAGAATAAATCAGCTGGACGTTGGTTTCTCGGTCAGATTGAATCTACAAAAAGATAAGATAAGATGAGTAGAGGTATAGAAAACAAACAATAAAATGATACAGAGAAGAGTGTCCAGAGCAGAATGCTCACTTCAATTATTTGACAACTGATCAAAATGCAGTCAAAACAAAGTAGAAGATCTATGCAATACAAATAGCCTTCAGTTATTCAGGCTTTGCTTTAGGTGCTTTTAAAACATGTTCTAGATAATTTTCCTCAGTACAAATAGTCTCTAATGCTGAGAATATGCAGTTCTGTACAATGACTTCGGGGCCAGGTTCTCATTGGATATCAGTAAAACGCACCAACGTTATTTTCAGCAGCAACCAAAAAGGGCTGCTCAGTGTCTCTAAAGGGGGGCGCTTTCGATTGTTCACGCATTGGACAAAAGGGGGAGGTGCTCAGACACCCTAAACAGCCCCCGATGCATCTGAAACAAAGTGATCCGACACAACAGAAGGATTCTACTAGCTTACTTTGGCGATAAACTCCTCTTTCGTGTAGTCCGTATTTTCCTTCAGCTTTCTTGGGGGGATGATCCATTCTCTCTTTCTTCTTCGGCCTTCCACCTCTACCTTAAAGACCTGTACACAGTGAAAACAAATGCGTCACAAGGCCATCCTGGCTTATCAAGATGGAAAATATAGGGGATGGAAAAAAGTCAGTGAAGAAGGGTACAACAGAATCACCCTTGTGATCTCTGCAGACCCCTTTCGCCCCTATAAAATAAGAATATGAACCACTGCATAATCTTTCAGTTATCGCTTACTAGCTTGACTAATATTATGTAATTTAGTATTCATGAACTTTAATTATATTTTCATCTTCTATTATTTGAATTGAATTAAATGAAATATTTGTAGTGCAAGTAATAGCTGTCTTCATAGTCAGTGGTGCCGTATGCGCATTATGAAAGCCTCATTCCGGTATATGCAACCTTCACATTAGCTACCTGAAATTATAATGCGTATGTGTCCATATGCCAATGCAGCACAAAGCATTTCAAAATGTAATTACATTTAAAATTTTAATTTAACTCTCTTCAGAGACATAAACCATTCCCATGACCCTGAAATGGGCTCGTTGCTGGAAAACAAACGTAAGCATAAATGGTTCGATGAAGATATTACTGTGATATTATCTGTTATTAAATCAAAACCATGCTTCTAAAAATCCAGTAATTTACAAACTCTCAGTCGACATTAACAACGAAATAAGAGTCTTCTGAAACAGTATTTATTCTGAAGAAGTTAAGCAGAGGTTGATTAATACCCAAAAGTTACCATCCCTGCATTCTCTTAGAAGCAAATGGAGAGCATCTTGTGCAACAACCTTATAATTAACCTTATAATAATTCTGTGAAGCATATATTTGTAATACTAATTAGCAAGTAAAATTCCACCAAAGCATATTTCTTAAAATGATTACTTAAAGCATTTTCACATTAGCATGAATTGCCATATCATCCATCCATCCATGCATCTTCTTACTGTTCACAGTTACAGTCATGGTATGACCTGCAGCCTATCTCGGGTATCACAGGGCACAAGGCTGGGGACAGGATGCTATTCCATCGCATTTTCTCACAATATATTTCTCAAAATATTCCTTGCAGCAAATGTTTTCTATATTCTTACACTCCAAGGCATCTCCTAAAACAAGATTTTTCCCCCCATGCTCTGACCATAATATGGAGCCACATCTTAGCGAAGGCTGGCATTTCTTTAACTTAGAATCGCGGAAACAGAACAGACATGTCAGTAATGATGACTCACCGCCGGTAGAAGGAGAAGCAGCAGCACAGAGAGGGGAAGCTGAGCCATTGACAGCGCAGTGTCAGAGATAAACTCGCACTCCTCATTATGCTACTGCTAATATAACCTGCTCAGAAGGGGGCGGACCTTCCTGCATGCACATGCCACACCCAGGTCTTCAGGGATCCAGGGACCAAGACCCCCCCGTGCCCTCCCTACTTCGACATCCCTCTCTATGAGCAACGTTCTACCTTCACAAGGTTCAGAGGGTTGTTTTCGGGGGGCTGATTCGTGTATCTGGGGCCTAACATCAGTAGGGACACTCAGGTGTTGCCAATTCAACTAACTGTTCCATCTTTTCCAGGGCGGGGTGGGGTGGGGCCCTGATGTTTGCTGGAGCCATGAGTTAGCGTAAGATGACCTGTATATTAATCCACCCCTGGTTGTAATGCAAAGTATTTAGAGCTGCACATGGTATAGAGAAGTAGTTCTGGGGTGGCGGGTGGCGATGGTAAAAGGTGTGAACCGAGGGGGGGGGGTGAAACCACACTCCCCATGAGCCAACAGCTGAGAAACATAGATGTAATAAATCAAGGAATGGAAACATATGACTGGAAAATAGCCCAAAAAATTTGATGTTCCAAATATCTGTATACAAGACTGCATAAATCAATTAGCTATTGGCAAACTGCCCCCCTTCCTAAAAGAAAAAAAAATAATAGTGTGTTGCTTATTTTAATAATGAATCCATGCATCACTGAGGTCAATTCGCTGCACATGCACTTTCAGTCACTTTCAGTCACTTTCAGTTCTATATCAGACAAACTCATTTTATCACATGGATCAGTTATTATCATTTTTTTTAGTTATGTTTAGTAGTGAAGCTGTCCCCTAAACAGTGTTAGTCTTATCTTGAATGATGAAATCTTAATTTTTCAGAAATTATTTAAAAATCTTTCTTCCATTGCATTCTTTCATGATGTGACTATTGCTTGTGTGCCCATTGCAATGACATGATGTACACCGCCTACATCCCGCCAGGACTAATTCGGTCACCACCCAACATCAAATGTCTTCCAACGCCACTGAACACCCTAACATCCTCATTGTGACTCTGCAATTACACATATAATGTGAAAATTACACAGTTCGAAAAACATATTTTTAGTGTTTTTTTTTTTTTAATTAATTTAGAGACATAAACCATTTCCATGATGCTGAAATGGATATGTTTCTGGAACGCAGATTGATAGATAGATGGATTGATGAAGGTTTTACTCGGATTTTATCAAATTTGAAAATTTGTATTGTTTTTCTCAGGGTATTTGGGTAGCCTTTTTTCCAGGTTAAAGGTCATCATCATGGCTGCCTAGATGAGAAATTTACTTGAGTCCCTTCATGCTCACTGTCAGATAATAGCACCTGAACTGAAGGTGACAATAAATATCAGCTAAACACCAAGGCTATGTGGATCAGATCCTGATTTACTGTGTACATGTGTTGATTTTCTCCAAGTTCTTCCTGCGCAGTGGGTTCCTACAATTCCAGTATTGCCATAAAACAGCCTTTGGTATTTATGTTTCCCTGGGTGGACTCTGGAATAAATGATTTTGGATGTTTGGGTATAGCCAAAGGGTTGTTCTGCTTTTTGATTCAGCTCTACAAGAATGTCAGGACAGCAGGTGTAGTGGTGGTATCAGTCCAGGCCCTGTCGCTCTACCCATGAATAAACCTAACATTGCCGTGTACAAATGTGGAAAATGGCTGAACTATTGAAGCTTCTGACCACGCAATAAGGTGTATTTACATGGATCACACACGATACACGCATCTTTGAAACATCCGGATTAGGCACCAAGGTAATGATTCAAAGAGAAATCCCTGTTTTCAGAGTCTTCTGCTTGCAGTCCTCAAGTGCTGGGGCGTTGGTGTTTACTGGTGTTTACGTTGGCTATCCACCCGAGGTGTAACAGAACAAGGCAATTTATCTGTCTGAACCATTTATCACTGCTGACTGCACACTAAAAGCTGTTTTCACCACCTTTGAAGACAACAATTATTTCATTATTGAATGTTGTGAAATTTTGCTTCTGGGATTCTTTCTGGGATGGTGTGAATTGCTGCTTTATTTACTAATTTTTAAAAAAAAACATTAATAGTACATCCGTCTATTTCAAGTTTGATAGTATTTTGCAGCATAAACTTTATAATTCATTTATTTTTAATCTCTGTAGTGTACTCATTTTTTGTAACTACACTCTAATAAAATGCTCTTTTTTTCTGTGATGCCAGCACATATACAGTAACCAAGTTAGCTGAACTGTTTTTCTCCTGCTTAAAGATTTATCCGCCATGTCTGTGCCTGCCTTTAGATCAAATTAGCCTATACTGACTGAAGCTTGCTAGAATGGGTATTACCTTATACTGGCTGAAGCTGGCTAAGATTGATATTACTCTGTATGGACTGAAGCTTATGGTAATGGGCATTGCCTTATACTGGCTGAAGCTGGCTAAGATTGATATTACTCTGTATGGACTGAAGCTTATGGTAATGGGCATTACCTTGTACAGTAAATGTATGTTATGACTGGCTTCATTTTAAATATCATCCAAAACATGACTACCTGTGCTATGGCTTACAGAGCTGAATATTTTAAATTGCAACTGGAATTAAAATTTATTTGATTTTAAATAAAGTGACACCACACTGTGTTCCAAAACTTTACTGAATGTTAAGAAGAAATGCAATGCATTTAACAAATTGTATTTCACCAGCACAAAATCACTTGAAACAGATTTGCAATACACCAAAAGCGAAAATAACAATTTGAATAATCCCCTAAAACAGCAATGAGACAATTATAACAATGATTAAATATCAAGGATTTACAGGGGCGGCTTAACGAGCAGGCTTGCCTAGACTGCAGCCTAGGGGCCCAGAATGATCAAGGGGCCCCAGCGGCCATCTAGTGTTTGTTTATTTTTTAATTGTTATTTTTTAAAAGTGATTTGTTATTGGTTGCTTATTTTTTTGGAAGTTGGCAATTGGTGTGTGAACTCATGGAGAAAACCATTCTAATAGTACAAACTCTATTTTCTTTTGGAATTTGTCCCTCTCTGTGAAGTCATCCACGGTCTATGCTATCTATGGTAAATGTGTATTGGGTGCACATTGTGGACATGCGCTGGATCCGAGGGTAACGTTGTAATGTTACTGCTATTGAGACACATTCGTTCTGTTATACTCTTTCTGGTTGCCGCATATGACTGAAGTGAGAGTGTAAGCTTGCCAGTTTGTTGGTTTTCTGGTGTGATTACTCTTGTTAGATACAGCAACACATTCTCTTTGATTTGTAGAAATTATTTTATAGTTACTCATATTTGATAGTTTTATAGTTAATTGTTGTCATTTCATTTTGGGGAATGGGGACAGAGGAGGGGCCCAGTGGAAAGTAGCCAAGGGCTCCTTAACTTGTTAATCCGCCACTGATAACATTCATTATATATCGTGCTTGTTTACTACACCACATGTGGCAGCTGGAGGAAACCACTTAACAACAAGTATCTCTGGAGGCTTGCAGATTTCACTTAGTTGTGACAAGCTGTTATAAAGTAAATAATGTTATGAATGTAAGTTTACAGTACTTAAAAGTTCATGGCTAAAAAAAGCAATAAACAGGAAATAGTGCTTGAAACAGCTCATTAATACTTTATATTTGATTCACAAATTCAAGCTTTGAGTCAAGCATCTCAATAGAGATGTGATTGAAGGAATTCTTTCATAGCCAATAATAATAATAATAATAATAGTAATAATAATAATAATCACTGTTATTTTTATTAATATTGTTGTTGTTATTATATACAAAATTATAAGTGATTATAAGTGAATTCCTACCCACTATAGAAAGTATGAGAATTATAGGAAGTTTCCCATTAATCCAGAAATGAAAGAAGATAATGGAAATGAAAAAAACGTTATGAATTCAAAGACAGCCACAAATATATTTACATAAGGAGCAATGCAGAAAGATCTGTGGCCTGTACTACGAAGCGGGGTTACTGGCTTATCGGGGTAACTTCACGGATTTAAGGTACCACAGTTTAAATGGACTTCATAATCGTTCACTTACATTTTGCCCAGACTACCTTAAATCCGACAAGTTACCCCGATAAGCCAGTAACCCCGCTTCGTAGTACAGGGCACCGTGCTCTGCTCTTGATTTTTGAAGTTGTTTTAAAAGGCTGTGATTTGCTTTTTAATGTTATGGATCTGTATGCCTATGTTGTAGATATCACCAAGATGGCAAGGATGGATGTTTGGGTTTACCGGGTAGCCCTGCCTTAATGATCGGAGGGCCCTATCACTACCTTCTGCCCCCTCATTGCCATGCTTTTGGGACCTGGAGGAGCAGTCATCACAAACATGGTCTGCACGTTAGGGGGGCCTTGGTTTGACCCGGCAGGAACCTCTTGTACCACCGGACCGGAAGGACCCTTTCTCTCAACCAAAACGATGTTCTCTTTCTTTCTGAGGGTTCCCAGGTGCTCAGGAAATGCAACATCCTGAGCAGGTGGGCCTACCAACACTCTGTCATCCTTTAATATCACACAATCAGACCTTGGAGCACCATTCACTACATACATGGTCTGCATATTTGGAACTGAGGGCTGTTCAGAGACCAGAATAGTATTATGAACCTGAGGTTCGACTACATACATAGGGGTTGTGGTGTAGTACACAGGCTGCTGAATGATGTATGGTTGACGAGGCAGAGCTGCTACATAGCTGGTATTGACAGTCTTCTCAAAAGGACTTGATGGGGCTGATCTTGCTGCCATGTGTTGCTCAACAGTAGTGTTCACCATGCTTTCTCTGTTGATTTTAGTTTCTGCTGACATCACACTTTGTTTAACGATGGACTTCACCTCACTCACGGACTCTGCAATTTCGGTTTGAGGGCGACTGCAGATCTCAGCCAGGGTCATAAACTTGGGGTCCAAGTTGTCCAGGAAGCTGAGGTCATTGTCCACCTCGGTGATGCTGCAACATCCTACTGATCCTTCAGGTGAGTCACCACCTTCGTAACTGTACCGTAAAAAGGTTTCATTTGGAACTCCACCGCCTGCTGCCTGTTTTGCTTTCTACAAAATATTAAAACACCCACATTATATGATGATAACAAATTAAATTAGTTAGAATGTGTAAAATAGACAGGCATCACAATCCGTTTTTTACTATCACTATGTGGTGCTGCTTCAGTTTTAGAACAATCACTTCAGTTTTTTACTCTAACAATGTGCCTGCAACATCTGAAATAGATCCATGCAATACTTTTAGAGTTACTGTGTTTAAAAGACCAAGTATCTTATACAGCTGCTGTTTCCTTCCTTTGCTGACACATAGTGCTAATTTGTGAGAAAATGAAACCAGGTGTATTTTTTGTTAAGCTGTAATAAGATTCATCCAAAACTTTTTGACTTATCACATTCACAATGTAAAATGTCATCTACTTCCATCATTCCTTTCACTGACATCACTTCAGTTTTGGGACAAATTGTCTCCAAATGTACTCAGCTCCACTTTGGGACTCATGCAATTTCTTTGGAAAGTTTGAGAAAGATATATCAAAAACTTTTTTGAGTTATCGTCTTAATAGAATCAAGTGTGAAAACTACCCTTTTTTTGGGCATCACTATGTGCTATGTGCAACGCTAAAACCATATGTATTCCATGAAGGCCGAAGGAAGACAATTTGCAATGTACAATCATTAAGTGACTATTGCTGCAGCAGAATAAGTATATAAACCTGAATGAGAGGAATCACGTACCTGTGAGTAGTACTCCTCAAGGAACATATCAGGGAGAGCTATTTCATCAAACACATCTTTTTCACGCTCCAAAACCTCAGATTGAAGGATACTTGCAGTCCCATAATCTTGGTCCATCGTGAATCTCTGACCGCCATAGTCAGTCTCCACCTGTCTTTTACTGATGGAGTCGCACCATCCTTGGGTATACATGCCATTCCTGACACTCTCTCTCAACACAGCAGATTTCACATTGCATTTCTCTATGGTAACCAGCTCCTGGGTGCCGTTTGACATCTGCGCAGGAGCACTCAGCAAGGGGAATGCCTTTAAATGGAAAGATCTCTGCTTATGTAAATGACAAATTTGACGTTTCACAGTTGTAAATACAATGTGACATATGCTGTCACAAAAATTGCATCAACAATACCTATTTGAATATTCATTTCAATATTAGTGGATGAAATACTTGGAAAATGTATCCTTTATTGCATTAGGGTGAAGGTTTCCCCAATCTGCAACATGTGAAGAATGATATTATGCCATTAAGTATCGTGTTCACTAATATTGCATACTAAAACACACCTATCCAATGCAAACAACTGGGTTAGGGGAATGTGACTCCAAAACTGAGTGAACTACAGTATACCAAATGAATTAAATAATAAAAACTGTTATACCAATGACCAACAATGTAACTACACACGTTTTAAATAAGAAATAATAATATATTAATAAATTACATCATAAAATTCTCCTGTGGGTCTTAAGAGACTCATGAGAATTAGCAACGCTTCAAACAAACATGCCAAATTCAGTAATTTAGAGTGTAGGAAGTCCTGAGTAATGATGGTCAAAACAACACGTCCCATGAACTATTTGTTGTATTACACTAGATAGTGGTCTTGGATTACTTTGAGGCATGCTTTGAGCCCTTTTTTGAACAGAGTGCACTATCTAGTGGCATCGGAAAATACAGCAAATGGTTCATGAAGCATCATTTTGCTAATCATTAGTCTGCATAGTAAGCCACAGCTCCCACATACGCAATGTGTGCAAGGCATGCATATAGCACAAAAACAATGGATTACTGGACGTGGAGAGACACAGAAAGTAACATCGCTAGTCTATGAAAAAGCAAATCTACATGGATTAAAAAACATTACTTTGTTTTTATATGATAATTTGTCAAATATTTATAGATTTTTAGAATGTAAGATTTTGATCTGTGCAATACACAGATGTACAAAAAGGTTGCTTCTTTTAGATTAGAAAACTGGTTCAACTGATTCACTGAAAAGAATGGGTTCAAAATATTGATTCCTTCATGGATATGGCATCACTTCAGACATCACTATTGTTCATTTGGATAGTTGTTTTTGCGTGCAAGTAGTGTTTCTAGCCTATTGAATTGCATTGTAGTTTGTGCAGTGATTTCTCTCCCACTGAAAATCATTAAAATACAAATGCTGTTCCGCGTTGTATTGAACTTGAGTGGTAATATGTCAGTCTCGTTAGAACAGATTTGCGGTGTAGTATCATGCATTGTAGCACACTGGTTGTACTGTCGTGTCTTAATGAATGCAAACATTATCATAATAATACAATATGCGCAATGGGATGCACTGCATATATCCACACAATGAAAGGAGTATGCAGTATTGTACTTAAATATAAGTACCGGTTACCTTGTCTTCGCCCACTCCCTCTGTGTGGTATGGAATCATATATTCTTTTGTGTCAAAGGGAATGTCAGTAAAATCACCCACAATCCCATCTGCAGCAGAACCGCAGGTGCAGAACAGCAACAACAGAGGAACGACTGGAGGGAAACATTTACATTTACATATTTAGTAGATGCTTTTGTTCAAAGTAACTAACAAATGTAGCAAATAGCACATTGCAATTAAACTGTAGCTAGGCTGTTTTTCAAATGAATGCCCTGCCACTTTCATAATTCTATAGAGCAGTGCTTTAATGTTTTCTAACCCAGTCATTGGGGACACCCAGACAGTTCACATTTTTTGCTCCCTCAACAAACATGGACTGTCTGGCTGGTTTTGAATAATTTATTTATTTATTTAAATATATATATATATATATTTTTATGTGTCAATTTTTTTTTATGTGTCATAACTGTATAAGGGTGGATGGGAAAATAATCTCCTTTCGGTTTTAATGAGCTTATTAATTATGCCTCCCAAGAAATACCTTGGTAACGTCGACTGGTTTCATAGTCTCTTCATAAAAGGATCTTACTCACGTAGCAATGCCAAGGCCACAAGGAACAGAATCCCTATTCCGGGTGCAGAAAACTTAGCAGAGGACATCTTTGCTTCAAAGACATCACAAGACCCCATTTTGGTGCAGGTGCAAACCTCCAGGTGAAGAACCTGTTTGTCAGGACAGGCCAGACCTTGCTTGTCTTTTACTTCCATAGTTACCTGCATGGAGC
>JAODKF010000001.1:20631810-20645235 GCA_026779585.1 Mormyrus proboscirostris
GCGACACAGGGAGAACATGCGAACACAGGGAGAACATGCAAACACAGGGAGAACATGCGAACACAGGGAGAACATGCAAACACAGGGAGAACATGCAAACACATGTGCTAACCACTGCACCACCATGTCGCCCACACACATATATGTATACAGTATAATGTCAGTAATTATCTTCATCCATCCATCTTACATAACCAGTCAAGGTAAAATATTTTGTAATATCATGTAATATACATTTGTTTTGTTTGTTTCTTTGTTTATTGTTTTTATGAGATAAAACACATTCAAGAAAACAAAACAAAGACCTGCCTGTATGGCTGGTTTCGTTAACGGATCCAGCAAGTTTTTTGAATATTGGGGGGTTGTCATTCTCGTCGTCAACCTTAATGTTTAAGCCAATGCTCTTTTCTGCAATGGTGCCGTTCAGAAACTTTGCTATGCCTGTCAGCTGAGAGGAAGAAAATAACTTTAGGGTGATGAATCACAAATGTAGGCTCATTACTGCTTATACTATGACACAATCCGCATGGATCCCTTTCATTATAATAATGGCCATACTTACATTATATGCTGGGATTTTTTCCCTGTCTAATATGCTGGTAACCTTTACAAATCCAGTTTTTTCATCAACAACAAACAAGTTGTATGGTTCCTTGTCAGCGCCTGCTCCCTTCAGGTAGTAGGACAATTTTGTGTTTCCTGATTTGTCAGATCGAATCTGGAAATAAAGAACCTCAGCCAATCACCTATTTTACAAACAAGAAGCACTATTTATGTACAAGCAAGACCTGATACGCTTCTATGATAATATTAATCTCTGTAACAAGTATAAATATGTACTATGTAGTAAGTGGAAGTAAAAACAAGGTGCTTTGCAGTTAAGCAGAGACAAACACGAGAGAATGTCAAACTGAATGACTGTCATCCTACCAAATACCATGGGACACTTTGCAGGAGAGAGCATCCCAAATTCATTTAATTTATCACTGAGTTGTAAGGAAATAATGTCAATGTCCATATGAAAGCAATCCTTATTTTAGATGGATAACCTTAGACCCCATAAAAGACATTGTCTATGTTCCCATAGCCACAGGACCCAACAGAAAACCTATTTGCAATTCAACTTTCATATCCCTCTACCATTAATTAGACACTATTCTTCATTTTATTGGACCGTATCGTAAAAAAGCCTCATATTTGCGATCTCATCAGCTGCAAAGTCATTGACTCAGACATTTACATTGTTTTTTTCCTTCAGGCATCTGTTAGACGCCCCTTATTGCATATGGGTGTGTCTCTTCTTTGCCTGTTTTGTTTCTTGAGGCATAGGCTAGGTTAGTTTTCTAGAGAAGGCTTAAATGATTATGTAAATATCTCAGAAACACATGAAGGTAGTGATCATGTCATTAAACATCAGGAGGCCATAGACGTTAACTGGTGTAGACACTTACCGGACAAAGGAAAGCGGCCCATGTACTTAGTGACTCATGCTAATGTGTGTAATCAATCACAAAATGTCTTCCAAATTAAATATGACAGAGCTTCTATGTGAAGTAAAACTGCTAAGCATTATTCCAGAATACCAAATGTTATAAAATTGCCCCCTGTTCTTCTGTGACTTTTGTAAATACAGTTTTGTTCAGGCCTACTGTCTACATCATACTGTATGACAATGGATACTGTAACAGTCATTCTGTGCTATTCACTATGCTTTCCTCTGACTTTCTGGATACTTCATTGTTCTCATCTCTATGTCAGTGTTTAATTTGGTCTCTTCAGTCGCATAATAATCGTAGGCTTTCCAGTGATCATTGCCTGAATAGGTAGCTTTTCCTTTGTTGGGGTGGGGCTTGAGGCCCCCCCCCCCGTTACCTTGTCCAGGATATAAGTAATTGAGATAACAGACTAGTTATCAAGCAGAAAGCACATTGAATTATGTTAACATAGTCATAATTCTCACCTTAGCGATGAAATCCCTCTTTGTGTAGTCTGTGTTCTCCATCAGCTTGATGGGGGGCAGAATCCACTCTCTTTTCTTTCGCACCAGTTCCACACAACGCTGAGCTTCTGCCCCAACGGCGAACACCTGTCCAATAAAAATAAAACGGACGAGAACATCAGAGTGCGCCGATAACCGAAACGTCCACATGGGTAAATAGCATAGCACCTATACTCCTGTCCGGGAAAACGCAGTAACTACAGATTTTATCAAAAGTTGAGTTATGTATGACTGAATGCGGGTTTTATGACAAAGAATCTTATATCAACTATGCTAGATTTTGAAGAAGACACTATAAATTACCTGCATACTATACATAATGGCTGGACAGTAAAAAGACTTTACAGCCCCTTTTCTCAGGTTCCGTCAGTGTAGTTTCTGTGTTTAGCTTTTGTACGGTAGTATAAATGAAAGCAGTTCTTGTTGCAGTAGCAATAACTAACCAGGGCTGGATTAACTAATCTGGGGACCCTCGGCTGATTTCGGCATAGACACTCAGGTGCTGCCCATTTAACTGACCGTTCCAGTTTTCCTGAAGTGGGCGGGGCCTCAATATCTGCCAGGGCCGTGGGCCGTAACCTAGGATAGTCTACGCATTAATCTGCCCATGTTGCTAAGACAGTGGCGCCTCTCTTTTTAGGATTTGATCTCACACCTCTGTTGGTACAGTATCTTCTTTGAACAGTGTAGCTGCACTAGGCACATTTTTCTTTTATTAACTGTCCCCATTGGCAACTGGGCTTATGCTAACATTTTTTTAAAGTAGTAATGGAGATTAATTTTTGGATAACTGAATCAGAACACTCACCATAATCTTTTTTGCATTATCATTGTGTGTAACAGCAGTTTAGTTTATAGAAAGACTGACCAGATAACTTTTTGTGTGAGGTTTCTGTGTTGATGTTTAAGACCTGGCTTTCCCGTGACATAATTGTATATTGTTGGAAGTTATATCAGGGAAGCAGTTCTATCTCAGCATTTATCTGACGCGGTTAATATTTTGGAGTGGGATTTTAAAAATGGTGTTTTTGTGTGTCCTTTACCAAGTCAGGTTACAGATTCATAAGGCCTGCACAGCGAAGCCTAGTTTTTGCCTCTGGCGATCTCATTCTTAGCAGCCTACAAAAAGCTGGCTTTAGAAAACTGCAGCTGTCAATCTAAGTCATATTTCACCTGTAAATTGCAAAATGTAAAGTTTCCTATAAATCATGTCGCGTGGTGGTTTTGTTGCACTGGAGAGTGCTATGCGTGGAAAACAAACCAAGGGTTTGGTGCACAACTTGAAGAATCAGTGTTCTAGAAAGGCAGATGTTTTCAAGAGAAGCTGTTTTGCCTTGGGGGAGAAGACCTAGCAGATATAATTAACAGCTTTTTATGTTTTTCAGGTAACTCAGTCTCTGTTCAAAGTGAAGTACATTGCTACAGTGCACATGAAATAGGGCTTTTCCCAGTCATAACTACAAACATGATTACTTATTTTCTCTGTGAAGAACAAGCTGTTAAGTTTTTCTCTTCTTTTACTACTAAAACCTCACAGCAAAGTTTAAAATCACTTTAAAACTTTGGGGGAAAAAAATCACATTCAACAAAAGCAGTTTTTAAATATAACAGGGGAGGATGTAGCTATTTTTTCAAAATATTTATCAGTAGAATATTTAGATGAAAAACAGAAGACGGAGTTTAGTTTAATGCGTTTTTTTTAAATATACCAGTTGATCATAGTGCAGAAACAGCAGCCATGAAAATATCGTACGTGCACAGTATTAATCCTGCCCTATGCTGAACTCATAATGGCAACAGGTATCTAGAAGAAAACGGACACAGACGTGTCGTTTAAACGATGACTCACCGTTGGCACGAGAAACAACAGGAAGCAAATTGCAGGCAGTGAAAGTTGGGCCATCCTGGGCAAAGGGTAGACCTGAAATCCTTGCTTTCAATATGTCTGCCTATAGACACGAACGAGCAATGACCCTCAACTTAAAGACAGGAGATGATATAGAAAGAGGAGGAGCCTTGTCAAGTTCACCAACACACCCAACACTGCAGGTTTGTGACGACCCTCCTCCCTCCACATCCTCCCTAAGCTCTCTCTCCTGGTCTCCAACTTTCTTCTTCGCTCCTTTCTCCTCTTAGAAAGTCTACCAGTGTTTCCACCCCCTGTTCCCTGACAGAGTGGACCAGAGAGTTAATGGGATTCTCAAGGTTTCTGTAGATATAACGAATATGGACTAAACAGCCCAAGCTTGCTGGTTCAAGTCCCAAAGAAAGAGCAGCTGGTGTACACTGGGTGTCAAGGTAAGCCATCTGTATTACATTACTCTATGTCATGTGATATAACTGAGCTGTGCAACTAGAAATGTTCAGCTGTAGAAATCCACTAGCTATAAGGTGCATGTGAAATAAAAAAAAAACATTTGGATGGATATTCAAAATTGGCTCAAGGTGATGGGAAAGAAACCCAAAGCATTATCTTTACATTTGTGCACTAACCCTTTATTTAAAAACAAATGAATGACAGTGTGGTGCTTGTACAGCCGTTGATATTCGTAAACAATAATCAGTATATATGACTGGCAATAATGATAGTTGTGTCAAAATATTTTATGGGTACAACCATTATTTCATTGAACCAAATACACCAGTTTGAACTGTTATGCTTTTTGAAATTAATTATATAACGTACATTCAGCTAATTCAATTATGTCGTGAATACTGGCCTTCCAGCACAATGTATAGGTTTTATAAATGATATAAAATAAAGTATATTTATACACACAATGGGTGAAGATTTAAACTGCTGTATCCAAAGTCTCAGAACCATTCAACGGTAAAAAATATACAACAGTGGGATAGTTATCGCAAGTGATAGCAATAGATAGCATAATTAGTGGTGTGGCTTTATGAAGATTCACCACATAGAATCCTTTTCCCCCCAAGCAGTAGCATATATATATATTAACAATAATAATTGCAGTGAATAGTAAATATGAATATTTTTATCATACACGTCATTGCATATTTTTCACTGCTTTGAATTTTTCAGCTAATGACATCACACTAGAGATACAGGCAACACGTGGATTATTTTTTTCAGTGTCTCTACCTTCCACCTACCAACAGAAAGATTATTCATAATCTTTTAGAAAGATTCTATTCAAAATCAGAATGTTGACACATTAATGATGTCACATGACAGGATACAAAAAAATGATTCTCTTTCACCTGTTTTTTGCACACAAGAATTTTGCTTTGAGGGCAACAGCAGGGTTTTTTATGCAAACTCGTAAAGTTTGAAAGGTCCATCCCTCTTTGGAATTCAGCTGTTTTGAAACTGCCGCATAAAATGTCAGTGGATTTTTTTACTGTCTTAGCTTGAGGGTTGTTTTTTGAAAGACAAGCCAACAACTGGCTGAAAGGTAGCCCCTCCTGAGGTAATTGTACTGCATAGAGACAACCATTTTGCTTCTATATGGAACATTTTCATGAACTACCTGTGAAATCTTTAGTAACACTAACAAATAGTATCCTCGTGATTTGGATTTTTTTGTTACAGTATACTATTCCAAGCCTGGCACATCTTTTGACACCAACACAGCCTGAAGGTCTTTGCATTAGAATTCCACTTTACTTCCTGCTTAATTTTAACCCTGATTTACAGTAGATTGTCAATTAACAGTCCCCTTCAATCCCCGTCTCAAGGCTTCATACAGTACCCAGCAAGTAATAGACTGCTTATTCAGCAGTAGAACCTTCTGAAAGCCATGTTCTCAAGTGGGCTGTAAGTTTAACATGTTATTCTGTGAAACCACCTTGCTGCTGTGGAGTAGGGGTGCTCCCTCTCGACCCTTCTTGAAAATGTGTTGGGTCTTCCAGCTGCATCTTTCTGGAAAATGTGATATTCTGGAATTTTGGGACGTTACCCATTTGAACGAGGCTTTGGTTTGTCCCAGCAGTGGCTTCTTGTACCACCAAACCTGAAGTACCCTTTCTCTCAACCAATAGTACATTCTTTTTCATTCTGAGGTTTCCCCGGTGCTCAGGAAATGGAGCATTCTGAGCAGGTGGACCTATCAGTACTCTCTCTTTCAATATCATAATGTCAGATCTTGGAGCACCATTCATTACATACATGGTCTGCATGTTTGGGGGCAATCCAGAGACTGGGGGCAATCCAGAGACCAGAATAGTATTATTAACCTGAGGATCAACAACATGAGTGGACTGCAACACAGGGGTGGTGGTGTAGTACACAGGCTGCTGGATGAGACACGTCTGATTAGAATTAATAGTATCTTCTCGGACCTGCATGTCAGGAAAGGCAGCAGTGGTCTTAGGGATTTCTTCAGCAGAGCTTATTGTATTTGAACTTGCAGTGTTCGGTTCTTGTGTACCAGCTGTCATGGATATATTTCTTCCAGAGCTTCCTAGAGTTAAACTCGCTATATTCAGTTGCTGTGCATTCACTGTGTCAGTGTCTTCTCTGCAGATCTTGTGATTTGGCTCGACACTGTGCTCGGTGATGCCTTCTTCTAGTGGCCTGTATTCTTCGAATCCCGTTTCTCCATGCGTACAGACTTTTGCCAGGGTCTTAAACTTTGGGTCCAGATTGTCCAGGAAATCAAGATTGTTGTCCTCGTCAACAAAGCTTAAGGATGCAATAGATCCAGCAAGAGAGCTGCCAAATTCTCTGTTGTATTTCGTAATGATATCATTCTCATTATTGTCTTCGAATGCAAATCTTGCCTTTTGAAAATGATAAAAAAATATAGTTACTCCTGATTTAAAGTGTTCAATTTTATTACATGATTTGAATGTACTTTTCTAAATATGCAGCAGTTCCATTTTGGGGTGTCTGTAACCTTTAATATTATCACTGCAATCCACCCATTTTTTGAAACTGCTTACTCTATTCAGGGTTGCAGGGGGTCTGCAGCCTCTCCCGAATGCTATGGGCACAAGGCAGGGAGCAACCCAGGATGGGGCATTAAACCCATCACAGGGCACAAGGCAGGGAACAACCCAGGATGGGGCATTAAACCCATCACAGGGCACAAGGCAGGGAACAACCCAGGATGGGGCATTAAACCCATCACAGGGCACACTCATACTTATGGGCAATTTAGCAACACCAGCATTTTTTAAGACTATGGGGGATAACCAAAGTACTCAGAGGAAACCCTATGATGACACTGGGAAAACATGCAAACTCCACACATTCACAACCCAGGCAGAGACTTGAACCCAGGTCCCAGAGGTGACAGTGCTGATCACTGCACCACCATGCCTCTCCAAGAGTGCTGTAATTGTACATTAAATATAATCTTCAACATTCAGTGGTGTAGCTCAGTAGGTTAGGACACTGTGTTTGTGACCAGAAGGTTACTGGTTCTAAACCCTATAGTGAACAGTATGATGTCACTGTTGGATCCCTAGGAAGGCCCTTAACCCCAATTGCTTCAGAGAGTGGCTGACCCTGCTTTCGCAATTGCATGCTGCTTTTGATAACGGGGTCTGCTAAATAAATGAAATATTATTGTACCATTCAGTCTAATTACAGAAGGATTCCAATTATTTACCTGTGAATAGTAATTTTTCAAGAATCCCATGGACGGAGTTCCGTATTCCCAGATGTGCTTGCTGTCTCCATAAACGTTGCGCATTCCTGCAGGGCCTTCGTCATCCCCATTTGTTTTGTCAACCACGCATCTATTGATGGGAGGCCAGTGAGAAATCTTGCTCTTGTCCAAGATACTTTTTATGTTGGACGGCACCGCAGGGAGCATGAGCGGGTCCTACCAAAAAAACAGGCGAACTGTGGATATGATTTTGCAGCTTACATTACCGCTCTAAATCGTATTAGTGCTTTGTATTTCCAAAATGGTTCACAATAGCTTTTTGTTTCAAAGTTGCCATAAAAACACTAAAGCTTAGTAGCTTAGTAGGAATTTCCATTGAGCATCTGAATATAATAATATATAATTTTCTGGCATTGACATAACTAGTACAGCACTCGGCTACACATTCACGGTATAAAGGATTAAATAAGTGTCATAACAGTGCAAATGTGTACTTATTTCATGCACATTTGTGTTTTTTTGACAAGAAATTAACACATTTAAAACTTCATATCATCAATACTTACGTGAATACCAATTGTGCCAATCCCTGATTATATATAATATATAAATAATAAGGCACCGGCATTTAACTGTGGTATCGACACAGCATGTGTGACTCAGAGATAAAAAAAATAAATAAAAGTCGTCTTCAGTTACCCCGTCTTCGCCTATTCCTTCAGTGTGATAAGAAATCATAGTCTGCTCACTGGAATGTGACAACTCGACCTTTTCAGAGCCATGTTCCTTGGATGTGCCGTAGTAAAGCAACAGGAGAGGCACCACTGCAAAAGGTGTGGCAATAGACATCACATCGATCAATTACCGCGGTTACATTCCCCACCAATCAGTTACCGCGGTTATGTTTCCCACCAATCAGTTACCGCGGTTATGTTTCCCACCAATCAGTTACCGCGGTTATGTTTCCCACCAATTAGTTACTGCGGTAACGCTTCCCACAATCAGTTACCGTGGTTACATTTCCATCAGCAAGGACAAAACATTGTTTAATGTTCCACAGCAGTGTTTCAGACTCAAAAGTGGCTCATGAGACCATTTTCAGTGGGTCACAGAGTGCATGGTTAAAAAAAAGGAAATTATCCCCCCATCAGTAATGGTTACCATTCATTCTTCCTCCACCCACTTTACGTTTACTGTTGCCACTCCCACCCCCCAGTCAACAACTTATATCATGAATTTGGGTTGTGACTTACTGACCAAGAAATGTGGGTTGTGAGGCTAAACCAGTACAGAACTAGTGTTCTACTGCTTATATGGTTGATTATGTGCGTGAGTGTATGCGCTGTGATCCTTGTCTCTACCCCATAACTCTGATCTAGATTAGAGGAAGGTGGATGGCTGGATGGATGGATGGATGGATGGCTGGATGGATGCATGGATGGATGGATGGATGCATGGATGCATGGATGGATAGATGGATGGATGGATGGATGGATGCATGGATGGATGGATGGATGGATGCATGGATGGATGGATGCATGGATGGATGGATGGATGGATGGATGGATAGATGGATGGATGGATGCATGGATGGATAGATGGATGGATGGATGGATGGATGGATGCATGGATGGATGGATGGATGCATGGATGGATAGATGGATGGATGGATGGATGGATGGATGGATGGATGCATGGATGGATGGATGCATGGATGGATGCATGGATGGATGGATGCATGGATGCATGGATGGATGGATGGATGGATGGATGGATGGATGGATGGATGGATGGGCAGAATGATATGTCATCACAAATACATTGGGTCTAAAAACATGGGACTATTAATCTTTAAAAAGTGGAACTCACGCAAAATCAGGAAAATCCCAAAAACAATTACACCTATTGCTGATGGGCCTAAGGATATAGACCTCCAGCTGAAAGCTCTGACCCCACAGACAGAATCTTCAGTGCAGCTGCAGACCTCCAAACTGAGCACTTGGTGGTCAGAACAGGCGAGCCCTTGATGGTCTTCTATTACCAAGGTGATTGTGGAGGAACCAGACTCTAATTTACGGTTGGGCTTCAGGATAGCTGCAGTGTCTGTAGGATAAATATTCACGAACCGATTTTATAAGGTCATGTGCAAATTAAAGTTCAAATGTGTTTAAAATTGATTTAAAGGACAACACTTGAGATTCTTAGCCACTGGAGGCCATACCATTAAAAGTCTCCAGCTTCCACTGTTCGCTCGGATTTTGAGATACCAGGGTGAACCCAAAGGGTGCAGCATTAGGGTCATTATCCTCATCGACTGCTGTAACAGTCACAGCTTTGACATCAGAGCACAAAAGCTGATGACCGCTGGTGATGTGAGGACAGTGATCGTTGGAATCTTGAATCTCGACGGCTATGGTGCCAGTAGCTGTCTTGAATGGAAAATCTAGAAGGAAATTTCAATCAATAAAACACAGCAAAGATAGCTGTTTGTTATGAAAAAGTATTCATGCTTAAACATCTAACCTGGTAACCCTTTCCAATGTATGTTTAATAGGAATCTTTATTGGTAATTTTCTTTATTTCTTTATATTAATAGTATCTATGTGGTGTATTTGCACCTGTGTAAATACATGCACACATTTTCCAGCTTTCTTTATATTTTCTAGATTTATAATAAATTTCATAAAAACAAATGATTAATTATTCTATATTATTATTAGATATTATAATTATGTATTGTTTTCAAAATATAAATTAATGCTATTTATGTGCAGTTGAAATGAAGTATTTCTCATGAGGGATTTGAACACACCACCCCTGAAAAACAATAGCTCTCCTACTGTTTCCTTATGCTACTGCAGTTGTCCGCTGCTTAATAACCTGCCTTTCATGACACCGATGACTTTTGCATAATATATTCCGTCCTTCACATATTTGGACTTCTTCCGATCTGGCACTTTGTTGAGTTTCACTTCAGCAGTCGTTTCGTTGATTGACAGCAATTGTTCTGGGTCATAATACTTGGCATACCTTGGTGAGAGATGGGCTCACCGATCAGATGGCTGTCATACACAAACTACAACGAAACTTCTCAAAATGACATTTATCTGTCTAACTTATATATATATATATATTATATATATTAATATTTATCCTTCTCCAGAGGAGAATTTTTTTTGGTTTTATTGATAAAAATTTTGGGTCATACTTTACTTGAGGTACATGCTATGTACTTCATGCATTAATTAACTAGTCGCAAGATGTTAATTATATGCTGCTCCCATGCTTGTTCATCATCAATCAATCATGACAGTTAATGTTTTTCCATTCAGGCATTATATTAGTTAACAGTTAATAATGGTAAGACCCCTTGGGGCAAAAAAATACTTATTTACTACTCAAGAACTAATATAGGTTTTCCCATGAAATACAGGAGATACCTCATGTCATGATAATGATGAAAAACATAAATGATGAATAAACATGGTATCAGTACTTAAACAGTTAGTTACTGGTTAATTAATGTATTGTCACCTACATTATATTATTCATGTCCCCTCAAGTCAAATGTTATCAAGTTTTGATTTCACGGGAAGCGTAAGTTGGGATGGTCACACCCTCACGCCACACCACGCATATAAAACTCTAATTTAGATATATCTCATATATAATTAATATACTATTTCAACTATTATGAAACCAAAAAGGAGACTCACCAGATATTTTTGGCAACCGTCCCAGAGTCCCCATCAATGACTGGGTAGGTTGCAATCACATGTGGGAGATTGATTTTGCTGCTGTCCTCAGGAATGGATGCTGCTTTAACATTTGGAACAAACCTGGGGGGATCAGGCAGGTTCCTGATATTGACTTTGATTGGATACCGTTTAATACTTCCTTGGCCTGAGGTGCCACCAGATCCAGGTTTTGAAGATGGATCTGAGCCCGGTGACCAGACTGAGTTCTGAAAAGGTGCCTTGTTTCGTACAACCACACCCAGCTGCATATCTGGGACTTGCTCAAAGTCAACTTCCTTCATAAAACAGAGAAACACATCATAAATCATACATGTATAATGATTATTTCTATGTCAAAGGAATCAAACAGAACTTGAAGGTTGACTCTACCTTTCTCAAAATTAAGACACCCTCATTGGTTTTAGGATCTGTCTCAATACTGAATGTCCCGTCCTCATTTCCTGAAACTATTTCAAAGTCAGCCAGCCAGTTGTCGGTCTGCTCCAGATCTTTATCGAGCGCTTTAATTCTCAGCACTTCCACATTGGCTGTGTTCTCATCGACACTGGCCTCATACTGAAATAAACACCGGAGTGTACATTTAAAGGCCTGAACAATCATATCTACACTTCCTCATGAGAAGAAGTTGTACCGTTATCTACCTGATCCTTCTCCAGAGTGGGCATGTTATCATTGATGTCCAGAACCTTCACCGTCACTGTTCCTGTTCCAGTTAGCCCGCCTGGATGCCCATTCATATCTGTAGCCTTTACGGTCAATACATAGGAACTGTACCTCTGTTGACAAGGTGAATAATGCAAATTAAAAAGATCATGATGTTCATGTGGGGATGTATCAGGGCAGAGTCAAACAAAACTAAACTTTAGGCACACTGTCACTTTAGTATGGCATATAAAAAAAATCCTAAGCATTTTCTATTCAATTCCCTGAAATCTATGTTCTTCTGTCACAGAACATAACATACACAACAACTGCCCCCAAGCCCCCAAATTACAAATCTCACATATATGAAAAATACCGACCCTCTGGAGTCGGCCGTCCCGCATGCGGGACCTGACAGAAATTTCGCCAAACCGTTTAAATAACTCTGCGAGTTTTTGTCGTATACACATTTAAAAAACACCATCAGAAACGATGGACGGTCTAATTTTCAAATATATATATAGGTAGAAACTAAATATATTTTTACAGCTTCGTGATACGAATAGAAAGAACAACAGCGTCTGCGTCTCGAAGCAGCTCTGATCGCCCACCCACTTGCAAATCGCGCTATTCGCATGATAATAACATGAAAATCCGACAGTTAGTATTGGGTAAAGACATACGTGAATACGCCCATTGTAAATGAAATAAACAGGAGCACATGTCGATACTATGTAGTGTTTACACTGATCGGCTACAAAATGGCACGCGCATACGTCTCTGCCGCTGAAGCTTTGCGCCAATGTTGCCACTTTAGACAGTGACTCTGTGTACCCGTGTGCATGGCTCAGTCGGCTATGCATGACGAGGTTGCTGCTTCAGATCCAGCCTATTTGGAATGAGAATAGCGATCTTCAGCTAAGAGCGGTGCTATAATCCCCTGATGCAGGTAAAACAAATAAATGTTTAATCTGTCTTTTTTTTTGCCGATTTAACCTAATTTTAAAAACTTTAATACTTCCGACAATGGAAGTTTTGAAAAAAAGACAGATTATAGATTTAATCAGTTTTTTTTTCATGATTCTACATAATGGTTTCAGCGAGATATAAACTGAAATAGACGAGAAAGATACGCGGTTGACGATGCCCTCGTCCCTATAGCGTTAATAATAGTGAAATATTTTATTTCCATGAACTCTGCATAGGCACTACATCATATTTATATGGGAACAGTTGTCATTTTTCAACCATCATATCATACCAATAAACTGTGAAAAGGATTTTATTGTTGCTACCAGGGGCGCTGCTAAGGGGGGGAAAGTTGGGACAATTCTAAGGGCCCACGCCCTTTAGGGGCCCCCAGAGATCTTTATGTTTTGAGCGGAATGGGTGTGGTAGGGGGGCCCAACCTCATATTTTGTCATAGGGCCCAAAATTGCTAGCGGCG
>JAODKF010000001.1:20651106-20682416 GCA_026779585.1 Mormyrus proboscirostris
GGGGGGGGCACGTATACTTACTAGACATGACAGGCAAGTCTCCAGCTATATGACAGTGGGCAACGCCCTCTTGAAGAAGCCACTCCACCCATCCTTTGTATGTAAAACAACATAAGTGACACACAATTTTCTTGCAAATATCATACAAATGAGATCTGGAATATGATTTAGAAATCATTAGAGATTAGTTGGGAAAAATAACCAAAACAAGGGTCCGTGGATTGGCTCTGACGTCATCCAAATCAGTATGTACCCTGAAATCATCCACTCACCACCAACCCAAGCAAATCATTTTCTCTGATTTAGGGACTCAAACCTGGTCACTTATTACTAATATTTCTCAGTGGGATTTTTGTAAATGTGATGATGTGGTAAGATTTTACAGTGAATCTTCTATTGACAGTCGTAAGGCATTATGGTGATTTATGATGCTTTCTAAATGCACTATAATGCTTTATGAATGTGTGGATTCTTATAAATATGACATTCATAGAAAGTGTTACTGAAATTATTAGTTTCACGGTATACTAAAATAAAATTTTCTTTATATTAATAAACACTGGCAATTAGCATCATCACTGAACGATGCATTTAGGAGAAACAATATCATAGCCTATGCAGGGGGCCTCAAACATGTTTCCCTGGACACATGGGGTCCTTGGATAAAAAGTGGTTGAGATACACTGTTCTACTGGATTTCACTGGCGGATTTAGGTATGGGTAACATGGGTAACATGGGAAACCATCCAGGGTGGTGCCTTGCCAGGGGCGGACCGGGGCACCACCCTCATAATGGTGACATTTGCACAATCGGTATTCTATTGCTCATTTGTACGTCACGTCAATGATATGTCACCATATGGGTCGATTATCTCTTTCAGAGTGGGTGGCCTGATTCTACTTTGTGATCTAGGCAAGCTAGACGTGGGGGGGTTGATCTCTGGAAGGGGAGGGGGGGGAAATCCATCAAAGATGGCATCTATAATGTTGTACAGTACTAAAGCAATTAGTAAAATCAGCTATAATTTCTATATTTCTCCATCCATCCATCCATCCATCCATCCATCTATCCATTATCTATACCGCTTTATCCATCCGGGTCACAGGGAAGCTGGAGCCGATCCCAGCATCTTCGGGCGAGAGGCGGGGTACACCCTGGGCAGGCCGTCAGTCTACCACAGAGCCAACACAGACAGTGGGTGGGTTGTACAGTACTATAATGTTGTACAGTACTAATGCAATTAGCAAAATTAAATATAATTTCTATATTTCTATTACGTATTTATATGTATCTTTCCAGATGTATTAATAAAATCAGGAAGTGCCAGAAAGATATTTGAAGCATCACCATTGGGTACTGATGCTTGAAGTGGTAAAATGAGTTTACAGAATTTCCAGTCTGTCATGACTTTAAACTGCAAAAATGTACCGTCACATTACTGACATCTTTCTATCTTGTTTGTCATGAATATCTCTTTTTAAAAAGATGTTGTGCGTGCTGGTCTCTCACTTTCATTACCAACACTTAAAGCTTCCTCTGAGGGATCATTTATCTCTTCCATAATATATTACTTAAACAGTAGCATGCAGTGTGCTACACTAACTAAATCAACCTTGCTATGAATTTTTGTTGGGTCGTAGGTGGTCTATACTTACATATGATTAGTTGGAGTCGCATTTGTTTCTGTTATGTGATGGCTAGTGTGCGCTATCAAGAAATGTTCCTTATCGACAGTTTATCAACGTTTCTCATTTTATTTTCTAAATTTTATATGACAATAAGCCAATATATATATATATATATATATATATCGCTCAGCCCTCCCCTGTGTATTTTACAGACCAGCAGAATATTCCCATGCAGGGATCATGTTTGCAGCTCATTGTGGCCTTGTTTCCCTGCCACAGTTCTACGGCCCACTGGTGGTGGCTGGCAGTGTGCTGCTGGATTACGGGGGTTTGAGAAGCACTCTTACAAAATCAAGTTTCCTGGAGGTTTGTTTTTTTCCAGTGAAGCTTTATTGAAACCTTCCCTTTCAACACAGAAACCATTGGCACTCAATAGATGAAGCAAGTATAAAAACCAGTTATGGCAGTTAAAATCAAATATACATATGTGCAGCCTGCAGTGAAAATACTATTTATCCTATTAGTTAAGCGTTGCAGTAGGAGAGATGCAGAGAAAGATTATCGGAAAAAACTGACCACTCAAAAGGTGGTAATGCATCAAAGTCAGTGGTCAGTCCTGCATACTTTACCGAAAATGACAAACACATCCAGTGTATGCATAGCCAGTGGAGCTTAATGCAATAAGAAGGAAGCGTTGACTGATAGGAAGTCAACTTCATAAAAATTTAGGCTGACCAGATAATCCATGTCACATCCCGTGTTTGGCAAAATCGATCAGTTTTTTTTTTGCTCTGACTGGTTTGTTTCCTTGATTGAAAGACTCATTCAGCAGTTTTACATTAACATTACTGACGCATGCATGATTATAGGAGACTGACGAATCAGTACACAGCAAGTACTTAATGTGAAATCCAGGTCCTGTTAATTGAAATGGGACTTTACAACAAATTCTGTCCTGGATTATCTGATCACCCCACTAAATTTTCTTCCACTGCAACAGCGAACAGGTGAGGAGGCAGGAAAGTATCGATGTTTACACCAGAAGCAAAACATAATCATTTCCTTAGAACGCTTTTTTCTTTCCAGAGAAATACAAGCAGGTAAGGCTACATTCATGTACATGGAACTAGACAGACAAGTCCTATGTCTGATGCACATAAAAATAAAAAAGAAAAACAGTTTCATTTTCCTATAAAAATGATTTGTGCATGGGAAAAAATACAGCTTCGTAAAAAGGTAGTACAAAATAGCCAAGAAAGCACACCTTAGCATGATAAAAACACAGGGAACCAAAAAGTGTCAGTACAACAGTGTTGCTTCAATCCTGCATTCCTTGTAATTCATCAGTAAAATGTTCAAAATAAAAAGGAAGTTCAACAATTTGACCCCAAGTTTATCCCAGTTTTCTAGTATATGACCCAACCTAGAGATAAGTTTTATTTCAATGACTTAAATTAGCCTATACACTGCCTATCCGCCGATCCCTTTTTCTTCATTAATGGCAATTGTGTTGCAAAGGACTTGGGTTACCTCTTGCTAAGCTGGGCGGTCCGGTTTGTCTATGGCTTTTGTTCACAGCCTTTTCCGATGCAACAGCGTACTTCCTTTGTTTGCTCATAAACCAGTAGCGACCATAGATATACCACAAACCACAAATGATACAGTCTGCTATGCTTCCAGACCTAAACTGTGCACTCGGTTTCAAATCTGGAATATATTCTGAATTTACACACTAAAACTTCTTAATATCTCTAAAAACGTAATTAGTCATGAACAAAACTTCTCCCCCAAGCTAAAGCCATGAACATACTGTATCAGCAATGGCCTCTATTGTCAAGGAATAATTGCTTGGTTAATTATTGCCTCAATGGGCATACATAAAAATCTGTTTTTGAAATATTTACATTTTTACCCATAATTTGCCATGATTACGCATATTTGCATTTCTAAAACACTACACATATCTACATGAGAAATAAGCATTGGCTGGTACGTTGGCCTTGCAGTGCAAAGATTAATTAAAAAAAAAAAAAAAAACGATGAAACTGTTTTCTCAATCTTTCAATGTTTTTGTGTTTTAAATGTGTTTGTTTTTCAATATTTTCAAATAAGTTTAAAATTTTAAGTTCTTATAATTAAAAAAAATAAAACACAAAAACACAGAAAAATGAGAAAACAAAAACTAGAAAACAATCGTTATTTATTTTTGTTTTTTTATATTTATTTTGTATTTTCTTGATGTGTTATGTTTTGCCACCACACATTTAAACTTTCTTGTATTAACTAAATCACTGCTGTGACCAATAATCGGAGTACAATGCCATGGAAAACTGCTTTGTTTTGTGTTCAATCTTTGTTTGAAAAAATGTTCTTTTCCTTGGTGATTACTTTCGTTACGCTGGGTATACCAGGCACGGAACCACCACTAAAAGTCATCTTTCCACCAGACCCTTGGATCAAAGTTGCTGTACCCCCTGTTACTACCTGTCCACTACCTCCCTGTTTCTCCACAAGGAGAATATTCTGGGGTCCAGAAATGTTCCCCCTCGGCAAAGACCCTTGTTGAACCCATGCACCACCTCCCTGAAGCACCTGTCCAGGCCCAACCTTTTCCTCCATCAACAGGATGTTCTGAGATCCTGGCAGATCCTTCATTGTCAGGGTTCCAGGCTGAAGTACTGGTCCCCCACCCTGCCCCTCCACAAACAATAGGTTCTGCGATCCATAAAGATTACCTGCTTTTACTCCGACTAAACCTTCTCGCATCACTGGAACTGAACCTTCTACCAACCCTCCACCTACAGGTCCTGCCACCACTCTCTTCTCAGTTATCACCATATTCTCAGATGCAGGAACACTGTTCACCAAATACATGGTCTGCGTGCTGGGAATCGAGGGTCTATCCGCAACCAGCACAGTGTTATGAACCTGAGGATCAACGACATACCGAGTGTTTGGTGCCACTGGGGTTGTGGTGTAGTACACAGGCTGTTGAATGACGTATGTTGGCTTGGGGACCACCACATTCTCACGGACTGTCACGTTAGGGATGGGAGGCATGTAACTGGTGTCAACAACTGGTTTTTCCACACGGACAGTGGGTTGAACCACCTTTGGCATGGTAATAGTGTCCATCACCACATCTGTTACTGGGGGTGGTTCGATCTTGGGTGGCGGCATTGGTGGCGGGACAAACGTCACGGGTTCCATTTCGGGGCCTCTGCAGATCTCAGCCAAGGTCTTGAACTTGGGGCCCAGATCATTCAGAAATTCAAGGTCGTTGTCTGTTTCCAGGAGGCTGCAGCAGCCAACAGAGCCTGCCAAGGATCCCTGTCCTTCACAGTCAAACACCAGCATTTTTTCTTCCAGGGTTTCATTGTCTAGAGCAGCACTGGCTTTCTAGAATGTTCATGAAAAACATGACAGTTAAGTTAATGGAAGATAAATGTGAACTCCTGTATGTTTGTGCTTTTTGTACAGCTTTACATAAAGTCCATTCAACTAGCTATAAAAACGATGATAATCTTTTAGACGATACAAGTATGATTTGTGATAAAATGTATTATTTAAACCCCCCCCCAATCTTATGATACACAAACACATATACCCAAGAATGTGAATCATTCATCATTTCATCTATCCATGTATATATACCAAAATTGTCGATTTTGACCTGTACATTAAATAAAATACATCAACTGATTACGTTGATTAATCTAGGAGGATAGTTATTTTATTATAAATAAAAATATATACAAAAAATACATAGCCATACATAGATAGCTAATTTTCCATTCACGCTTATAGCCAAAATTTGATATCTATGTATATGTAATATGTTCTCTAATGTGCAAATAAACGTGAAGCATTAGCACTGCTCACCTTTGAGTAGTACTCTTCCAAATAAACACCAGGGAGGGCAATTCCTTCATATGCTTCGGTTTCAGTAGTACGGTATCTTGAGGTAAATGTAAAGTCGCGGTCTATGGAATCCATCATGTCCATGCGCCCCCCTGCCCTAATTCCGGAGGAGCCTGTAATGAGCCCGGGCACGATTCCCGCTATAGGAGCTGCACTTGATTTGATGCCAGTGTCCACCTCAATCGGAGCATTCAGAAGTGGGACTTCCTAAATGGGAAAACATAAAAATACTAAATATAGTAAGGACTAGGACATTTATCACGTTAACACAGGGCACCAGTCTGGTTGCATATTTATTGAATGTATTCAAGTTAAAATTTCATCTGGTCGCATCTGTACGAGTGTATGATAATCATTAGGTGTTTGACTCTGGCATGGATACTGCATAACAAAATGCGATTGAAAGATTTTTTTTCTTCTTCCCTGGTTCAGTGTGTCTTTTTTTTGCTAGTTAGTGTCTCCTTACCTGCAAGCGGGAGTATATACATATACACGCATCTGATGACATGCAAAACAATCCCTTTGTCTGTGATGTTAATATGTTCCAAAAATAAAGCAGTCTATAGGTGATTATTTTAAAAAGCAAAATGAGAAGAGCGAGGAGGAGGCTGGTGGAGAGGGAGAGCCAAAGAGAGACCCAGAGACAGGCAGAAGGGAGGGTGAGACTTAAGTCATTCAAGTTAATGTTAAGATTAAAATATTTTGCAAATGCAGTAAACCCTTCACATTCCTGCATTAGACATTCGCGGTTTTGGTTATTCGCGAGTTGGCCGTCAATAGAATAAACAGGAATATTTTGGAGCTTGAGAAAAGATTGCAGAAACATACAGATGACAAGTAAGCCGAAATCAATACTGAGAATGATTTGGATTGCATAAAATCATATAATATATAAATATTAGGAAGACATAATATTTGTTTTGTAAGTGTATTCTACAGTATACCTTAAATATTAGACGTCTTGGCTTAGGGACATGACTCATCTTTGTGTGGGTAACCTGCTTGACTCATGTGCATTCATGTAGCTGTCTTTGTAACCGTGGAATTTCACATCGCCAATGGAGAAAGTTGGTAGCACCACTGCTACCACTGGTTTTTGTAAAGGATTATTATTTCTTTGATCGTGTTAAGGCAAAGCAGCATTTTGTTACCCAAATGGAAGAATAATATGACCATAGTTTTTAATATTCCTTCCTGGTTGTAAACAACATGAGAGCTTAAGTTGAGTGGATGCACAGAATCCCAGAATAGTCTCACAGTCTAATAGCATCTCACAGGGAAGCTGATGTTACCCGGTTTATTTTGCTCTTAACATTATCAGATGGAGGCATGCATGGGATAAAAAAATTGTAATTTGCAATATTTGTTTATTTTATTGAAGGCTTATACCTTAAAGTCTCAAGATCTCTCATGTTATAAAGTGTCCTTTCAGTGGTGGTCAGATTATTCATCTTTGAGCCATTTGCCAAATTTAAAATTTTACATCAAAATTTCGGGCAAAATTAAACAGTGTTTTGATCCGTCTGTATAATATGTACACGTGGTATACGCCATTAATTACGAAGGTGTGTGACTAAGGAAAGTTAAAAAAAAATGTTTATTTTAACATCTTATAATACAACACCCTAGTGTTGTAGCCGTCATAACATCACAGCACATCATAGCGCAACGCATTTCTTATGTCTGTATGGTGATGCTAGTGTAACACATACTGTGCTGTCAGCCGTATAAAAGTATAGCACATACCATTATGTACAGTACATAATACTTGATAATGATAATAAACAACTATGTTACTGGTTTATGTGGGACTGGGCGATAAAATGATAGCGATAATTATCACAATACAATTTCCCTTGAAATCGATATGCCACATGTTCAATATGATTCTGATATCATTTAAAACTAAATGTCACAGGCAACACGCTTTGTATCACAAAATGGCGTCACTTTCTGGCGAGTACAGAGCACAAGCGCAAACACAGCCGTGAAAACAGGGGATTTATTGAACAAATAAGAGAATGCAGTAGGGCAGGCAGGCAGACGACAGAAAAAGAACATGAAAACAACAGAGGAACTCACTAGGAGAAGAGGCTAAGTTCAAAGCAACCCGTTCAATAAGGGTAATCCACCAAAATCCAAAAGGAAAGTGCACAGTAAAATTCTGTACATGAAAGATCCCAACAGTAATAGTCCACAGAAAATTAAGAAACAAGAGGAAGAATGCCAGTGATGGCGTTTTTGCAGCGATGCCTAAACTAATCTATTCTTCAGTCTCAGAATCTTGAAATGTGAAATGCCATTTTCGGTTTTATGTGTTATTTGGTATGATTTGGTAGGTATTTCTTTTCGTACGGGAACACTAAAAAATGGCTCCCATATAATTAAATTCTGCTTACGAAAGATTTCATAGGAACGCTCTACTTCCGGACGGCGGGGAAAACCTCAAATTACAGTAATCACATTTTCTTGTGATCCTCGTGATGAAGCCGTGATCCAAGAACACTCACAAAACATCTTTTATAGAGATCTGGTAAAAGTCATATAAAAAATGGATCAAGAAAACGCTACTCACTTTGTCTTCGCCTTGGCCCTCAGTATGGTAGGCAATCAGATGTTCCTTGGTGGCAAATGGCATCTCAGTGAAGCCCCCCCCCATGCCGCCAAATGCCCCGGCACCAGCAGTGCCGCAGTTACAGAACAGCAGCAGCAGGGGTATCACTGCGCACATTCGGGTGGGAAGACAAGGAGACCTTAGTCATTAGGGGTTCGATTCTCCCATATGCACCTCAGTCAAAAAAGCACGTAGCCGCACACGTTTTTGACTTAAGCATATTCGCTAATTAATTTAAGTGTGGGGTTTATGTATACTTAGGCAATTTACGCTCTTCAGGCAGAGAAACACCAAAATATGGGCAAGACCTTTAAGCGGATTCTGCCACTGACTAAAGTACACTTAAGTACATTTTTCAGTATGTGCTCTGGTGGACAGTGTTCAGTTACGCTCCTCCACATGGCCAACTGCAATACTGCAGCTCTCAGAATATGTGACAAAACGAAACTTGTACCATACATTTCGCAACATGTGTCACAAGCCATGATGCATGTGAATAATTAGTATAATCATATTACAGAATTATAATTATAACCCAGAATGGGGCGCAAACCCATTGCAAGCTCAATTATAACAATGGGACAAAATATTGTAGGAAAAGGCACTGCAGTAGCAGCCACATATTTATACGTACATATCCATCAGCTGTAAAAATTAGGCCTGGAGCCTGTCCCAGGACACCAGGCCGCCACATTGTGTATACAGACAAAATGGGCATTTAGAGAGTCCAATTAGCCTAACTGCATGCCATCTGACTATGGGTGGAAACATGTGGAGGACATGTAAACACCACAATCCCTGAGCAGAGGTTAGACTCAAACCGTCTACTCTGGGGGTTTGATGCAACAGTGCTGTCCTCAGTATGCACAGTACTCAGTGCCTGCCATGATGTCATGAGCGCTGTGGGGCTGGTGTCTGACGCAGACTCACGGAGCAGCATCAGGAGGCCGAGGAGGAGCAGCCCGATCCCCGCCGATCCGAGTGCGGAGCTCCTATTGTCCTTCTTCGCCGAGGTACACAGCTTCTTATCGGTGCAGGTGCAAGCTTTCAGTTTCAGTTCTTCATTGGCAGGACAGGAGAGGCCTTGCTGGTCTTTTATATCAAGGACCACCTTATAGGGACCAGGCCACAGATTCTTTTCAGCTCTCAGGATGACTGTAGTGTCTTTGAGATAAGAAATATGGAAATGAAATAAACGGAATTATATGTATTTATGTAAAATTTAGCATTAAAGCAAGCATTTGTTAGGAAGGAAAACGGGAGCAAAGGAAGAATTCTTGACAACCATGTGCTGTCTGTATTTTGTCACAGAAACAGCAGTATGTGACGCTTGGTCCCAAGGATCAATGTTCAAATAATCCTCCTTTAATGAACATTTGAACTCTCTGGAGTTCGTGAACTATTATTAAAATTCCAGAACAAATATTCACCTGCAAAATATCACAGGGTTCACAACCCTAATGCCGGGTTCATTTATTTAATTTACCTATACATTTTCTGGATTTTCACAAAACATTTTCTTTATAAAACATCTAATACCAAACATGTTATGCAGGAAACTGAAAGTAAACAATATGAATGGCTGGCGAGTTCATATTTTAGGCCTGTTTGATGTTATTTATATTTTTAATGAAATTACTATAAGAGATAAAGTAATTATTTAATCTGATAATTTATTATTTCATAAACAGATTAATCATATTTTTGGTAAGTTTTATTTAAATAAAGACTTGAATACTATTAAGTAGTAGTAGTAGTAATTTGTGTGTTCAGTAATAAGAGTTCAACACATATAATTTGCATGTGTTTTTAATCAACCCAGCATCTATTACTATAGTAAGCTCACTTGTACAGGCAGCAGAGCTTATTTGCTGCACAGCTTACTAGTGTAAAATATTCCAAATATCATCATCAATTATTCAAAAATGATAACTCTTTAAACAGTATTTCTACTGTCAGACAAATGTAATGATACGGAACATGTCATTATTTGAACTTTAATTGCTAAATCTTAAATATATGACATCAAGAAAAATAAGATTATCCATATTATGTTATTGCAAACTTGAACAGTTGGTAATTCTTAAAATTTCCAAATAATAAGTAAATTATTACATTACTTTTTTGTTTCTCACAAACTGGTTCGTGCATTGGTGCATTGTATTGTGATACGGTTTGTATTGCCCAAGGCCTGGCGATACACATCCTTATTTAACAACTATTTCCATTGTTCGGTTCTTTATGTAGGCAGAAGATTAATCTGTGATTAATCATGATTAATAACTGTGATTTGGCCACATTTTACTGCTCCATAGCTCATATGTTTGGAATGTGCTATCTGTCTCTCTTGTACGTCACTCTGGACAAAAGCACCTGATAAATTAAAACAAATGTAAATGTAATGCTGTACTGTATGCGATTCTCGCAAAAACTTTATTTTGAAATTACCTCACAGGAAGTCTTGTAATTTCCTTCATATGACAGAAGGGGGAGTAGTAGGGTGGCCAAGGACTGACCGATGATTTTCATGCAGTGACACAAACACCAAGACCGGTTGCCATTATTATTATTATCTAACTAGCACTGTTTGCTCCATTGCAATGTGTTTGAAGTGGGTCATTGCTAATTAATTTCAAATATAGGTAATTCATTTTAAATGCCACAAGTATTAATAAGGATAAACCACATTTAAAAATTTCAATCTTAATTCATGAATGCTACAGTGCAAACGGGATCACCATTCAGTGATGGTTTGCTTCTGAGATACACCCTCCATAGCCACATCTGAGGGCAGCCGTGGGGGGGCCTTGGGCTACATATCTCAACTTCAGGGGACTGAAGTTCATCTGAAGCCATCCATTCGATATTCCCAGCAGAAGCATTACTTGTAAGTAACTGCTATTGTTTAACAGTCCTTTTGCATATATTAATGAAGATTTGGTGAAAAAAATATTTAAAAATGTGTTCGATGTTAACCAAGCTGTTAAGTTTATGAATAATGCTTGCCAGGAATACTTCTTGAAATTCAAAGTTACATAAATTAGTTATTTGCTTACATAGCCTTGTCCATTGACTTACAGATATTGGAGAACAGTGATTGCACAGTATTTTGTTTTCTAATTTCACTCGTTATTCAATGCACCATGCAACTCAGTGCAATAATTTAAAGAGCTGATGTGCTACATCCCCAACTCGTGCCATTTATGGATTGAGTTCGGCTGGTTTCAAGTTGATGATTCAACACTTCTTCGAGGACAGTTTTGATGTTATATTTTACTTTTTAGGATTTATTTTACAAGTCATTTTTACAATCTGCAAATAAGCATGTTTTACAGTGTTTTCCCTGGGTTTACGGCTTTTGTATTGGGGAGGGGGGGGGTGGGTCGGACGGACACAGACAGGATTCATGGTGTTCATGTGTTTCTTTTAATGACAGCAGTCAAAAAAAAACAGATATTCTTGTCTGATTTTCAGGTGGTTGACGCGACATATTTTCTGACGCGCGCTGCTGGTGGGAGTGTGCTCACCTGTGTGTGCGTGTGTCTGTGCGCGTGAGTATCGGGGCGGAACTCCGCCATGCGTGATACAGAGCGCAGAGGAGAATTGTAAACGCGCGACCGTGTAGAGACAAAAATGACAAGCTGTTGTGTAAATAAGATAAATAACATAAGGCTATTTAGTTTGTTTAATAAAGGAACAATGTATAGACCTGTTCTATAGGAAAGGTAACATTAAATGACTTCTGTTATGGTCTGGTGCTATATGGAAAATAAAATTAAATAAAATTAACTTGACCTTCAAGGGGGGGCGGGAGGTGCCATTGGGGAGATGGAGCGCCCCCCTAATATAATGGTAGGGGTCAGGTATTGTTATTCAGACATGTCGACAGGCATATGCATTGCCTTTGGTTTACAACTGTTCCTAACGGTGTTTAAAGTATTAATAATAATTTCAGAACAGGTTGTTTGTGCTGCTGTACTGAAATGGCAGCAAACAGGGAATGCAAAACAGAAATTTGTACATAAAGGTGCATTTTGTGTGTTAATGTCAATGGTCAGAATTCTATGACAAATATCAGGGTTCCATGACAATGGTCAGTTCAACCAATGTGTGGCTACAATTAGAGATGCACCGATATTCGGATCGGTATCGGCGCCGATTCAGACCTACTTGACGGATTGGGTATCGGCCACGTGTGACCGATCCAGGTCCTGTACTGAATTATTTAGTTTTTGGCAACCAATCGCACGACAGCTCTTTCCCGTTTTACATGTGCTTTTTGCGGCATTCAAATCGAACGCTATCGCTGCCCCTCAGTCTTTTTATTACTCAGTGGGTGTGAGTACAGTGACTTCCGCCTGCTGTGACGTCATGCGCGTACCCTTCGCAGTACGAGGAGCGTAGGATAAGGTGGGAGTATTTTACGCTTTTAACAGAAACCAGTAGCACAGCGATTTGCAATCTATGTAAAACAAATTTTTGAGAGGTGGGAATAGCGTTTAATGGACAATCCCACTTAACAAAGCGCATGCAACTGTGTGAGACAAAACAAAGCAATGGATAATTTGGGAGTCGCTAATGTGGACTGTCTTGCGAACTCGGTTCAGCTTGTGCTACAAGAGGGGCTGTCATCGCAACAAAAGTGTAACTGCGCTGATGCCAATGGGAGAAAAACTGTGTTAAATTTTTAAGCATTCGCCACTTGTGTATACTTGCTTTGAAGATATTCATATTGAACTGCAAATGCCTCAAAAATGCTTAAAACAAACAAGGTGGAACAGTACGTTATGTATGTTTTTAGTAGACTAATTAAATATTTTTTGTCATACATTTTTCCATCTGTATTTACTAGCTTAAAAAATAATATATAAAGTATAACAAAGTAAAAAAAAGCTCTTGTATCAGAATCTGTATTGGTATCAGCAGTTGTGTATCGGAATCGGATCGGAACTGAAAAAATGTGGATCGCCCATCTCTAGCTACAACACTGGCAATCTAAGGTACATTCATAAACTTCTTGTACCCACAGCCTAAACCTACCAAAAATCCCTGGGGCAGAAATCATTGTATTCAGATGGATACTGGAATGGCCTGCTCACCATTAAATCTCTCCAAGGTCCACTCTCCTGTGGTTCCATCAGGTAAAATACTGAAATCAAAAGGGGCCCCGTTAGGGGCAGCATCTTTATCTTCAGCTGTGGCAAATATGACGCCATCTTCTGTGCACACTGACTGTTCATGACTTATGAGCTTAGGACAGTGGTCATTGAAGTCCTCCACTTGGATGGCAACGGTACCTGTAGCAGTTTTGGATGGCATATCTAAAAAAAAAAAAAAAAAAAAAAGATTAGCAAACATTTTAAGAGAAACCACTAGATGGCGACAAAATACATATTATATCAGTGGTGGCTGAAAACATTTACAGAGACAAGAAGATAATGCATTTTGCAGAGTTACATGTAGGTCTTCATATGAATCCACCAGACCAGCAGAGGGCGGGTGTATTGCAACAAACACAAAAACAAGCTGTGTAGCGAAATTGGTCAACTTCTCTGAAGCTTAAAAATAGTTGCTAGGCTTTTGGGGTATTACAGTAATACAGTAAAGTTTTTATTACTAAACTGTAACAAAAAAAATATCTCTTAGTGTTTTTTAAATTTGTACTTTTCATTTTTAAATCTTAGTTTAATCCTGCTCCTGCTGGCAGAAGACTACACTGAGCAACAGGTTCCAGGTTAAACATTTCTAAGACAGCAGTACATAAGAACAAGGTGAAGCAGGAGACACTGGGAATGACCAGAAATCAACCAAGTAAAAGGCAGAAGCGACTTTTTGGTGCCAGAGATCTGAATTGGAACCCTTATCTGACAATTTTTCATGAATCGGACGATGACATCAAGTGACCTTCAAAAGGAATGGGCAACAGTAAGTACAGATGTGAAGTGCACTGCTGGGACAGTTCATATCAGGCTCCTAGAAGCAGGACTGAAGTCCCATAAAGCAAGGTAAAATATGCATTTTTTTGCAAACTCCAACATAGCTGTCTCCTGTTTCCCATTATTGAAGGGCTTCTTCCTTGCTTTATGGGACTTCAGTCCTGCTTCTAGGAGTCTTGTTACAAACTGTCCTAGCAGTGCACTTCACACTACTTGATATTTCCCGTTCTTTTTGAAGGGCACTTGACGTCATCCTCTGACTCATGAGACACTGTCAGATAAGTTGACAGTCATCTCTGGCATTGGAAAGTTGCTTCTGCCCTTTACCTGGCCGGTTTCTGGTCATTCCCAGTGTCTCCTGCTTCACCTTGTTCTTCTGTACTGCTGTCTTAGAAAGGTTGAGCCTGTAGACATCCTGCCGTGTAGCCTGCAGCCAGCAGAACCAGAATGAAACCAGGACTGAACAATGCAGATTTATAAAAAAATCGAGTGACCTCAATTTTTTCCAGAGCTGTATACACACACACACATTCATACTTTCATATGAAGACTCAGGCCTAAGGAGAAAACAATATTCATGGAAAAAAAAACAGTGAATTGACAATTGATTAACAGACAACAACTTTTAACTTCTCATTGTGTATTTCAACTCAGTGTTCAAACTTTATTGTCAAACTAGTTCATAGTTAAACTCTCAGTACAGGCTTGATGTAACGGCAGTAACACTGGTCACATGTCATTCCATGATCAAGCACTACTAAAGTCATATTGTAGTTTTAACAGCAGGACGCAATACATCATGAGTGTAAATATTTTTATCTGGTATGTCCACATATTGCGTGACATCTGGATTAAGAAAGCATACAGGTGTCTGAATGCTTGATCACTTAAGCACTTGCCTTGTGACATGCAGAGTACTTTTGCATAGTATGTTCCATTGACTAGGTATTTAGACTCCCGATCTGGGGCTTTGTTGAGTCGGATGTCACCCGTTTTTTCATCAATTGTAAGCCAGTTGTCAGGATCAAACCCTTTGGCGTACCTAAATGCACACAAATTAATCCAAGTGTTAATAAGATGCAGTCAATTTCATCATAAGTGACAAAAGGATTCTAAACAAAACCCTCAAAGTTTGCTTTTTAGAATCTGTTTCATAAGGTGCTTTCACACCAAAGTTCAGGAACCTAGTTTCTGGTTCTGAGTTCTTGGGCTGTCTCGAATAGGAACTTTTGTAGTTTCTGGCCACTTTGTGTGTTACTTCACCACCACAAAAGCGTCATAGATGTCACGGAGAGAATAACTTGCACAGGATGTTTCTGGTCTGCTCCAGTCTTACACACACTCCGATGATGTCGTCTCAAATGAGTTCACACTTTGGGTGCGTTTCTGGCAACATACCCAAGTTAAATTGGTATAACAGAGCCAACAGTCTTAGTCTTATAAACTACTCTCTCTCTCCAGTGCTGGTGAAACATATTGGGAAACTAGAATGTTCCCAAACTACCAATTATGACTGACTGTAACCAGCATTAGCCATAATCAACTCCCAGTTAAAATTAACGTTTTCAGCATTGAACATCTGCTTTTGTATTTAGCATTTAGTATTTCCGCCCAAGTTAATAAATGAATTGAAAATGAAGCACTGAACGGTACTTGGTGTATACATGTACCGTTACGGTCCTATAAGGCAATGATGGGGAGTTTGTGCATACCAACCTCACGTTTTCTGCTGGTTTTCGTGTGTCTGAATCAAGAGCTGGATATTGTCCAATCACTTTCTTGGAGTCAAATGTTGTTTTGTCCTCAGAGACGGGGAAGGCTTTTACTTTGGGGAGGAACATGGGGCCCTCTAGCTGGTTTTTCACATTGATCTTCACTGGGTAGGTCTTCATAAACATTGTGCTACCTCCAGCTACACCTCCCGCAAAGCCTCCAGCACTTGTCCAGCCTGCCCCGGCACCTCCTCCAGCACCTCCCCCGGCACCTCCTCCAGCACCTCCCCCACCTCCTCCTCCAGCACCTCCCCCGCCTCCTCCGGCGCTTGCCCAATCCCCTGAGGTGACATACGGGGCCTTGTTGGTCACAGCCAATTTGAGGTCCAAATCTTTGAGTTCTTCATAATCGACAGGCTTAAAGAAAAAACACAAAGGTATTAAATGCCATTTTGTCACAAACATATTGGCAAAGAGATGAAGCTTTTCGCACCTTGACCAGTTTTAGAACTCCTTCGTTGGTCTTAGGATCAGTCTCGATGTGGAAGTATCCCGCTTCATTGCCAGAAAGGATTTCAAATTGGGCCAACCAGTTGTCTGTATTTTCTAAATCTTTATCAAATGCTTTAAATCTCATCACCTCCATATTGGCCGTATTTTCTTCTATGCTTCCTTGATACTGCAGAGAAAATGTGGACAGATCTAAGCACTGTACAAACATACATTAGAAAGCCTGGAATCACAAAAAGCCATCGGCAATATTTACACTGTCCTTCTCCAACGTAGGAAGGTTGTCATTGATGTCAAGGATGTTAACCACGACGGTCCCTATTCCCGTGAGTCCATTCACCGCACCGTTGAGATCTGTACCTTTGACAGTCAGCACGTATTTATCTTGCATCTGCAGACAGAAAAAAACAGGCAGCTCAGGCTCGAGCAGCAGCCCTTAAAGTTTTATCATAAGGTCAATTTCACAGTAATGCTGAATATAAAAATTAGAAGTTAATCCAGGATATATTACTTCTACATAATATAAGTTATAGACATACAAGTCTGAAACTCCATCAAATAGGAAAATTTCTCAGCTATGTTACAACCTACAAGTAAACTCCTGTCTATCTTCATAAACGGCATTTGGGCTGATAGGCAGACACACCTGATTTCTAACTGGCCGTATCTCTTTATTAGGATGAATGAATATAATTTTTTTTTCATGTCAGAAGTATCACATCCAAAGCATTGTGGAAGAGAACAGAAACCAACACACAACTTTTCCATTTCCTTGCCTACCTCTCTGTCCATAGGTTTTTGAACATAAATCTTCCCATCATCCTTCATGAAGAACATACCCTCTCCTGGCATCTGGTTCAAAAGGCTATACTTAATTTGCGAATTTGGATTGCCAGGCTCATCGTCATCTGTGGCTGTTACTGACATTATGTAAGTACCTATAATGCGAAAGAGGGGAGTTTATTAATTCCACCAATCCTAGTGCATCCAAATCACAACCAGGACAATAAAACACTGTACACTTAAGAGGCTGTTGGAAGAAAACCTCTGGCAGGTGGTTGCTGCTGTGTTACACTGAAAAAAATCATGTTGCTTTGCTGTAAAACTCTAAAACAAAAAAAAAACGTATTAAATGTAGTCATTCATAAACCTGGCAAAATGATGTAATCTGGTGATGAGCGTGCAAGTTCATAAAGATGACCATCCGGAAGGTGGTGGACAAGTTAAATTGACAAGGAGAAATGTAAATGAGAAAAACAAAAGACAGCATTAATGACTTGCCTACGGGACTTGATTCATTGATAGCGCCAGGCTCCATTTTGCCAAATGTAGGACGGCAGTCATTTTGATCCAGAACCTGAATACGCAGGTTGAGATTATTTTCTGCATAATCCCCATTTTTATACTGTGCAACTCCCTGAATCTGAAAAGCAACAAACAAACAAACCATAAACAAGAAATAAATAAATAAAGCAGGTATAATGTTACAATTTCTACATATGATTCAATTGTTTTTAATAAGGTGACATATCATGATCTAGTGTCCGGGATTGAAATGCGGCTCACATTGTATTCAGCAATTTTTTCTCTGTCCAGAATGCCCGTGATCCGAACATTACCAGTATCTGGGTGAACAATAAACAAATTCACTGGGTCTTCAGTGGCCCCCCTTCCTCTCAAAGAGTATTTCACAGATGAAGTAAATTCCTCATCAGATCGAATCTGGTAAAACAAAAGTGATTTGTCCATCAAAAAAAATCTGATTTGACAAAATATCTAAGCATTTTGACTCTCATGGTTAAAATGATACTGAAGGCACTTTTTATTTTTGTGGTAGTAACTAATTCATTGACATAATTATTTACTTTTGAAACATGAGTTAATTGTTTACTTGAGTTATGGCCTTTTGTAGTTAAACCAGTGTTGTGTTACAATATATGCATAAACTGTTTTGAGAATTGGTCTTATAGTTGTAACAATGTTAAGTATGAAATGTGCCAAAGTACTTGAGAAACACTGTAAATACTTCAATGGAAAATGATGAGAAAAAAATAAAATGGATGATGGTAGTGGAATGGGTACGCATTCAAACTCTCCAAAAATGTCATATTTCTTAAGGGAACGCTATACATAATGAACAGTATGGTCATTACATTAATCAAATCAATAAACTAATATGTCCAGCTGATTTACAAATAAGGTAATTGTGATAACAAATATAATTCTGATAACATAAAATAATACGATAGATAGATAGATAGATAGATAGATAGATAGATAGATAGATAGATAGATAGATAGATAATGTGTGTTTGTTCAATAAATGTTTTAATTCAAAATCTCACCACTTACTTACTTTATACCCATCACCCAATTGACACGTCTTAAAAATATCAAATTATAATGAAACAAAAAATATTACCCTGGCAATGTACTCCCTGTTGGTATAGTCCACATTTTCTTCCAGCTTTTGGGGAGGGATTATCCATTCTCTTTTCTGCCTTTGCAGATGTGCTTCTGCTTCAATTTTGAAAACCTTAAAAAAAGACAGATCACACATTTTCAATGCGAAACGATGTTATTTTGCACAGCTGGGCTCAATTACTGTACAAACCCACAATAATTATACATAACTCATAAAACGCGGCCTGAAGTCTTCCATTTACCTTTCAACAAAAGGCAGAAGCGACGCTGCTGAACATATAGTCGCTGGGTTATTATAAGTTATAGACATGATAGCTTTTAGTCATAAAAAAATGTTTGGAATCATAGCCTAATGTATAGCAACACAGTGGACTGACATTTGCAGTTGGCAGTTTGAACCCCCTCGCTCTCCATATAGAGTTTACATGTTTTCTTTGTATACGAGGGTCCTACAATGGACCGTTTCCAATCTGTGGTACCCTCGGCTTGTGCTGCATTGGATAACTGTTTAGAAGATAATTAATAAAAATGCATTTGTTGCCTGTTTTACAGAGTGCTGTACAAACTCGGGGGAAAAAACTCTGAGCATGTACAGTGGATCAGAGTTGAGCCTTAGCCGTATATGCATAGGCCTACTTGCAGTGCCATGGAATAGTACTCATTCAAAAGAACATCTGCATGACTCAAAACGTAATTGATTTTGCAACTTTAAACCTAAACTAAAAGTAAAGCTATCAAGACAATTTTATGATTGTTGTTATCTGCGATCATTTTCAACTACAGTTTTTCTTGATTGCTTTGGAGCATTTCTCAAATGACAATATTTGCAAAACAACAAGCGTAATCCCCACACCTCAGTGTCAGTTCTGCACAGGTGAACATCACTCCTCATTGTATCACACAAATTTCCACATGTTTCAGTACTATATGCAAGTGGTTTTGGACAATTGTCATCATTTTGTCACAATTTTCAGTTGTTTTAGTCTTGTTGGTCAAAATAACTTATATAGTTTCCACTGTAATAATTTTACACCCAAAACTATATATGTTTGTGATCATTGTATTAGCCACCTCATGCAATACAGTTCACTATGCTGTCAAAATGTTATATTCCATAAATTGCAATGATACATCATTGTGTTTTTGTTTCCCACAGAAAACTTTGTCATTTTGTTGAATGAAACTTCATTTAAAGATATTTTCCTATAACCTGTTTTAACGCTCATTTAAAACTGTTCACTAGCAGAATATGTGCATACCAACTGGACCAAACCTTACACATTGTCATATTAATTATTAACAAATGACAGACACTCAGACTCTTCATCCTCCCTATTAATACCTAATGTCGTGTTATTTTATAGCATTCCATTTTGGGCTACGTAAGTTGTGATAAGAGAATCGACTGGAAAAACTACAGTAATAATTCATGGGTGTTCCTGATGTCAGACAGTACATAGATGCAGACTATTTCAACATGTTTCCACAGGTTGTGTAATTCTTTTGCCTGAAGTTCCCTCCTTCTTGGGAACAGTGAGCACGCAAACGGATCGATACCTTAGAAGTCATACGTAAAACCTACCGTGAAAAATCTGGGTGTCATAATGGATATTGATTTAAAATTACAGAAGCAGATTAACTCAGTAATTAAAGCTAACCTTTTTCTGCCGAGGCTGTTATCTAAGGTCCTTTTATCATTTAATGATTCTGAAAGGGTAGTACATGCTTTTATCTCAAGCCGACGACTGTTGTAATGCCCTTTATGTTAGTGTCAGCGAAGCCTCCCTCTCATGCTTACAGCTGGTCCAGAACGAGCTCGTTTTTTAACAGGAGCATGCAAGCGAGAGCACATTTCCCCCATACTGGCCTCCCTTCACTGTTTCCCTGCATGTTTCTGGATTTTCTTGTTTACCTACAGAGCATCAAATAGACCAGCTCCAAAGTATTTCTCAGAACTTTTACAACCATACGTTTCATCACGGTCACTTGGTCCACCCAGCAGTCGCTGCTGGTTGTCCCTAAATCAAGGTTGAAGCACAGGGGAGATCGTGCCTATTCAACTGAACCCCCCCAAACTCTGGAACAAGGGTAAGTGTCAATTCCAAGAACACAAGACTGTACTTGTGGTCTTGGCAAGACCAGCCTTGCTGCAGACTTGCCTTGCTGGTCTTGCCTTCCAAGAATGAACTTGGTGCACAATGAATCACAGGATCGGTCTTGTTTGGTGAGGGTGCAACCAATGTATCCTTGATATTTTGGTTGGAGCAAGACCAGCATCCAGGGATTCTTACCATCCTCTGTACATCTATTCATAGCATTGGAACTGATACTGTCAAGTACACATATTGAGATTCACCCCAAGTTGCCTTTGCATGTTAGGCTGCCCCTACACTGCTTGATTTTAAATCCTATCATAGACCAATTTTTATTCCTTGGCTTTTAACTCGGTATTTGAGCTGCTTTCTTTGTTTTCCTGTTACAGTCTTATTGCACTTAATTTATTTTCATCATTTAAACTGGTCTTCGTGTTTTGAATGTTGTATTTTAAAGTTTTTGCTATTTTGATTGTGTAGCACTTCAAACAGTTGTTGTTCGTTTTTAAATCCATCCATCCATTTTCTGAAACCACTTGTCTTATGCAAGTTCACTGGGGGATCTGGAGCCTATTCTGGTGGCTACAGGCACAGAACAACCCAGAATGGGGCACCAACCCATCGCAGGGCACACTCACACACCATTCACTCACCAATGCATGCCTACAGGCAGTTTGGCAAATCCAATTAACCTCAGCATGTTTTCAAATTGTGGGGGGAAACCAGAGTACAGTACCTAGAGAAGGGGTGTCAAGCTCCAGTCCGGGGGGCCGTAGCCCTACACAGTTTTTGGTCCACCCTCATTTAGCACCTGATTCAACTCCTTGTGCTAATTACCACACAGCTCTTGAGCTGAATCATTTCTGGTGTAAGGGGGAAAGAATTAAGCTACACAGGGCTCCGGCCCCCCAGGACTGGAGTTTGAGACCCCTGACCTAGAGGAAATCCCACAACATGAGTAGAACATGCAAACTTCACACGCACGGAACCATTGTGGAGACTTGACATCAGGTCCTTGAGGTGTGTGGCAACAGTGCTAACCACCACACTACCATGCTGTCCCTATAGGTCTAATAATGATGAAAATGAAAATCAATGCATCTAATAAATCAGCTGCATTAATCGGATATTTTGCAAAGTATCATACAGGATATAGAATTGTTTACTTCTTTTGTATAAAACCATTTAAACCCATTTAAGGAAAATTTTTGTGTGGTAATACTTTGTTGCGCTGTTTGCTGGATTCAAATGTTACCTAAGTCTTTGCAATGTTTCCAGTATTTAGCATATAGAATTGTTTTACCACATTCATCCTCAGCATTTTCATATGTGACTTTTCAATTGAATAAAAGCCGATATCCTGCATATTTTAAAATATGATAAAATGAGATGGAATTTCTGTTTCTCCAGAAAGAAATACAATTGATAATGTAAAGCACAAAAAAATACAAGGGAAAAGCACGTAAAAAAGACAAAAACGTAAAGGAGAAGCAGTAATTAAATAAATATTTAAATAATCAGCTAAAATGAGTTAGAGAACTATGCAAAACAATACCACTATGAGAAATCAAAACGCCAAAATCTATTTCAAATGAATTAGGTATTTGAACAGACAGTGCAAAATGGCGGGTGGACAAATGCCACAGGCGGACAGGGCCTAGCCATCCAGGGTCCCTTCCGAATACTTGTGCCTTTGGAAGAGGCAGCACTGCACATTCGTATTGGCAGTAGGTACGAAAGAGTATTTTCATCATAAACTTATTTATTGCCCTTTTTTTTTTTTTAACAAAAATGCGGTTTCGGCCAAGTATGCCGAACCTACATCATCTCAATAATTATAATTATCCTTATCTTGTACATTTGAGCAAACTAACTTAAAATGTAAGGAATTAAAAATATTTTGAAAATAGTAAAATTAAATCAACAACGGCGTTTTGTCGATAATCACAAAACATAATTCAATTAACGTGAACATTAAACTACAATTAATATTGACTAAAGATTAATGAAACAAATAAAACCCTCATATAACTATATAATTGAAATATAGGCCTCCTTCGTATAACTGTCGTTTACATTGGTTTTATAGGGTACTTTGTGAACTCGTTTTAATCATTCCGTCGAGGAAATGTTCGAAGTACTACAAACCGCAATAAAACTGCAAAATGTTTCAGTACAACAGGTGATTAAATGAAGTAATAATATCGCGAGAGGTATATTATAGGTTATTCTTTTTTATGATATATAACATGGAGTCTTAAAAATGTAAAACAATTCGTATGCAATTCCGTATGCTAAATACCGGAGACATCGCAAAGGCACTTCATGAATCGCTTGACAACATTTGAGTCCGGTAAACAGCGCAACAAAATATTGCCACACAATTCATTTTTCCTTACATGGATTTAAATGGTTTTACACAGAAGAAATACACAATTCTATATTCTCTACGATTCTTCGTATTTAACATGTAAAACAACTTACTGTAGGGATCACTATATATGTTAGCACAACTGCAATGGCTGTCAAAACAGTCCAACATTATAAATCGTCTTTCAGTGCAAAAAACAGCCATGTTGGCAATGAATCGAATATTGTACTCACCGCAAAAAATGATAGAAAAAAGAATCCGACGGCAAGCGAGAGAATCCGTCCCATTTCATCCAGTCACTGTAGTTCAGTGACCCGTGAATTTGTCTCTCTACGGTGCAACGAGGTGAAAACGCCAGATATTCCTCAAAGGTGTGTTACCTCCAGTGTGTAACATGCGCAAAAGCCAACTACATAATTTAATGGCGTTTCACTTAAATCCCCACCCAAACGGGTCTTGTAGGAGGACCTATGACTAACAGAGAAACACAGCACCAGGTCTGCATCAGAATACTAGGAATTAAAGAGCTTTAACAATTTCTATTAATATCGTTCATTAATGTAATTATTTAAATAATGAAAATGGCCAATTCCTCAACAGAAGTTGTAATTTCATTGTTTCCTTATATTTTCGGCGTAATGGTTTTCAAAAAGTTGATAATTCACGCTTAACTGTATCTTAGCTAAAATAACGGAAAGTGGTATGGATCGTTTTTTAAGACAGCTTTGATAATGCAACACGCACTATGATGATAATGTGAAACAACAAAGGCAGGATAAGATAAAACTTTACTTATCCCGAAAGAAATTATTGTGCCAAGGCATTGACATCACAAATATATTTATGAAATACACAGGCATACAAAATAACGTTCTAGTATAAGTTTTTGGGGCTTTTACACCTCTGTACTTTATTGTTGTGTACAGATACACACGATTAGAACAAAGAACCGGATAGACCTACTTTAGACACCTGGAACGTCCCACCCTGTCCTGACGACCTGAAACTTTTCGCTGCAGGAATTTAAAGGGACAGAAAGTTTTGACTAGTTTACACGTCTGACAGGGAGCGACACTGACTTAAACCCAAAACATGAAGTTAAATGAGTGGTAGGAAGGACGCAGACACGATTGCCGTGTGCTGTTTGTATATATTTTGTGTTTAGCCATAAGGATCTAATGCGCTCCAAACCGGGCGGTGTTCCATTGGGTGTGTATAGGTGTGGTCGATCCGTTTGCTATTATTGCCGTGAGTCGTGTTGTCCCCGCATGCAGGTAAAGGGTGTGACGCGGCGATGAGTCATCGGGCGTGTCCACGGTGTGTCTGCAGCGAGAGACTACTTTCGTTTGATTGCCACTCGGGAACCGGTGCGACTTGAAACTCCCTAATGATGACAGCAACACACGCGGGCGCACGCATGTCTTTGTGGGGACTCTATTCATTTCTATGGGAAAAATCCTCATCCAGCAATGACAACCTGAACCCCTACCCAGCCCCTTCCGGCATTTTTAATTTATTGATTGCATTCACTTAGATGCCTTATATTGTGGGGAACTGAAAGACGCCCACACAAGCTATAAAGTAACAGCTTTTACCACATCGTGGGGACATCTGCGAAATGATTGACTTGTCTATATGAAAAAGTCTCAAGTAAGATAAAATTAATCATCCTGAAGCGAGCAATACAAGACACAGACGCACAGACACTATGTTTTGTTTTGTTAAGCAGACTGGTTAGCAAGCAAAATAAATTCAGAAAGGTTGGGAGCGTGCCAGAGCGCATGCGATTACGCTACACAACGGGAATGCAGGTTTTCAAGAACGATAATTTCCCATAACTTAACATGAGCACTTTTCCATTTCTGTCTACATTTAAGTTTTCCTTTTATATAATGCAAATAGCATATGTTATTAATAATTATAATTATGTTATTAATGTGTTATTAATACACCATGACATTTTTTTTTTCGTGAATATATGAATAAGGTTCATATGCACAGATACTACTTGGAGAAGCCCATGAACCCAAACAAAAAAGTTAGGACCTCATTTCCGTACTGAAGCGTCTCAGACCTGGGGCATTGTGGGCGAAAGCCCCAAGTGCATCAGAACGAGACCCGAATGATTTAACTAGGATATTTTATTAACCCTGCTATCAGCTTGACAACCATCAGACAGATTAGATCTCTGGGCTAAGGCTAGTCTTAAGATACCAACAACAGCCCCATGCTTAACCACAAGAACAAAATAACAATCATACTATAAATCTGTATAATGCAACTGTATTTTCTTAAATTCATGTAACTATTGTAAGAGGAAAAAACTGATTTAACTGAAAAATGCCTGACAGATTAAGGTTAAGAACTCCTCTTATAATTGACTAAAATAAAAACAAGATGAAATAAAAATTGCTGATACAAGCCTTCTATATCTAGGATTCCTGACTGTCCAACGCATAAGGCAGGTTTTGGGCCATGGTTTCTATAAGTACGAAGGAGCAGCCTTCTACATTCTGGCCCATTTAAATTATTATAGGAAATAGATATTGAGACACACCTTTATGTATTTAAGGCCACTAAAAGAGATACACTTTATTCCTATAGACATATTACGTTGGTAGAAAAGTAATCAATTTATTTACTATGCAGAATCAAACAGGAGACTCAAAATCATGCTTTACGTAATACCAAGTTTATTAGCAATTTTGTACTACTTATGTATTTGCTTTTTTAAAGGCACTACCTAGTTTTTCATTTACCACTTTAATGTCCCGTGGAATGTTCCTGAAGTTGTTTATGTAAGATCTGCAGACCAGGCATAGAATACCTGCAGAGTTCAAAGGTTACCAATAGCAACCTGGCATGTTGATCAGCGGGGATCTGCACATGCCTCACCGAGCGATCTCTTTTGCCGACAGCCCCTGCTGTCCTCGCCTGCTATTGTTAAGGACTGAGTAATGGGGAAAGAGCCTGCTGGACGGAAACCAGATATCCGCAAAGGTCTCGCCGGAGAAGTGATGTTGCCCAGGGCAACAAGCATGATGTTAGTCTAACCTAACCTGCTGGCAGTTTTTTTTTTTTTTTTTTGGGTGAAGGGTTGAGGCGTGTCACAAAATGTGTGAAGTCACAAAATGTTTGTAACATTTAAACGTCGCATGACATGGGCTTTCGGGGCTTTGAAAGATGAATCAGGTATGTGTGCCAGCTGTGTGTAGCTCGTCGCTCAGCAGAATAACTACATGCCCTTTGGACCCAAGAATTAAAGCCCTTAACCCCCCAAAGTGCTCCAGGGCTGTGGGGTAAATGGCCTGACCTTCTGTTCAGACCCCAAGCGTCACTCTGACCTACAGTATGTGTGCCTCTAAAAGACAGTAAGATGGGGTATGTGTTGGGGGGGAAGCATCTCAATTTACTTTTATGAAAAAAAACATGGTCTCATTCCTTTTATTATATTTTGTAACACAATAAGAATATGAAACATAGTGAAGTTGATCAATTCAAAATACTTGGAAATGAATGGTGCGCACTGCAAAGTATTCCAAAACAAAAAAACACTATAACTTCTGCCAAAATTCTCAAACTGTCTCTCAATGGAAAAAGATCTAAAGTTCACTGCACCCATTGTTCCTGGGATAGGCTCTGGTCCCCCCCACAACCCCAGTTGGGATGAAGTGGTTACAGTGATAGATGGATGTCTTTGGCCCTGTCAGAGATCCAAACTTAATCCAATTGAAGAACTTGTGTGTCAGTAGTCCTTAACTAATCCAAGGAGGAACAGGCAAATACCACTTCATCTTAATGAATTTATAGAATTATATATATATGACATCATTTAAACAATTTTATCCAAAGTAATATGCAATTGAGAAATCAATGTCAGCTATTCACTAGAGCATTTGGGTCTGAAGGCCTTGCTTTGAAGTTCGCAACATTTGGCCGTGCAGTGCGGAAATGGGAGGATGGGGAGACGGGGCTAAAGTGGAACAAACTATCATTACTGGAGGGGTAACCTACATGGTATTCTGAGCTCACAAAATTATACTCGATGTGCTTTATGTCAGGAATACTTTTATGAAACTTAACTCAAAAATATTCAACCATCAGCAAAGAATTAAAAGTAAAGAGTGATATTGTACTGTGCAGCCAGTACACTGTGTGGTAGAATAAGGTATAGCTATGCATAGTTTTTCACTAAATCCATACCCAGTGCTGGCCTCAGGGAGGGTTGGAACATGGGAGGAGCAGCGATACTGGAGAACCATGAATGTTCATGGTATAGGAGTTGAGTCCAGGAGCAAATATATCACTTGGCCACTTAGCAAGGTGAAACACCTTAATTGGGAAAGTTTCATTTTTCATTTACTTATTTTAGCAGACACATTTATCCAAAGCAACGTACATTTTTTTTTGAGAGAGAGAACAGGGTCAGCCAGTCCCTGAAGCGATTGGGAGTTAAGGGTCTTGCACAGGGGCCCAGTGGTGACATCACAATGGGATTTTAATGAGCAACCTTCTGATCAGAGGCACAGTGCCCTGACCTGCTGACCCAAAATGATTTCCCTTGTCAAGGACAGAGAGACACTACAAAAATGTAAACTTTCAGTATTCAATTCAGTTTCATTTGCATAGCGTATTATCACAATGTTACATTGTCTCAAAGTGCTTTACATAATCCCTCCCCAAAGCCCCCAGTGAACAACCAGAGGAGACAGTGGCAAGAAAAAAACTCCCTAGAAGGAAGAAACCTTGGGAGGAACCAGGCTCAAAGACAAGGAGAGTCTGGTTTGATGACGGAGGAACTTGGGACTGGTGCTTTGTGGAGAAAAAGGGATCAATCGAGTAGGTGGGGAAAATGTGCCGCTGGTAGCAACACTGCAGTCTGGGTCAGTTCAGGTGAAAGGAAGCAGAACACGGTAATATATGCTAATAACCAAGCATGATGGGTCGCTTTAATTTGGATAATCCCAGCTGAATAAAAGACAGGTGGTGGCTCAGACCCCACCCCCCCCACACCAAAATGATTCATGCAAAATCACATAAAACCAGCTGCTGAGTGTTTTCTATTGCTCTACCCTGTAGTCATCCACTCAGACAGGTCAAATTTTTACATTCTCAAAAACAACAACAACAAAGAATTATGCTATCAGCACAAATGACACATCCTGGTCGTGGTGGGTTTTAGGAATCATCGGCACTATTTCAGTCCCAAAGCAGTAACTGACAGGAACAAGCAGATCTTAACTTGCACCTTCAGCAGTGGGAAACATTTTTATGAACAATAAACAATATGGAACAATAGCTTATTGTACATAAAGGTTACATCTAATGTCACAGACACACAGACAAGGGCCCAGGAACTAGGGAGGGTGGGGAGTAAATGTATCCCCCAATATTTTATTATGCTTTATTGGTTCCACCTATGAATAGCCTTTAATTTATTAAGTTGATTCTCTCCCCCCCCCACCCCCATTATCAAACCCGTTCCCACACATTTGCACACAGATACACACACATACACTAGTTCACTAGTTCCTTCCCTTTTTTGCTCTTCTTCACTTATCAATGTTCTCATTTTTCGAACTGTTTAAAGCACGAGTCAGGAATGAGCATGGACCAGGGCGTCGGCCATTTTGTGTTAGTTACCATCACTGAGAAGGTGTGGCAGTGAGTCATCCGGACCGTCTATGGGAATCCACAATGACAGATTCACCTGCCAGTCACTCACAAGGGAACTGGTCCTTCGGTGAACTCCCCGGCGATGCGTAAACGAGACAATGACAGAAAGGCATAGAGCAGACTCACAGCTCAGCAATGCAAAAAGTTGCAAAATGTGAAAATTCAAGCCAATATATCATTGCAAAATTTCAAATTAGAAATTGAAAATTATTGATGTTTGGATCTATGCTATTTATTCATTACACTTGTTTATTTGGCAGGACCCAATTATAAGTGAGGTAAATAATAACAGGCATACAGGTGGTAAGGGACCAATCAGCATTCAAGTCAATGTCCAACAACATTGCAGATTCCTCAGCCACTGTGTTACCCCCATCCAGCTTTTGTCAGCTGCCGTTTCTGATACATAATTTCATTCTATAATCTCCAATTGCATACAGGAATTGATGCCATATGCAAAGAAAGCCTTTAGCCCCATTAACTATGTGGAATTTAACTGTATTATTCACATATTGAACAGGGTAGATAAATCTGTTTTCAGGTGCGTTCTCCATCTGGGTGGTTGTTCCGCATTTTTCTTGTTTCTTAAGGTATTAACCTCTTCCTTTTGTTCAGTGATTTTGTGCTGTCATCCACAGTACACAAAAACATGTCTACCGGTTGGTGTAAGCAGACAAGTCTGTCCTGAGAAGAGTACATACCTGAATGCTAAATGTCCATGAAATGTGCCCAATGTCTCTGCTCTTTCTGTACTGTGAATTTATGGGTTTATTGGTATCTGTGGTGTTTGCATGTCCTCCCTCTTCCAGGTCTTCCAAAGACAGGCAATTTGGCAACTGGTGCCCCTAAAATGCCGCCACTGTATTGTACATGCCCCGTACCAGACCAGCATCCCATCTTGGTTGTACCCTTTGCCTTGTGCCATTTGCTGCTTAGAATAGACTTTAGGCCTCTCCCCAAATAGATCTACATTCTTTGATCATGCTTACATCCTGAACATGATACATGAATATCTAAAAACAAGCACACACACATAATTTAGAGTTACTGAAGGAAACAACTAGTAAGCAATGAACAAAGATGGACAAATTGTGTAGGTACAGTATAATGAATCCTGTAAATATTTAAATTGTACATTGCATTTTAAGTACACCCCTAGGTAACTGCAGGGGAGGTGGCCCAGCGGGGTAGGGAGCGTCAGGTGAGCTTCTGGCTTTGTTCAAGTTGACTCACATCTCCTGCTCTGTGTTTACATGCCCTGTTTTTCTCGTTGCAGTTCCTTACACCCGTTCTGACTCCCCTTTCATCAGTTTCCCCACGGACACACCTGAATTTAACTGTTATTTCTTTGAAACAATAAAACAAAATCACGATGATTCAAAAATGCATCATGAAATGCTGTGTTAGCAAAAAAAAACAAAACATTCTATATAAAATGCTCAGCATAGTAGCAAAAAAGTGGAAATCAAGCATCAAAAACTACATACAGTATACAGACTTTTTTGTAACTGTGCTATTTAAAGGAATAAATACAACCATGGAAAAAATTAAAAGGCCACAGCACAATTTTTTGGTTTCACTCATTTCTCAGTTTATGGGTGTCATCCTCTGATTCATGAGAAACTGTCAGATAGGTTAACGGTCATCTCTGGCATTAGAAAGTCACTTTTGCCCTCTACCTGGTTGGTTTCTGGTTGTTCCAGTATCTCCTGCTTCACCTTGTTCTTTTGTACTGCTGTCTGAACCTGGAAGCAACCTGCTGCTCAGTGTAGCCTTCTGCCAGCAGAACCAGGATTAGACCAGGATTTAAAAATGCAGATTTGTTTAAAAACCAGAGTAGTCTCTTAATTTTTTGATCGGATATATAGTTAAGTAAACTTACCTTGAAATCACCACGGGTCCATTTTGCCTTATTGTATGTATGTTCAAACTGGGTAAATAAAAGAATTCTCAGATAATATGAAGTGGCACAAACACAGATTTTTTTGGGAACTTGGGAATTTTCACATATCCCAGCTTGCTCACCATAAGACACATGGTGCATCTGAAATTGCATACTTGTTTGCCATGTAGTAGGGGTGGAAGAAAATATCAATACACTTGAATATCGTTATGTTATGTTTTGTGATGCTGTATCGATTCTCAAAGCACTGTACTGATTTTTAATTAATACTTGCATGCAAAGCTTTGTGCTCATTTTGTGTTGTGCATAAATTTCCGATCGCTAGATAGCCCAGTTAAAATCTTCAACCATTTGTATCTCCCACTCCAATGTAAACGTAAACTGAGAACTACGAACCAAAAAGGAGCAGTGGCCCGGAACTCTCCACTGCCACCCTTTTCTAGTGTAATATTCCTGTAATAATGAGGTGCTACTGGTTTCTTTGTTTCCAGTACTGGCTTTTTATTCTTTATTTTTAGCCT
>JAODKF010000001.1:20707825-20721502 GCA_026779585.1 Mormyrus proboscirostris
ACTGTTAGGCTAACTCAAGCGAGGCTATTACAAATAATCCTCGATTTTATAAGCTCGCTTCGTGGAACAGCCCCCAGGTTCCTTTTTTTTTTATACTAGTTTAGCACCAGCGGGGTGCATGTCCATGCATGCATTTGTAAATAGAAGGACCACAACAGCACGCAACAAGCACTAAACCCAAATACACAGACGGGAAACACAAGGTTGTCAGACACCGAACTGCAAGATGCACATACAATGGAAGATTTACACACGCTAAATATACACGAGGATTGGACTGGGTACACACAAGACACGGGCAAACATATGCGCAACAATAGGGAAATGCAACCATTAACATTAACAACAACTCAAGAGTTAAGGACTGTTACTAAAGCACCCTGGTGATTTCCCTGGTAACCAAGTCTTCATGTCTCTCCCTGCTCCTGCGATGCCTCTGTCCCCCCGTTGTCACACTATATTGTGTTTTTCTTTAAAGTTTTTCCTATGAAAACCAGGCAACTAATTAACAAAATTATTTGGTTGGCTTGTGAACGAATGAATCAAATTTCAACGCTTTCTTATGGGAAAAATTGCCTTGGACCGCATACAAATTGGTTTGCAACCACTCTCCTGGAACAGATTGTGTTCGTGAATTGCGGACACCACTGAACATTGCTTTTAATGTTGAGTTGACCCACCCTTTGCAGCTATAACAACTTCAACTCTTCTGGGAAGGCTGTCCACAAGGTTTAGGATTGTGTTTATAGGAACTTTTGACCATTCATCCAGGAGAGCATTTGTGAGGTCAGGCACTGATGTAGGACGTGAAGGCCTGGCTCGCCATCTCCGCTCTAATTCATCCCGAAGGTGTTCTGTCGGATTGAGATCAGGGCTCTCTGTCCTGAGCCGCAGGCACAACTGCATTAAGAATGGGATGTCAATAAAGTTCATGTGTGCATGAAGGCAGGTGACCCACTACTTTTAGCAACATAATGTAACTACAATTAACCTCAACATATTTTTGCACTGTGGTGGAAGCAAAGAACCCAGAGGAAACCACACCACAACATGCTAACCACTGAGTGAACATAAAAACCTTCCAAGAATGTTGGGACAATAAAAAGGAAATATATAAAATATATAAAGAATGAAATGCCAGTTTGGGACGTGGAGACCAGAACACATCTCACCTGCCACCTGTGTCTTCTCAGGCTGCATGAAGTAATGCGACACGCTTGCAGCTCAGTGCCTGTTTGCATGGTCACACCCACAACTCTGAGGAACTCGCTGGTTATTAAGACATTGTCTGTGACTCAGCACTTACTGAGAAATAGGCATGTTTTTCTCGAGGCAGGGGCTGTGCTTCACTTGTGACAAGGACTGTGGGATTATCCCAACGTATCCAGATGAAACACACACACAGATCTTGGGAAATGATTCTTTTACAAGCCCTGGGCTGTGAAGAGTGTCAAATAAATGTGATGTTTCCAGTAATCCACCCACTGATTCTCTAGATTTTTAAATAATTATTTTGCTCAAAAATGCCAAGTGCTAATTTGAGATACCAGCATGGGAGCTGGATCAACAGACATAAATTGTCCAGTGGGGTGACACACTGGTTAGCACTGTTGCCTCCCATCCCTAAAACCAGCATTCAAATTTCTACCCTGACTGAACCGAATCTACACCACAAAGCCTGAGTCCTTGAGGTTGAGCTGCCGTGAGACCAGGTGCTCGCAGAATTTTGAAAGGTAGTTCACTATTCCTAAAAGCCTTTTAAATCCCTTCATATCTTTTGGTCGGGGTATTTGTCAGATGGCACAATTTTTCTTTGAATCAAGTTTACAACCAACCGAGGTGAGAAGATGTCTAATATAAGGGACTGTGTGTCCATAGGCCAATCTGGCAATCTGAAAATCTCTAATTCTTTAATTTCATGTTCCTTTCCCTGCATCTCTGCAGAAAAGCCTGCAACTTGGCATCATGATCTAGCCATCACCATGTCGTGTTGTTGAACTTGGGCACCATTTATCTTCTGCACTGAACGTTCACTGCAGGTTATTGAGCAGAGTTGGGTAAGACTTTGCTGTGGTCCTATGAAATGTATCGCCAGTTGATTCTTATTTAAAAGCTACTAGCTTGAGAGTGGCGGTAGCTGTTGGTGTTAGCTGCCACCTGTGTGTACTGGGCATAAGAGGCGTCCCCGAGTGCAGGCAGATGCGCCACGACGTCCAATGAGATCTGACCTGGTGCCGTTTTTTGATGGGATTATTACTGATTCTTATGCCCTGACAGCACATATAGCAGGATAAGAATTGTGACTGACACAAACGCTATTTACCGCTGCGTTATCAGCATTGCTTTCTGTGCTACACTGTTAACCAAACTAGTTGCAGTTTGCACAATTAAATAAGATAATCTTTATGAAATGAGACATGAGACGCTCCTGTATGGGGCGCCAAGTATCAAGCGCTCATTTTCGTGCACAAAATGCATTCTGTGCCACAAAATGCAACGAAATCAAGTAATGTCTTGCTGCATTTAATTGTTAGCGATCTGGGTGGATTTAGTATGAGGCTGAGGCACCTTGCAGGCGGGGAAGAATGTGGACGACCGACTGGTGGCTCAGAGGACAAATGGGGATTTATTAACAAAGGGAAAAACACTACAAAATAAAAGGACCACAAGAGGTCAAAAGTAAATGGGGATAAACAAAGACTAATTACAAAACAGGGCCAGTAAACATCATATCCAACATACAACTTCACAAACATTCAAGAATCACCACGAACCACTGGGGAACTGAACTGAGCAGGGACTGTAATACAGAGCGGGTAACAAGACTAACAAGGGGCAGGTGAGATTAATCAACAAGGGTTGGATAAACAGGTCACAGGTGAAAGTAATAATTAACTCAAGGAACTAAAATTAATAACTAAACAAGAAATAGGGAAAACAGAATCTAACACTGGGGGACTAACAGACAGGTAGAAACACAAGCTGGGGCACAATGAATGAAACCAAAACCAAATAAAAATCACCAGACACAGAAACTATAAAAAGTCATACAAATGAAACAAAATACAAAAACAGAGGGGACAGAATTTGAACACATGACTGAGAGGTTCAGACAACTGCATGCTCAACAAGTTGAGCCATGTGGCTGATATGGAGCAGAGGAAAACACAAAGAATGACAACAGGAGAGACGGGATGACCAGCAACGCCTGCTGGCCAAACGGAGAAGGAAGACAGAGTGGAACAGCAGGAGCTGACCCTGACATTTAATTAAGATAATTAACTTGTAACATGATAATAACTTGAGGGCACACGATAATAACTTGTCCGCACAAGATAAAATAATCACTTTATGGGACTTTAGGGTCTCCGTACATGATAGTTCCTTTGTATTGTGAATATTGTCCATTAAGATAAATTCATAAATTCTTAAATCTTCTTAAATATTATGCTTGCAGCTCAGTGCCTGTTTGCATGGTTACACCCAGAACTCTGAGGCACTCAGTAGTTATTAAGACAATGTTTGTGACTCAGCACTTACTGAGAAATAGGTACGTTTTTCTCGAGGCAGGAGATGTGCTTCGTTTGTGACAAGAACTCTGAGATGAACCCAACGTATCCAGAGGAAACCCACACAGAGGAGTTCTTGGGCCGCTAGCCCATGAACTGTTAGAGTGAGATGTTGGCGTGAGATACAGTACCAACATTTTCAAAGTAATCCTGGCAGGTGGATTAACAGCCATAAATTTGCATTAGTGTAGTTTGGCCAGTGGGGTGGCATGGTGGTGCAGTGGTTTGCACTGTATCTTCACATCCCTTACACCAAGGTTCAAGTCTCTACCCTGATTAGTTGTGTACAGAGTTTACATGTACTCCCTGTGTTGGGATTTCACACCCCACTCCAAAACTGTACTCAGGTTAATCTGAGTTTGTCTGTGAGTAAATGGTATATGTGCCCTATGATGGGTTGCCTCCCCATCCTGTCTTGCTCCTTGCTTTGCACCAGTAGGTTCTGGACCCATGCAACCCCCAAATAGGACAAGTGAATACAGAAAACACATGGATATTTCAGCCTACCTTAATCCAAAAGAAGCTGCTTAGGTAATGATCAGTCATCTTTATTTTGCGAAAGAATCTACATTTGTTTTCCGGGATAATGGTGAACAAGTTAACTTTCATTGTTAGTATGGAACCCAGACAAGGCGTGTGCTAGTCAGATATTATCTTTGGTTTCTTATATGGGAGGAACCTACATGGGAAGGACTGGCTATTTCTGGTCGCAAGTAGGATAGGGAAAAGTTAAAAAAACTAAGGTTTTAAGGTTCAGTGGGATGGAGTTCATTCTTTCAAACCGTTTCGCTTGGAGATTTTGATGATTAAAAGAGATCTGACAAAAGCAGGTATAGTATTTAGGAACATTATGCTGAGATATGACATAAATGTTTATTTTATCAAATCAGGAACTCGTGCCGAGCGGGGATGGAGCTGGAACAGAAGTCCAGGGAGTCGGGGAAACAAGGGCTTTATTTTCAGGGAATGCATCCAGAAACAGTGATTAATAAAAGACTGACGTGAATGGCCAGAAAGGGGAAAACATACCTAACGCAGACGTAAATACACAATACTAATGACAGCAACAAGACACAGCTGGGAAACATGGGGAATCCACACGGTGTTAACGAGGGGGCGTGGTACATGGCAGGAGCAGACGATCGGATCATGACACAATCATGTATTGGATAACTGAGTGGGTGGGTGGATGGATGGATGGCGAAAGGGACGGGCACAGGAATATAAACAGAAACATAACCACTAGTGATTGACAAATATCTTATCCATAACGCCGGAAGTAAACGCCTATTAAAACCCGCTTCTCGGGGTATATTAAGCCATATTCGATCAAATCCCAGAGAACGCTGGACTTAAGGCGGTACAGTATGTACTTTTATTGCTTTCCGCACTGCGTGTATCTCAGCGATATTAGTAGCCTTTGTACTTCTTTAAAAACATACCATTGAATTGTGTTATTCCTTTGACTTGAACGTTGGAAGAGCGCTACATTGAGCGGTTTTGCTGCTGCACCGTTTCTGTGACCTTATTCCTTTACGTTTGTTTATCGCTGATCCGTGAAGAACGATAGTATAAATCGCCATGCTTTCAAATAGTCATACATTTGAGTTTTTGATTGTGTGAAGACACATTTTTTTAATATCAAGACGAATTTACGTAATTAATTTCAGTAATTTTAAAATATAAAAAATGACACCTTATTTCCGATCATGTTTCTGTACAGTTATGGGGAATGTTAACAGCGCAAACACGCAGTTCGCCCTCGACTTCTTCCGAGAGGTGTGTGGGACCAGCGGTGGCAACATCTTCTTCTCCCCCCTGAGCATCAGCGCGGCGTTTGCCATGGTCTACCTGGGTGCTAAGGGGAACACCGCGGCTCAGATGGCGAAGGTAGGGAGTCCGGCTGTTTCCGTTTTGTGGCCTGGCTTCTGTGATCCAGCTGTCTTCTAAATTAGCGTATAGTGTTGGTCAATTGAGTTACATCCAGGAATTAAACCAGAATCAGAGAGGAGGGGCAGCCCTGTCAGGTACAGACCGGTTGGTCGGCGGGGGGGTGGAGGTCCTGAATAAGCCGCTCTGTATATTAGTTATCGCATGTGTTTATGGTCACATGTATTAAAGATGTCATTTGTCGGCATGTTGTGTTACCACTTGAAAGCAATACAGAATAAACTAAAAATGTGATTGAAAAGTTAATGAATCTTAATGAAACTTAAAAATGCATGAAAATATTTATTCATTCATTATGTCCCCATGAAAATGCATTAAAATGTCGTTATTCACAAATTACTTTTTACACAGCTCTTACCTCTAACAGAGATTACTTAGAAAGCGGTTTGGCAGCAGTAAGTAGAATAAGTCAGAATACAAAAACGGAACAGAAATCAAGGTGTGATGTAGGAGTGCGTCATTCACTCAAGAAATTAATGTGTAATGAGAGCTACTAATGATAATTAACATTAAAGCTGATGAAGAAAAAAAACGTTTTATTAAATCGTTCACTTTGAATCTTTTGCTAAATTTTGGGACTTAAACGGAAGCTTAACGTTGAAGGAGGATAGAGCTGGGGCCCAAAAAGGTGCGATTTTTGCCATAAGGAGTCGAATCAGTCTGTATTCAGACCCTATAGTTACATCCATGTGGTGTCCAGCCCTTTACTCTGAGGACACAAGACAGGGACACGTAGTAGCCCCCATTAAGACAATTTGTAATCTTATAAACATAGTTAGTGTAAAAGGTACTTCTGCCAAATTGAATGGAGCAGAAGTATAAGACGTGTAGTTACGGTCTGTTGTCTGATGCAACACGTTCTTGATAGCGGTATCTGACTCAAACTGCAGCACAAACTTTATTCTGGTTTTTTGTGACAGCTATCACTATCAGCTGTGCTAAATTAGTTGACGCTAGAGTTAGTTGTTTTTAAATCGCAATCTTGATTGATTCCCCTGTGCAATGTCATTCTAGGGCTGAATCTTAATCACATTCACGACGATTCTGCAATGTTTGCATTAGTGGGGAGATCCATTGTATCAGGGGCATAGGAGAGAGTTTGATATTGGGGAACAAAGACCTATTTTTTTTCTGGGGGGCAGATTTTATTAGATGGAAGACAACTTCTGCATTAGATAAATTACATTTAAAGTTTTACCTGCCTAGCTAACAAGTATTCTACACAGTTAAAAACAGTTTGGCAGTTGTTTGTTTTGGTTAGTCATTTGAATGATTCATCATTTGATTGCAGTTGTCTACCGTCAAGGCTCAGTACATTGATTGCGTGGTTATACTTCTGCTCCATGCTGGCACTTTGCACCTTTGCATAAGTGTTTGGTTGATACCCTATAGGTCAACTTGGGAGAATCTAACTCAGTTTGCAGGTTTACCTGTTCAAACACACCTACAGAACCCGGTAATCAGCAGTGATGGGAATAACGGAGCTATAAATAAACGACATTACTAACGGCAATACTTTTTTCAGTAACAAGTCAAACGAATTACTGTTTCCCCCGTTACAACGCCGTTACTGACAATAAAATGCACGTTACTATAACTGAGAACACTGAAGTGGTTTTCATGTGAGCAGCGTCTCTCTCAGCCATAAGACCACTCTTTCTCTGGGGTGTGTGTTTGTGTGTGTTAGTGGCCGGCGCGGGACACATAACCAGCAAGAGGGTCCAGCTGCAGATGCCTGTAGAGTGGCGGAAATACGTCACCTCCACAGGGAAACACGTGATCTTTAAAGGCGTAAGGCCCAAGAGCGCCTGGCTGCAGCCAGACCCTTCTCGCGTAAGGTGGAGCTCCGGTTAAGGTTAGGGTTTATATGCTGTAACAGAGTTGAGATCACATGTTTCCTGTGGAGGTGACGTATTTCCGGTGGAGCTCCACTCTACAGGCTTCTGCAGCTGGACCCTTCTTATAACCAGTGATGATAATTGGTGTGTCTGTAAACGTGGTGTAACTGAGAACGCGATGATTGGGCTTAGATTGAGTAAATTTCCATTGTTTGCCAATCAGAGGCAGAGTAGTGCGAGCATTCACACACAAGCACATGCATGGTTAAACGAACATCCAGGAATCACAACAATGGCAAGTCCAACAAGTTCAAAGGTAGCTTTTGCAAACTGGAAGTATAAGCACTACTTTTCCCTCGCTGAGGTGAAAGGCAAAAATGTTTATGTAACGAGCAACTTATGCCCAGGAAAAAAGAGTCTCTCTGCGTCGGTGACAAGATGTTGAATTTCATAGTTGTCTCTCACGTTGTCCCACAACAACATTAAAATAGTGTAGATTAGTGTACAGTGTTTTATATTTATTTTATAGTTTTATTAAATTAGATTTTTAAATAACACAATAGTTACTTTGCCTGGTAATTAGTTACTTTTATAATGATGTAACTCAGTTACTAACTGAGTTATTTGTGAGAATCGACTAGTAACTATAACTAATTACTTTTTTAAAAGTACGTGCCCAACACTGGTAATCAGTCGATTAGGATGTTCAAGCAGGGAAATCTACAATCCGTGTTGGATAATGGGTCTCCAGGACTGGGGAACCCTGTTATAGGCAGATAAAATAATAGGTGATGTGTGCATCAGATACATGTGTTAACACATATGATTAGCAAGATGCATACCCCCCCCCAAACAATATTATATGTTTTGCATTTCTTGCATTTAGATTTTCGTTTAATATGGGCGGGTACCCGATAAGGCGAGCTTGTATATGTCAAGGAACAGATAGAGAGCAGGGGAGCCAAATGCAGAGCAAACACTTAGCAAGAACGCTAGAATCCAAGTCTGGGACAGATGCTAAGGTAAAGTAATCCCATGAGTCTTTCCCAGGGAGTGAAAGGAGAGGCAGGCATGTGTGCAGATGCAGGGGTATCAGTATAAAGACTCAGAACCGGATCAGGCCAAATACATTTACTGGGCAGGGGAGCAGGAGATACTCACACCCAACCACACAAGAGGGATATCAAGCTGTCGGGGAAAGCAGGGCATAGTGACACACGGTAATCGGACAGCGTCAGTACTCTGGTGAATGAGACCAGGTGAGAGAGCGTGATGGCGGAGAGCAATCGGGTTTCATCCTCAGTATAATACTAATAATAATAGAGAGAGAAATATATCCCTCCCCCTGTCCAGGGTTGTTCCCTGCCTTGTGCCCGTTGCTTCCGGGATAGGCTCCGGACCCCCCAATAACCAATAGGATAAAGCGGGTTGGGCAATGAATGGATGGATGGATGGAATATATCCCTCAAGAATCGTGAGGAAAAAATTATGATCTTAATTTTGAGTGGAAAAAAAATTGTGACTCATATTATACCTGTTACGATTCATGAGGCAGGCAAGCAGGTAAGGAGGCACGAGTCCCAGGGTAGACGGGGAAAACGGGGTTTAATCGGGCGAACAGGCAGACAGGCACGAACATACGTAACACTACACAATGACCGACGCAAGACTCAGGAAGACGTGGACTAAAATACACAGGCAGGTCAGGAAGTAACAGGACACAGGTGATCACGATCGGGGATTCACACGAGGAAATGAGGTGGGCGTGGCACACGGGAGGATCGGACGGGGCGGATCATGACAATACCCTAGTATCGTACAGCTCTATAGTCAACACCCCTGCCAAACACAGGGTGGGGGATGCATGGTATTGATGGATACTTCTGACATCCAACGGAGATACTAGGTAAATAGATGATGTTATCAGTCAATCACAAAAAATTAGGGGATCACTCCGGATGGGACATCAGTCCATTGCAGATCATAATCTAGAGATTCATCTGGCCTTGCATTATGTATTTGGACTGTGGGACGGAACCCTCATGACACGGGGAGGACATGCAAAGTTCACACACATGAAGTGGAGGTGGGAATCCTTTTCTCTGTAGGTGTGAGGACACATTTTGAGAGTTCAATATTCTCTCATCTTTGTAGGGTCTGAGTGTTTTTTACTATTAGGGAGCATTCATACACACACTAATCCATAAGCTGCTTTAGAAGCCAACTGATAAAAGACTGGTTATGAACAAATTCATTACCCATATCAGGAGGACATGTTAACCCAGACCATGTTAACCTTATCTAACCTTTTGCTCTTTGTCCCTGCTGGTCTCTTTTCTCTCACAGACTCTGTCTTTCAACATGACCCCTGATCTCCACTCAGATCTACAGAAATTCATTTCTGATATTGACAAACCTGATGCCCCTTACCAGCTGACACTCGCCAACCGTCTCTATGGCGAAAAGACCTTCAGCTTCCTGAAAGTGAGTCACTTTACATTTTGCTTTCATCTTCCACAACACTGAGCCTGCCAGACCTCCTGCCCAATCAAGAGGGGGAATGAGCAGCAGCATATGAGAACTGACCAATGGTACTGCAGCTTTAAGATGATCCCGCATTTTTATTTACAGATGTTATTGTAATTCAAATTTTATTCACCTTAACAAATATCTTTGTGATATGGTTGTCCCCTGCATAGATTAACACTGAGAGAGTTTGGGTTTTTACAGGAGTTCTTGAATGCCACACGGAAGTTCTACCAAGCTGAACTGGAGCCAATGGACTTCACAGGCGCAGCAGAGGAATCCCGCTGTCAAATCAACCAGTGGGTGGAGGCCCAAACCAAGGGTGAGAGAGCGCTGGTGTGGGTACATTAGTGATCTGGTGCAGCTAACCTGCCAGCATACAAGTAAAAATAAAAGATTAATAAGGATTTTTACTTCATGGTTTGGTGTCAGCCTGTCTGATTGCAGAATAATAATTTCCCTTACTTTAAGTGTCTTTCAACTGGCATTTGGATTGTTAATTTCTCTTCTGCAGGTAAAATAACAGAGATTTTGGATCAAGCGGCAGTTAACAACACAACAAGACTGGTTCTTGTCAATGCCTTGTATTTCAAGGGAGAATGGCAACACACATTCAGCCGATGTAAAACGAGGGAAATGCCTTTTAAAATCAATGAGGTGAAATTGCTTTTTTACATACTCGCATGTTATAATAAGTAGTGGTTCAGACAGTGATCCTTTGCAACACGAGTTCTGTCACTCCTTTGATTGCTCCATTTATTAAAATATACATCAGAGATTGTAATACCTAATGTAAGTAAGCCATGACTCCCAGCAGCTGGGTGTTTAATGAATCATTCTCAGATCCATCAACAGCACCCTTTCTGCAATTTGAATTTTTAACCTTTGTGAATATTTTGTTATATTAAACACTATAACACCTGCTGCTTTGAATGATGTATGCTAGATAACAGGAGTCTTTAGACAATGTGCTAGCCAGGGTGTACAGTTTAAGGCATCATAAAGTCTTTTATATCAAACCAGGTGCATTTCCTTTTGTCTTCACTAGAGGGAGACCAAGCCTGTTCAGATGATGTATTTGCAAAAAGTATTGCCATTTAAGCATATTGAGGAGTATGGCCTGCAGATAGTGGAGATGCCCTACAAGGGTGATGAGCTGAGCATGTTCATCCTGCTCCCTGAGGAGCCCCAGAATGGCTCCAACCCCCTGCAGAAGGTGAGCCCAGCTTCTCCATACATAGTGACATCAATGTAGTAGACAATGTCTCAGTCCACCCTGTAACATATTCTTAACCTGAGAAATGGCAATTTGTTTCAAAACCTCTTTATTTTTACATTAAACTAGTGATTCATCTTTATGTTCCTTTCTCCTGGCTGTGAATCATAAAACACTATTCAGGCAGCATGGTTAAGTTGTTGAGAAGAAGCTCTGAACATCTCAGAGGTCTCCAATAGTTCCTGCTCATGTAAAAGCAAGTTTTGTCTTTTGTTTATTGTCTGCATGTTAAAGCTGGAGAAAGAGCTGACCCTGGAGAAGATAAATGAATGGACAGACCAGAAGAATATGGAACGTGGTGGTTACATTGACTTGTACCTCCCAAAATTCAAGCTGAAAGATAGTTATGACCTCAAGAAAGCCCTGACTCATCTGGGCATGACGGATGTGTTTGAGAAACTGGCAGATCTGACTGGCATAAACAGGGAGGGCGGCCTCTTCATCTCTGCTGCTGTTCACAAGTCCTTCATAGACGTGAACGAGGAGGGAACTGAGGCAGCGGCTGCCACAGGAATCTCCGTGGTGCTCCAATGTTTGATCATAGGAAAAAAAATCATGGCCGATCACCCCTTCCTCTTCCTCATCAAACACAACGCATTGAAGACAATCCTCTTCATTGGCCGATTTTCCTCTCCATAAGATCTATTCATATTTACGTACTGCCAAAAATTACGTACTCCATATTCCATATATTGATTGCTTCTATCACCATAGAATCTACACTTGATTTCATCAGTAATTAAATTGCTTTTCTAATAGTGAACAAATTAGCTTTAATTATATGGAATCCAGGTTTCTTGGGCTTCTTCATTGTCGCTTAATGTCTTGATCCAGTTTCTGACACTGATTGACATATTATGCCCAGATACGTAGATGCATAACCTGATAGATACCTTGTGGAGCTTATAATTATACATAAAAAAGCAAAATATATAATTTCTAATTGTCAATAATAAATTGTTCCATATAAAATAAATTCTTCCTTACATATATGGCAATCATGATTTTTCATACCCACTTGTCCTGCGCTGTTTCATGGGAGCCCAGAGCCCAGAAACAATCGGCACAAGGCAGGGAGTAACCCAGGACGGGGCGCCAACCCGGCACAGGGCACACATACCATTCACATGGAGAGCATGATGGGGTAGGTGAAAAGAGAACTACCCTACAAGGATGAATGAAGTGTTTCTATTCTATTCTGCTGGGTATGTCAAGAATACAACTTGATTTATTACATTAAAAAATCCATCCATCTCTTATTCTTATTTAGTATCCCAAGACATACACTTCTAAAATAAGATAATTATAACCAAATAATTCAAGAAGACCAGACAACCCTATTCTGACTTTAATTCTTCAAATGCTCAGTAGTTCTGGGCATCATTTTGCCATCCTTACCATGACTAATGGAACCGGGACACTGACTGCCCCATTTGGCAAGAGCCAGTTGATTATCCTGATACTTTTCTTTTGGTTTTAAGTAACACGAGAGCTGCGGTCGTTGCACAAAATCCCAGAATTCAAAGCGGAAAGTGGTCCTTTGAACAGTGACACGTGGGGCATTTGATGGAGGGGAAAGGTGAGGAGTCATTTTTATGTTTTATATCGGGTTTTGATTCAAAACTGAATATTTAGCACACTTGATGGAAAATTTCGTGTATTGCTAATCTTCCTAAAATATAAATTTATCGATACATTTATTGCGATATTATGTTTTGTCATATTATATCGATTACTCTAGATTTTTAATTAATACTTTACCTGCGAAGATTCGTAGCACACGGTGGTTTATTTTGTGCGGTGTGCAAATCTCCGACTGCCAGATGTCAGTGCTGATTATTAATTAATGTTAAGCTATATGACTCTTTCAGTCCAGCTTAACAACATAAACTAAAGAATTATATCAAAGATGACGGCGAGCTCTCCAGTTTCCCCCAAACGGTGTTTCCTAGTTGTCTTAGCTTCCAGTACCAGTATTTTATTCTTTTTTCTGCTTTTTGGTGTATATGTCTTTTACTGTATAATATATTTCACTTACAGTTATACTTTTATTTTTAACATGGCTTACTCCAAATGCATCTCATTGTACTTGCGCAGTGACAAAATTATCCTTATCTTATCTTATCTGAGAGCTGAAGTAGCATAAGTGCGCGCCTCTAACGTCAAACATAGCTGACTAGCGCTATTGGTAGTAACACGTCACTATATTTCCACTGATTTTGGCTGTAAACAGTAATGTAGCTAATTGTCTTTTTAATCAGACTTCATGCATATGGTGGTGTGCTCTGTATACGATGATGTCCCTAAAATTAGATTTAAAAAAAAAAATCGCATTATATAGCAGTATCCGGTGTTTACTCTATCCTGTAACGTATTTGAGCGCCGAGGTACCAGCGGGCAGCGCGGCAGGTTGGACTGACGCCAGCTTTGTAAGTAGTTCTTACAACCCCTGGCAAAAAATATGGAATCACAACTCTTGGAGGATGTTCAGTCAGTTGTTTCACTTTATAGTTCAAAA
>JAODKF010000001.1:20721602-20732799 GCA_026779585.1 Mormyrus proboscirostris
TCTGCTGCTGTTCACAAGTCCTTCATAGACGTGAACGAGGAGGGAACTGAGGCAGCGGCTGCCACAGGAATCTCCATGGAGCAGCATTGTTTGATCAGAGGGAAAAAATTCATAGCTGATCACCCCTTCCTCTTCCTCATCAGACACAACACGTCCAAGACAATCCTCTTCTTTGGCCGATTTTCCTCTCCATGAGATCCGTTTCCTATTTACTTATTGCCAAAAATATTAGTCCATATTCCATGTATTGATTGCTCCTCTCACTATATAATCTACATTGATTTCATGAGTACTAATGAAATACTTAGATGTATAACCTGATACCTTGTGGAGCTTGTAATTCTAGATAAAAAAGCAAAGCAGATTATCATTTCCAGTTGTAAGAAATAAAATTCATTCTTCCTTACATACTGAGCTGATGAAGGTGATTTTCCATACCCCCTTGTCCTGCGCTGTTTCACGGGAGCCCAGAGCCCAGAACCAATAGGCACAAGGCAGGGAGTAACGCAGGATGGGGCGCCAACCCGGCACAGGGCACACATACCATTCACACACACATTCATCCCTATGGGCAGTTTGGTAACTCCAATTATCCTCAGTATATTTTTGCACTGTGGGGAGGGAACCAAAGACCCCGGAGGAAACCCCATAACAACACTGGGAGACCATGCAAACTACACACACGGACCCAGGCAGAGACTCGATCCCCAGTCACAGAGATGTGAGGCAACAATGCTAACCACTGAGTTAACATAAAAATCTCAATTCCAAGAATGTTAGGACAATATAAAGGAAATATATAAAGAATGAAATGCCAGTTTGGGACGTGGAGACCAGAACACATCTCACCTGGAACATGTGCCACCTGCCACCTGTGTCTTTTCAGGCTGCATGAAGTAATGCGACACGCTTGCAGCTCAGTGCCTGTTTGCATGGTCACACCCACAACTCTGAGGCACTTGGTGGTTATTAAGACAATGTTTGTGACTCAGCACTTACTGAGAAATAGGCACGTTTTTCTCGAGGCAGGAGATGTGCTTGGTTAGGGACAAGGACTGTGGGGTGAACCCAGTGTATCCAGAGAAAACCCACACAGAGGAGTTTTTGGGAAATAATTCTTTTACAAGCCCTGGGCTGTGAAGAGTGTGTGTTTCCAGTAATCCACCCACTGATTCTCTACATTTCATGTACTAGATAAGTGCAAGGAGGCAGCAGCGAAAGACGAGGCTGACAGGCAGGATCACGGGCAATGAGGGTTTAATGAAGGGCAGGCAAACAGCCGCAGACACCAACCAAACATTACTACATCAGTGATGGATCTCAGGAATACTAATACTGACACAGACACAGACTAAATACTCAGGACAGGCTGAACATAACAGGTAACAGGTGATAGCAATCAGGAATAAACACCAGGTAACGAGGTGGGTGTGGCACACAGGAGGATCGGACGAGCAGGTCATGACGGATGGATGGTTGGATGGTCTAAGGGACAGGCACAGAAATATAAACAGGAATATAACCACTCGTGATTGACAAATATCTTACCCAATATATAAAGTAAACAAGGAAACTGGGTGATTAGTCTAACAAAGATTAATTACAATGTAAATGCATCATAATCAGTACAATGAGAGCTAGAATATACTGTAAACTCTTGCTGCTATAATTACAATATATAAAGAAAGTGAATTTTATTTTTCCATGTTACTGTTATTCATCTTCAGTAATATGACACATCCGGTGCGTTAAGCCCCACATTTTGTGCATTGAATTTACAGGAATTATTAAAATTATGCATTTCCGAGATTCTGCCATGAATGTCAACCCATTCATTGTGGAAAAATGACCTCACCTCAGGGTCCACTACAATGCCCCTGTCACTCTCCTGCACCCTGTCTCCCTCATAAACACATCCTAATTACCGGAAAGAAACACAACACATATAAAATACGACTAGAAGATCTTCTTCTACAGAGCCATAGAAGAAATATAGGAGATTTACTGAATCCCTTCTTTGTAATAAGTGAGACATTCTGACAGCACTGTTCATGACCTGAATGATTCTAAGTTTTTGGTAACTAAGTAGGCCCTAACTTACTTTACGCGTTTACCCCATTAAATGCCAGGTCGGGTCACATTTTTTGACGGGATTCTTACTGATTCTTATGCCCTGACAGCACATATAGCGGGATGAGAATTGTGACTGACACAAATGCTATTTACTGCTGCGTTATCAGCGTTGCTTTCTGTGCTATGCTGTTAACCAAACTAGTTGCAGTTTGCACAATCAAACAAGATAATCTTTATGAAATGAGACACGAGACGCTCCTGTATGGGGCGCCAAGTATCAAGCGCTCATTTTCCTGGACCAAGGCCAGGAAGATCGTGAAGGACCTCAGTCATCCCAAGTGATTCCGCTCCCTGAAGGCCAACACAGAGAGAGGAGCTTCTTCCTGCAGGCGATACGGTCTCTTAATCCGTACACACAGTACTGACCCACACATATGGTTTTTTACACTCACTCTGGACATTCTGGACATTCGTTTACACTAGTGGCCACTGCACTACTACACTTCGTGGTCATTAGTTAAATCACTCTATCACAAGCCACTTTAAATAAATCACTTCTAAGCATATTTGCACTGCACAAGACACTTTAAATATGTGGATTGCACAACCCTGGACATTACCTTTTTTTACCATTTTATCTAACTTCATTCCACACAAAAATGACATAAATCTATACCTACTTCGTACAGCTGTTTTCTTTTTGTTCTATATTTCTTCATATATTTTCTATATTGTGTATTTTTGTTGTACAGTTATTTTATTTTAACTTTAATTTTATATTTTATTTTATTCTTTCCTAGTTAAATTTACCTTTTATTTTATTTTTCATATTTATTTCTTATTCATAGTCTTTTATTTTAAGGTCACGAGCAGTTGTCTAAGCATTTCACTGCATATCGTACTGTGTATGACTGTGTATGCGACAAATAAAATTTGAATTTGAAGAATCATAACAAACCACTGGGGAACTGAACTGAGCAGGGACTGAAATACAGAGGGGTAACAAGACTAACAAGGGGCAGGTGAGATTAGTCAACAAGGGTTGGATAAACAGGTCACAGGTGTAAGTAATAATTAACTCAAGGAACTAAAATTAATAACTAAACAAGAAATAGGGAAAACAGAATCTAACACTGGGGGAGTAACAGACAGGTAGAAACACAAGCTGGGGCACAATGAATGAAACCAAAACCAAATACAAATCAACTGACACAGAAACTATAAAAACAACAAATGAAAAATACAAAATACAAAAAATACAAATAAAACACTAGGGAATAAAATACAAAAATAGAGGGGGCAGGACTTAAACACGCAACAGAGAGGTTCACAAACAACTGCATGCTCAACGAATTGAGCCAAAGGAAAACACAAAGACTGACAGGAGGGATGGGATGACCAGCAACGCCTGTTGGCTGAACAGGGAAGGGACACAGAGTGGAACAGCAGGAGCAGACCTTGACATTTAATTAAAATAATTAACACGATAATAACTTGAGGGCACACAATAATAACGTGTCTGCACAAGATAAAATAATCACTTTATGGGACTTTAAAGGCTCCGTACATGATAGTTCATTTGTATTGTAGATATTGTCCGTTAAAGGAGGGGGAGGGGACTGAATTTCCCGGAACACAGGACGTAAACGCCTAAGGAAACCCGCTGCTCGAGGCATATCGAGCCAGTTTCGATCAAATCCCAGGGAACGCTGGACTTAAGGCGGTACAGTATGTACTTTTATTGCTTTCCGCACTGCGTGTATCTCAGCGATATTAGTAGCTTTTGTACTTCTTTAAAAACATACCATTGAATTGGTTAGTTTCAGTTTCATTGCTCCAAGCTTTGAAAAAGTGTTATTCCTTCGATTTCAACGTTGTAAGACCGCTATATATTGAATGTATAAAGTCACTTTTTAATCCAAATACGAAATTACCGAATCAGTGTCAGTAATTTTAACATGTGAAAAATGACACCATATTGCCAATCATGTTTTTGTACAGTTATGGAGAATGTTAGCAGCGCAAACACGCAGTTCGCCCTCGACTTCTTCCGAGAGGTATGTGGGACCAGCGACAACATCTTCTTCTCCCCCCTGAGCATCAGCGCGGCGTTTGCCATGGTCTACCTGGGCGCTAAGGGGAACACCGCGGCTCAGATGGCGAAGGTAGGGAGTCCGGCTGTTTCCGTTTAGTGGCCTGGCTTCTGTGATCCAGCTGTCTTCTAAATTAGCGTATAGTGTTGGTCAATTGAGTTACATCCAGGAATTAAACCAGAATCAGAGAGGAGGGGCAGCCCTGTGAGGTACAGACCGGTTGCGGCGGCGGGGGGTGGAGGTCCTGAATAAGCCGCTCTGTGTATTAGTTTATTAATCGTATATGTTCTTGGTCACAAGTATTAAAGATGCAGTATGCTCATTTGTCGGCATGTTGTGTTACCACTTTAAAACAATACAGAATAAACTAAAAATGTGATTGAAAAGTTAATGAATCTTAATGAAATTTAAAAATGCATGAAAATGTCTCATCATTAGGCTCTACTGGTAATATTTTTATTTATTCATTCATAATGTCTCCGTGAAAATGCATTAAAATGTCAAGTTATTCACGAATTGCTTTTTACACGTCTTACCTCTAGCAGGTACTAGTTAGAAAGCGGTTTGGCAGTAGTAAGTGAAATCAGTCAGAATACAAGAAGGAGATGTAGGAGTGTGTCATCCACTCGAGAAATGAATGTGTAATGAGAGCTACTAATGATAATTAACACTAAAGCTGATGAGGTTTTTTTTATTATTAAATCGTCCACTTTGAATCGTTTGCTAAATTTTGGGACTTAAAATGAAGCTTAACGTTGAAGAAGGTGGAGCTGGAGTCCAGCAAGTTGCGATTTTGCCATAAGGAGCCGAATCTCTGTATTCAAACCCTAGTTACATCCAGGGCCGGAGTGGGACTCATTTTCAGCTCTGGAGTTTCATGCCTCAGATCGGCCCACTTTAGATCACGACCTATTATTATTAAATCATATAATTATAACCTTACATAACAAGTGTACAATAGCGCATTGCTCTGTAAAGCCTTGTAGTTATTTTTCTAAAATATTCCCAATTCAGTGCAAGTCAGAGCCAGAGTGAAGCCAGTTTTCAGCCCAAGAGCTATATGCCCATGACCAGCCCACTTTTTTTCAGGAAAGTGAAAACTGGATATATAAGGCATACTTTACTTCTTATTATCCAGTGGTTAATAAGCTATAGAAATATGCTAATATTTGAATTGGTTTAATATTTAGCAATAGGTTAAAAACATTTACCTGTTGGCAGTTCTTTTCGTTCATTTAAAAAAATCTTTCTGATTTTGGCACATTTGGCCGTATCCTCCTCCAACGATCTTTTTTTCTTAGCCTGGCCTGTTCACCCCCCTCTCGATCTCTTCTTTTCCATACTGTTATGCTAACTGCTATTTTAACAAGGCAAACAATCTGTAGGCTCAAAGTCGGACTGTTGGGCGTAACCAACTTGAGCGATTGGGAAGGGGAGAACTCCTTCTGGTGGAGCCACCCATGTAATCTATCATTATAGAAAGGCTGCAATGTCAGTTGTAAATGTGGATCTTGTGTGTTATTTTTAAATCGCAATCTTGATTCATTCCCCTGTGCAATCTCATTCACGACGATTCACCAATGTTTGCATTAGTGGGGAGATCCGTTGTATCAATGGCATAGGAGAGTGTTTGAAATTGGGGAGGACAATATGATCATTTAAAAACGAAGATCTATTTTTTTCTGGGGGGGGGGGGAGTTTATTAGATGGGAGACAACTTCTGCATTAGATAAATTACATTTAAAGTTTTACTTGCCTAGCTAACAAGTATTCTTCACAGATTTGGCAGTTGTTTGTTTTGGTTAGCCATTTGAATGATTCATCATTTGATTGCAGTTGTCTACCGTCAAGGCTCAGTACATTGATTGTGTGGTTATACTTCTGCTCCATGCTGGCACTTTGCACCTTTGCACAAGTGTTTGGTTGATACCCTATAGGTCAACTTGGGAGAATCTAGCTCAGTTTGCAGGTTTACCTGTTCAAACACACCTACATAACCCGGTAATCAGTCGATTAGGATGTTCAAGCAGGGAAATCTACAATCCGTGTTGGATTCTGGGTCTCCAGGACTGGGGAACCCTGCTATAAGCAGACAAAATAATAGGTGATGTGTGCATCAAATACATGTATTAACACATATGGTAAGCAAGATGCATACCCCCCACCAAATGCAAACATCAAAAAGCATTATATGTTTTGCATTTCTTGCATTTGAAAATTAGTTTGTTGAGGTTCTGGTGACGTCACCATCTAGAATGGCAGCCTAAAGGAATAGCTCCTCCGGTAAAAATGTATTTTTCGCCTCATAATATAGTTAAATATAAAATTACTCGACAACAGTTGATTTGATAAGTGAGGCCAGAATGGGGAAAAGGGGTGGAAATAAAAAGACACAACTCGTTCAGTGCGAAAAATACGGTGCAAACATTGAGTGGGGGTGGGGCTAATGCTAACTCCCCTCAAGAAATAGCAAGCTTAGCGAAAGTGTTGGAAGAGATACGGGACTTTCGGAAAGACACAAAACAACAACTAAATGATATTAAAACTGAGCTCGCTACTGTTAATCATAAGATAGGGGAGGTGGAGACGCGAATAGAAAAAGTGGAAGAACGTTGAAAATATGGAGTAAGTGCTAAGCAAGATGATAAAAGTGGTGAAACAGCAAGAAAGCAAACTACTTGATCAGGAAGGGAGATCTCGACAGAAGAATATGAGGGTATACAATATTCCAGAAGGAACAGAGGGGTCGTCTACGGAAGAATTTGTGGAAAGCTATTACGGGACACGCTGGAAATTCCCCCGACCATTGATCTGCGAGGAGAGAAATGATAAACCGCGGTCCATTGTGATTAGATTTCTCCGCTACAAAATCAAAGACGAGATTTTACGCAAAGCTTGGGAAAATAAGAGGGTGTTGATGAATGAGAGACTAATATATTTTGATCACGACTATCCACCTGCAGTTTTACAAAAACGTAGGGACTACTTTGAAGCAAAGCGCGTGTTAAAGGAGAGAAATATTCGATTCCGAACTCCGTTCCCTGCTAAACTACGAGTACGAGTCTTCTACAAAGACGGGATAAAGCTGTACCACACGGCAGAGGAGGCGACAGCAGACATGAAAGCTAGAGGACTCCCCGTCAGCGTAATTACACCGAGGGAAAGCCTAGCTGAACAGTTGTCCCGCACAGCCTGGAATATAGTGGACAGAGCAAGTCAACAGGGAAGGAACGAGAGCGAGGCATCAGACAGAGGCTGCGAGGTTTCAGAAGACGTACCTCACCTTACCCAGAGGAGTCATGATTTACTTATCTCGGAGAGCTGGTGGGCTAAATAGAAATTTACATACTGTACAATGAGCAATTTTCATCCGAATATATAATTGAAGTGTGTTTAAATTAGTTTTTCTTTCTTTACGTTTGTCCTCTTTTTCCCAACTGAGACAAGAAAATATATAAAGGAGGAATAGGGACTTTTTTTCATGTTCGCTTTAAATTGTTTTAGTTACTATTTCATGGGCTGTAGTGGGGGCCCTTTGCCAAAAGGTGGGATAGATTTCCCCCCACTGCTAGACTTTGTTTCTAGCTTTGTTCAAGGTCAGTTGTTCGAGACCCCTGCCTTGGAACCATACCATTGTAGTTCGATTTTTCATGTGTGTTTTTTTTTTGCTAATTGTTTAGGGAGTGGATTAGTTGAGCTTGGTTTTGTTAATACTAATTATATACTGATGGATAACAAATGGCCAGAGATCAGGTAAAGTTTATTTATTTTAATGTGAATGGGCTATTAAATCCGATTAAACGTAGTAAAATTCTATCTAAAATGAAGAAAGAACAAGCCCATGTTGTATATCTTCAGGAAACTCATTTAAATGATAAGGAACATAACAAATTAGAGAGAATGGGTTTTATTAATGCAGGTTTTTCTTCATACAAATCAGGACATAGGAGGGGAGTTGCTATTCTTATTTTGAACAAATTAAATTTTGAAAAAACATTTGAAATTTGTGATAAAGAGGGTAGATATATTTTGATAAGGGGCAATATAGATGGAAATCCAGTTACTCTATTAAATATATATGCACCCCCAGGAAGTGATATTAGTTTTTTTCAAAAAAATCATTAGTATTCTGATGACAGAAACGGAAGGTCTGTTAATAGGTGGGGGAGGTTTAAATATACATTTACAGCCAAAATTAGACTCTTCCAGGGGAAAAAACTTTACAACAAAGTCTTTAAAAAAAAAATTTTGTAGACTTTTTGAGGAGGTGGATCTAATTGATATATGGAGAGACCTTTTTCCTAATAGGAGGGACTATACCCATTACTCTGCCCCTCACTCCCTTTATACAAAAATAGATTATTTCATAACATTCAGAAAGGATAAAGACAAAATAGATACCTGCGGAATTGGAACAATAGATTTAAGTGACCATGCACCTATTTATTTATTGGTTAACTTTAATTTACGACCAAAGAACACTACATGGAAGTTTAATTCGAGTCTTCTCAATGACCAACATTTTAAGGAGCAAATTAAACAAGAGATTAATCTATTTTTAAAATTCAATGATAATGGGGAGGTATGGCCTCCTATTCTGTGGGATACTTTGAAGGCAGTATTAAGAGGGAAAATTATATCAATTAGCTCTTACAAGAAAAAGATTAGCAATAAAAAATTAGAGGAACTACAATGTAAATTGAACAAATTAGAAAAGATACATAAGGTGAGTTTGTCACGAGATATTTTTGAGCAAATTAGGGAAATTAGGTATGAAATTAATAGTTTGAGCACACAAGAAATCAGGAAAAAAATGATGTTTATGAAACAGAGGCATTATGAACGTGGATCCAAATCAATGAAAATATTGGCATGGAAGCTAAGACAAAAGATAGCAAACAATACAATTCATAGAATTAGAGATCCAAAAACAAGAGATTAGACATAAGATACATGAAATACATGAAGCTTTTGGAATGTTTTATAGAACTCTGTACTCTGAAACTCCAAGGGGAAACATAACTCAAACTGATACCTTTTTAAATGCTTTACAATTGCCTACAGTAAGTGAAGAACAAAACCGACTAATGACATCTGATGTAAGCGAAAAGGAATTGAAAATTGCAATTAATCGACTTTAAAGTGAATAAATCCCCAGGGTCGGATGGCTACTCAGCGGAGTGGTATAAAGTATTTAAGAATGAGTTAATTCCGATAATACTCCCTACATTGAATTGGGTATTAAAAAAGTCACAAACGCCACGCAGTGGGAGGGAGGCGATAATTTCAGCTATTCCGAAAGAAGGCAAGGACAGATTGGAATGTGGGTCATTTAGACCAATATTTGTACTTAATGTGGACTGTAGGTTGTTCACTTCTATTATGGCTACACGTTTAGAAAATTTTCTGCCGCCTTTGATACAGATATAGAAAGAAATCTATGACCAAGAGATGGTTATCACAGGAAAGCCCAACATTAAACATGTGGATGGACATTATAATGGACATTTATAAAATGGAAAAGATAACAGCACTGGTTAATCAGACATTGGAACAATTTACCTTAAATTGGGATAAATGGGTTAAATATGTAAAATCTAACAGGCCTGACCTTATTTTTATATTTCATTAGGTTGTATCTTATTGATTACTTCCTTTTTGTATATAGTTTTATGTATGTTTTTTTTTTTTTTCTTTTTTTCCACTCCTGCTATAGGTAAATGTGAATTATTGATATGCATAATTTGAAGTGTATTTGGATATATATCAATAAAAAAAAAGAAAATTAGTTTGCTAAAAACAAGGAATTTGATAGATTTCTGTCTAATATGGGGGGGTCCGGTAAGCCGAGCTTGTATATGTCAAGGGACAGATTTGGGGGCAGGGGACCCAAATGTAGCAAACACATGCGAAACTAGAATCCAAGTCTGGGACAGTTGCTAAGGTGAAAAATCCCAAGAGTCTTTCCTGGGGAGTGAAAGGAGAGGCAGGCATGTGTGCAGATGCTGGGGTATCAGTATAAAGACTCAGAACCGGATCAGGCGAAATACATTTACTGGGCAGGGGAGCAGGAGATACTCACACCCAACCACACAAGAGGGATATCAAGCTGTCGGGGAAAGCAGGGCATAGTGACACGTGGTAATCGGACAGCGTCAGTACTCTGGTGAATGAGACCAGGTGAGGGAGCGTGATGGCGGACAGCAATCGGGTTTCATCCTCAGTATAATAATAACAAAGAGAGAAATATATCCCTCAAGAATCGCGAGGGAAAAATTATGAACTTAATTTTGAGTGAAAAAAAACTGTGACTCATATTATACCCTAATATCGTACAGCTCTATAGTCAACACCCCTGCCAAACACAGGGTGGGAGATGCATGGTATTGATGGATACTTCTGACATTCAACGGAGATACTAGGTAAATAGATGATGTCACAAAACATCTTTCCATTTTGTCAGTTAGATGTCAAATGCCATCAGTAGACAGAGGAGTATGGGCATATTGCATCTATAATAAAGTCAAAGTGGACATACAGTCAAGTGGACATATGTGGTTTTCATTGTATGTTGATGAACCGTTGACTTCCTCCCACCAGTCACACATAATCACGGGATCACTCCGGATGGGAAATCAGTCCTTTGCAGATCATAATCTAGAGATGGGGGGGACATGCAAAGTCCATAAACATGAAGTGGAGGTGGGAATCCTTTTCTCTGTAGGTATGAGGGGACATTTTGAGAGTTCAATCTTCAATCTACTATCACCTTTGTAGGGTCTGAGTGTTTTTTCCTATCAGGCAGCATTCATACACACAGTAATCTGTAAGCCGCTTTAGAAGCCAACTGATAAAAGACTGGTTATGAACAAATTCATTACCCATATCAGGAGGACTTGTTAACCCAGACCATGTTAACCTTATCTAACCCTTTGCTCTTTGTCCCTACTGGTCTCTCTTTTCTCTCACAGACTCTGTCTTTCAACATGACCCCTGATCTCCACTCAGATCTACAGAAATTCATTTCTGAT
>JAODKF010000001.1:20732899-20745462 GCA_026779585.1 Mormyrus proboscirostris
TGATGGAAGACCCGGTCGCCCTGGAGTTGGCGACTCGGGGCACGGACCTCCTTGAAAAGGAGCGCCCTCCCGGACAGGAGTATCCTCTCACGAGGGCGAGCCAAACCCTGAAGCGCCTGAGAGGGCGAATAACGGAGCAGCAAGACGCACGCGTCGCCCGGTGCCTAGGCGACGTGTTCGCTGCGGCTCCCCATTCAGCCGCAGGCACCAGGAAGAAGCGGCACCGGGGAAAGCAGGCGAGTGCCCCGACCCTCTACCTGGGAGCCTGCTCCCTCTTCCCAGCTTGGGAAGACGCCGCACCTGTTTGCTGTTTGTCCGGCTGCAATAAGCACCATCTGCTGGTTGAAAACTCTGAACCGTCTCTGCTGTACAGCCGTTGCGGACATGAGTCGGCAACCCACTGCTACAGTATTGTGTTGCCGGCCTCTCGCAGATGCACAGCCCTATGATTCATGCAGAGGAGATGAGGAGCATGCAGTCTTTTAAGTCACGAAGTAATCTTTTGTCATGTGATTACGTTTACATGCCAGAGCCCAATTAAGATGTTTTCATGTGTTTTAATGACAGTTACAGAGCTAATCATGTAGACGTAGGGGAGCTCATATACAAATGTTTCGTGTGAACGAAAAAGATGAGAAGCATTCATGCGCACATTTATAGGAGGATTTTGGGGTTCGTAATGTAAAACATATTCTGAAAAAAAATCTCACATTTATGAACGAGACTGAAGTTGGCTACTTAGTCGCCAACTTCTTATTCGCAGAATCAGTGCCACCTTAAATAGGGGATGCTGTTTCGATGAAATCCTGTAGAGGCACTATGTATGCAAAATAGAAGGCTCCAGATTTTTTTCTGCATTTTATTTTGCTAAATAATTGAAATAATTCAGTTGGTCACACGGTACCACACGGTAAACTGTACTTTTAAATATATATATTTAAATCAGCTATGCTGTTTTTGAGTTCTCATATACCTATTATTAGTATTACTGTTATTTGAAGATATTACACTGTGCATTTTTTAATTTGATGCTGTTGACACTGGTGCTGTTTCACTAAGACCTACTATACAAACAAAGCATTTTTTGCCCAGGTTAAAGGCTTTTTATCCGCAGTTTCCCTTCAGGGGGTACCAGCAGCAACACATGCTGTGCAATTTATTATAAAGACATTTTGAAAGCACAAAATAATTTGTGAATAAAACGTATAAGCTGTGGCACTTAGGTTTAGTTCATATATGAATGTCCCTGTAGTGTAAATATAAATGGAAATAATTTTTATTTTGCAATAGTAAACAGGCAAGCAATTGTACACATTCATTTGAATAAGAAGCCACATTTCCAACTAGAATTTGGAGATCTTATTCATCCTGGGCCAGACAAATAAGAAACACATATCAATTGTGCTGTGTTATATGACGATATATATTGGATGGCGAAATAAAAACGTCTATCTTTTCATATTACGCTCTATGGTTTATTTCATAATGTCGCAAAATACATTGTTTACGGCAACATTTTTTCCATCATTTTGGTGACCGTTTGCATTGCATTGAGTTGTGGCTTTTGTATTGGAATTTATTTGTAACCCCCAGAAGATAATCCACAAATATGTATCTGTCATGCACCGTGAGCAGTCAAGGAGGCGAGAGCCGCAGGGGAAACGGAGAAAGGGGGTTTATTTTGGACAGGTCGGACAATACAATGACGGATCTAACGGGACTGAACTCAGACATGGACTAAATACACAAGACAAGCTGGCAGTAACAAGAAACGGGTGAGAACAATCAGGAACACGAGGTAACGAGGTGGGTGTGGCACACACGAGGATCAGACAGAGCTGGGCATGACATAACCCCCCCCCCCCAAAGGCGCGCACACCGGGCAACGGACGAGACGAGGAGCTGAAAAACAAAAGCTAAACATCAGTGAGGCACAGGGAACAGGACAGAGACACAGAACAGGGACAAGGGCAAAAGCCAGAACAGGAGCTGACACAGAACAGGGAACACGGACAGACAGACAAGGAAGGGAGACAGAGGGGGAACAGAGGCAGGCGGAACAAAAGGGCCAGGAGTGAACATGGGCCTCACAGGGGGAGGAACAGAGGGACGAGGAGCAGACACAGGAGGGATGAAGGGAGGAGGCGGAACAAAGGTGGGAGGACAAGGGGAAACCCGAGAAAGCCCAGGCGGGCGACGGGCGGTGGCCGCAGGGGCCGCAGGCAAAAGGGAGAAGGGAGCTGGAGGGAACCACACAGGGGTCAAGGGAACGGAATGAGGGAGAGACGGAGGGGACACAAAGGGAGCAGGAGGGAATACCATCGAAGGCGGGCAGGAGGGGGAAGCCGTGGCAGGTGACAGCGGAGCCAGCGAAGGCGCCGTCTGACGCCCTGCTGAAGCAGGGGGGCCCGGAGGCGGCCGACAAGGAGGCGGGACCGAGGTGCGGCACCGGGGGGGACCCGGAGGCGACCGCAGACCCCAAGCCGGAGGAGCTGCAGGCGGCCCCGGAGCCCCAGCCAAGGCACGCGAGGGCAAGCCAGGGGGCAGGGCGGGCGGGAACACATGGACAGGCGGGGTCCCACAGGGCATTGGTCCCAGAAGGGCCTGGGAGCGGGAGTCCACAGGAAGGCCCCCGAGGGGTCCCACCCGAGGAGCCGGGTGTTGATTGTCCGGGACCTCCTCGGGGACTGGAGTCCGAGTCTCTGAACCCGGCAGCCGACGGAGCTGCGGGCGAGCAGGGCTGGACGGGCTGGTCTGGCAAGACGGGCAGGACAGGAGAGCAGGGCAGGACGGGCTGGACTGGAGCGCAGGGCTGGACAGGCGAGCCGGGCAGGACGGGCCGGATAGGCGACCCGGGCTCGGGTGTGTGGCCAGCAGGGGGCGCCTTGACTGGTGTGCGGCCAACAGGGGGTGCCTTGGAGGGTGTGGTGGCGTCCTCGGCGAGCAGCCAGCAGGGGGTGCCGCGGCTGGCGGGACAGCCGCGGGAAGAGTGGTGATAGCGGCGGCGTCATCGGCAGCTGGCGGGGCAGTCGTGGGTGAAGCCGGGAGCTCGGGCATGTCCGTAACCTCGGGCAGGATTGCCCAAGTGCGTGTCCTTAAAGCAGACGTTGCCCTTTTAAAATCCCGGCGAACACGGGGAATGGCATCCCTTACCGCGCGTATCTCCCCTTGGCCCAGGCGCGCATGCAGATAATGATATGCCTCCATCGGAGGTGGCAGCATATTGGCGGGGCTGACCGGGCAGGCGGCAGCGGTATCCTCCCAGGCAGGGAGCAGGCTCCCAGGAAGAGAGTCGGAGCGTTGTCCTGCTTCCCTCTGCGCCGTTTTTTCTTCCGCCGCCCGGACTCCATAGTGGGAGGCGGGGTTACCTCTGCGCAGGCGAGCGGCTGGGGCTGTCTCTCCCTCACCCGGAGGACGAGCTGTTGCATCAGGGAGTGTACTTCCGCCATGTTGCGCTCCTCCATCTGTGGGGTCACTCCCTGAAGGGGATCCCAACTTCGCTCAGCCAGGGCGTGGCTGGGACAATGACGGATATAAAGGGATTGAACTCAGACACGGACTAAATACACAAGACAAGCTGGCAGTAACAAGAAACGGGTGAGAACAATCAGGTAGGAACACGAGGTAACGAGGTGGGCGTGGCACACACAAGGATCGGACGGAGCTGGGCGTGACAGTACCACTATCCACAATTTTTTTTTTAACTTCCCTTAGCAAAAAGTAGCATACTTGAAGTTTATGTTATTAAGTATGCTTGAGTATAAGTATATCAAGTATACTATGGACCATGTACTTGTAATGTATTAGAAAGTATACTAATTTAATACTTCTTCAGACTAAATTGGAACATTTTTAAGTTTACAAAAGTATACTTTAAGTACAGTATATTCATAAGGTCATTTTAAGTATACTTTCAAGTATACAAGTACACTCATCTATATACTACTAGGTATACATATCACGCAAGAAGCTTTAACCACATTTTAGTTTATTGAAGTACACTTGAAGTATACTTTTATGAACTTACTAATTACTAAAAGTAAAACTTTGTTTTTTTGCTATTTTACTTGTTAACTGAGTACTCAAAGCACTTTATAATACATGCCTCACATTCACACACCAGTGAAGGAGACTGTCATGCAAGGCACCAAGCTGCACACCAGGAGCAATTTGGGCTTCAATGTCTTGCTCAAGGACACTTTGATGGGGTCAGGAGGAACCCAGGCTCAAACCTGCAGCCCTCATACATAACATAACTATTACAAACTATTACTATTACATAAATATTACAAACATGTAATTTAAAATGTGATTTAAGCATTAAACTATGGGGGACAATGTACAATTGTAATAGTGTACAAATCAGCTTGCACAGTTTGGTGAAATTTCAGTACAGCAGGGAAACTTTCAAAATTCTTACCTAAATTGCAAAAAATTAAGAACTATTGTAAACTAAAGGCAATGCATCTTCTGACGTGTTTGAATAACAAAACCTAAGCGACAGTTATTTACACATTGTAAAAATAAATATGTAAAATAAATTTAAAAATAAGACTATATAATAACAATTACAAGGACCTAAACCAGCCTGGCCTATATTACTTGGCAAAAACACCTTAAATGCCATTGGGGGACTACTGTACAGTAACTAGCAGAGGTAGTTTTTGCATTGCTCCAGTCATGCACACACTGGGATGATGTCAAATGAGATAGCATGTTTGCTAGTGTGTGTGCGGATGGTCTACATGGACGTAACCCAGTTTAGCTAACACTAAAGTTAGTTTAAAAAACAGCAGGAACACAGAAGCCAAGCCGCTAAGTGGAAACGGCCGGACTCCCTACCTTTGCCATCTGAGCCGCGGTGTTCCCCTTAGCGCCCAGGTAGACCATGGCAAACGCCGCGCTGATGCTCAGAGGGGAGAAGAAGATGTTGCCGCTGGTCCCACACACCTCTCGGAAGAAGTCGAGGGCGAACTGCGTGTTTGCGCTGCTAACATTCTCCATAACTATACAAAAACATGATAAACAATAAAAAATAAATCTGCTTACATCTTGTGTCGATCCGCTTGTGTCAGGAGGGGGGTTTGGATCTGAATCCAAGCACGTTTGCAGTTTCGGTACCAGGTCTCCACTCGAGGTACTGCTCCTGTTGGTGAGTCCCAGGGGAACGGGGGGGGCTGGAATCCCAGCACACATTGGAAAGGTGTCAGTTTGGTTACCGGACTCACCGGTTACCGGCGAGTTAATGGAATATTCGACCCACACTAGGTGAGAGGACAAGTCTGCCGGATTGGATCTACACATCAAGCGAAGAGCTTTGGAGACCTCTTTGTTGGTCCGTTCCGCGAGTCCGTTAGCCTGGAGATGATAAGCGGAGGTAAGGCTTAGCGACACCCTCAGTTTCTTGCAGAACTCTTGGAACACTCTGGAGGCAAACTGAGGTCCTCGGTCGGACACGTTATCTTTCGGGAAGCCTGTGAAGTGAAAGAGCTCATTCAGTAACACCTCCATGAGGTCGACGGCGGAGGGGAGCTTCGAGGGCGACCAGCTGGCATATCTTAGAGAATCTATCGACCACGGTGAGAATTACGGTCTTACCTGACGACCGAGGTAGGTCCGTGATAAAATCCATTGAAATATGCGACCATGGTCTGGAGGGAACCGGCAACGGCTGGATAAGACCCGCGGGGCTTAGGGAAGAGGGCTTATACTTAGCACAATCGGGACAACTGTCCACGAAAGCTTGCACTTGTTGCCGCCAACTAGGTCACCAGTACCGGCGAGTGACCAGGCGCTGAGTAGCGGACACTCCGGGGTGCCCGGTTCCTGGCTGGGCGTGGATCCACCTAAGCAGCTCAGGACGATGGGCAGGTGAAACGTACAGCCGGTCCGGCGGGCACCCTGCTGGAGGGGGGCGAGTTTCATTTTCCATCTTAATGGTCTCTTCCAAACCCCAGGTAATGGAGGAAACAAAGCAAGATGGATTGAGGATAGAGTAGTTCTTTTCCTCACTTTCTGGAGGGTCATACAGTCGCGACAGAGCATCAGCTTTAACATTCCTCTTACCTGGGAGGTAACTCACTCGAAATGTGAAGTGAGCAAACCACTGAGCCCAACGAGCCTGGCGAGAGGTGAGCCGCTTGGCCGACAGAAGATACTCTAGATTGCGGTGATCGGTTAACACAACGAAGGGGAATCGAGCCCCCTCCAACCAGTGGCGCCACTCTTCTTAGGCCAGCTTGATCACGAGAAGCTCCGGATCGCCCACGTCGTAATTCCATTCTGCAGGGGTCAGTTTACATGAGAAATACGTGCAGGGATGTCGTTGTATTGTCTCCGGATGTCGTTGAAGGAGTACGGCTCCAACTCTGGCTTCGGAGGCGTCTATCTCTACCTCAAAAGGGAGCTCAGGTCATGGCTGCTTAAGTACCGGGGCAGAGCAAAAAGCCTTTTTGAGGCGAGTGAAGGCGTCTTCGGCTTCCGGATTCCAACGGAGTCTGGTAGGTTTTCCCCTGGTGAGAGAAGTGAGAGACAAAGCGATCCGGCTGAAATCACGAATGAACTTGCAGTAGAAGTTGGCAAACCCGAGAAAGCGTTGCAGATCCTTAATTGTCCTGGGTTGAGGCTATGCTCTAATCGCCGCGATCTTCTGCTCCTCCATTGACACCGCCCCCCGGTTTGATGACGTACCTCATGAACTTACCGGAGAGCCGGTGAAATTCACATTTCTCCCCCTTTACGTAGAGATGGTGTTCTCAGAGACGTTGCAGCACCAGTCGCACATGTTGGACATGAACCTGTTCAGACAGGGAGTAGATTAGAATATCGTCTATATATACGACTACAAACCAGTACAGCATGTCACAGAATATTTTGTTCATAAAAGACTGAAAAATCGAAGGACTATTAGCCAACCCATAAGGCATCACAAGATACTCGAACTGCCCCCTGCTGGTGATAAACAAAGTTTTCCACTCGTCTCCAGCCCTTATCCTCACCAGATTGTACACGCTGCGGAGGTCCAATTTAGTAAATATGACAGCTTTGTGGAGATGGCGCAATCACACTCTCGATGCAGTGGCAGACTGAAGGCCTTCTTCTTACTGAATACGTCGGTGAAGTCCCGATAGTCCTCAGGTATAGCTTCCAGGTTCTCCGGTTCGGGGCTCCCAATCCCTGTAGCCTTACAGGGGAGAGACATACATTCATGCCTGCACTGCTCAGACCATGCAACTATTTCCCCTGTCCGCCATTCCAAATGGGGATTATGTTTGCAGAGCTATGGTAAGCCAAGCACCAGAGGATCCTTAGAACATGGCAAAACGTAAACCTCAAGGCTCTCTACATGTAGAACCCCTACCTGAAGTCGGAACGGGCAGGTTCGGTGACGGATCGTTCCCTCTGCCATTCGCTCTCCGGTTATTCCGTGCACCGATATGGGGTAAGTGAGCCTCCGAAGTGGAAGGCCCATCTGGTCTGCTAGTCTAGCGTCAATGAAGTTGCCTGCCGCCCCGCTATCAATAAGAGCCTTTACACAGAGACACTTGGCTCCCTGTTCTACAATCAACGGCAATCAGGCGGTAAGGAAGCAATGAGAAGTCTTCACGGTGAGGCCGGACGGGACAGGCGGCAATAGTGTGACCAGGTTCCCCACAGTACAAGCAGAGTCTCCCCTGCATACGTCTGCGGCGTTCAGTGGGGGTTAAGGGGGCCCGGTTGACCTGCATGGGTTCGGGAGCCTCACTCGGCAGGTGGGTTGTCCCTCGTGGTGTCTCGGTCGGGTAAGCCGAGGACTGTCGTCGGCGGTGTCTATCCCTCACGGTGTTATCCAGTCTGACCGCTTGTCTAACTAAGTCGTCGAATGAGGGCGCTTCTCCCCAGTGCGCGAGCTTGTCCTGGAGGTCTGGATTGAGAGCCCGCAGAAAGATCGTTTGAAGACAATCGTCTGGCCACCGGAGATTAGCGGCGATGGTCCGAAACTCCAATGAGAAGTCGGCCGCGGTTCTATTCCCCTGGCGGCACTCAAGGAGACGGTACCCGGGTTTTCTTCCCACGGCTGGGTGGTCGAACACCTCCATGAGGGCACGATGGAATTCTCGGCCTGAATCAGGTAGAGGGCTGTTATCCGCCCAGAGGGCTGTAGCCCACTCCCGTGCGCGCCAGGTCAGTAGGAAGATGGTGAAGCGCACTTCAGCTCCGGGGGCGCGGAACCGCTAGGGATTTTCCTCCACGTAGATCCCGCACTGCATTAGGAACCCCCGGCACTGGTCCGGGTTACCATCGTAGCGCTCGGGTATATAGGCAGAGGGGTGGTAGGCCTTGGGGGGTTGTCTGGTATGGGTACCTATGCAGCGTGAGAGGCGACCATCTGTTCTAGGGCCACCATGCGACCCTCCAGGGTCCCCGCTGGATCCATCACTAGGGCGAAGTATTCTGTTACCCTTGGCAACGAAGGACAATGGAGATCCAGTAATGCGGGGAATACAAGCTTTACTGAGATCGTAATCAGTGCAATCAGAGAACAGGCAAGTCCGGGTACGGAGGGGCTGCTCCACAGCCCGGTCGCCGGCTCCAAGCGGGAGCTCCCCGAAGGGAGGCCGGGGCGAAGGTACACAGGGGGCGCGCAGGAATCGGGGTCGTTGTCCGGATGCGAGGGTCGTAGCCAGGGGAGTCAGTTTGACACAGAAGCACAAGACCAGGGCACATGAGGAAGGGGGAACGCAGGACGCCAGGATCAGCAGGACAGGAGGGTTAAGAGCGGGAGCTGGGCTGAGGAAGGAAAGGAAGAAGGTGAGGACCGCAAACGGAGGAGACAGGTAAGGCTGGGATTCGGGTGTAGATGGGAGACAGGTAATTTGCTTGGTATGGCGTCTAAACATCGGCTCAATACTTCGCACTGACGTTCTGGGTTGTACGGCTTATCTAGGACGCTCGTGATGAAAAGATGTTTCTGTGGGTATGGTTCCGTCCTTAATGGTAAGGAATGAACTTGCTGTGGAAGCCTCCCTTGTCTTCCGTGGGTCACGTCTGATTGTGCCAGTTGACTGTGGCCCCCCTGACTGCCGGTTTGCGATCACAATGATTGATTATTTTAGTAAGTGGCCAGAAGTAGCATTCTCAGCTAATGTGACTACGGAGACTATAGTGTCATTCCTGCAGTGCGTGTTTGCAAGAGAGAGAGATCCATGTACAGTGTCTACAGACAATGGGCCGCAGTTTGCATCCTCTGCATTTGCAGATTTTCTCATAGAAAGAGGAACCAAACACATTCATACTAGCATCTACCACCCTCAGGCAAATGGCGCTGTAGAAAGGTGGAACAAAGTTTTGAAGCAGTGTATTCAATGTGCTGGAAAAAAACAAATTCCTTGGAAAACTGCTGTGGTTACGATGCTCCAAAGTTCATGCCACTACAAATGTGTCACCTTTTCAACAAAACAGATTGGGCCAAGCACTTTCGTGTTGAGCGATGGGGAACGGGGGAAGATGGTGGCGCAGGAGGTTGTGCTATCGTTCGGCAACTGGAGGGTTGCAGGTTCGAGCCCTGATTCCTCCTGACCCCCATCAAAGTGTCCTTGAGCAAGACACTGAACCCCTAATTGCTCCCGGTGAGCCGGTTGGCACCTTGCATGGCAGCCTCCGCCACCGGTGTGTGGATGGGTGAATTTGAGGCATGTGTTGTAAAGCGCTTTGAGAAAAAGCGCTATATAAATGCAGTCCATTTACCATTTACCATTCATAGGAAGTGTCACCAGAGACATGAATGTCGCTGCCACGGTAGGTAAATCTCTCAACGAGGTCGACATTCTCAGTTCAGAATTTTGTTTTTTTTTTAAAAACAATCGTTGAGATGGTTAAAGGAAACCCCCCCCCCCAGTGTTAGTACTTTGTAGGACTTCCTTTTGCTTTGATAACAGCCATGGGTCTGTTGGGATACTTCTCTGCCAACTTTGCATATAGACTGTGCAATATTTGTTCACTCTTCTTTACAGAACTGTTCAAGCTCAGTCAAACTGGATGGCGACCATCGGTGGATGTAATTTCACAGATTCCCAATAGGGTTTAAGACTGGGCCTTGACTGGGCCACGCAAGGACATTCACCTTTTTCTCCTTCAGCCACCGTGTGGTCAACTTTGTTGTGTGTTTGGGTGAACCTTCTTCCCATCGACAAGTTTCTGGCAGAGAGCAGCAAGAATCAAATTTCCTCATGAATTTGACAGTATTTTGTCCGATACATTCTTCCTTCTATCTTGACAAATGCTCCAGCCCCTTCTGCAGAGAAATACCTCCACAACAGAAAGCTATATTGACTTTCCCCTAGATATACTATTTGGTATTGAGGCCAAATAATTAGATTTTGGTCTCATTTGACCATAACACCTTTTTCCATTTGGCCACAGAATCTTCTGGGTGTTTTGAGACTTAATTTGGTCTTTCTTGAGGACTGGCTTTTTTTTGTAACCCTTATAAGCCACATTTGTGGAGCATTTGTGATGTTGTTGTCACATGCACACAAGGACCACTCAAAAATTCCTGGAACTGCTTCAAAGGTACCATAGACCTCTTGGTAGCCTCTCTGACCAGTTTCCTCCTCACTCTTCCATCCAGTTTGGAGGGACAGCCTGATCTGAGAAGGGTCCTAGCAGTACCAAACACTTTACACTTTATTATGGACTTTACTATCTAAGTGTTGAAAAAGCCCGAAACCTGAATTTCTTTTTGTTTCTCCTGATTTGTGCCTGTCCACAGATTTATATCTCTGAGAATTTTTGACAGTGTCTTGCCACCCATAGTTAATTATTTGCTTTCAGGTGCACTTCCAAGCACTGGAACGCTCTAGGAACAGCTGTTTTTATGCTGAGATCATCAGAATGATTACAGTTGATAAGAACAGGAAACAATTAGCTTCATGTGCAATGTGCAAAGGTGATTAGTTAAACCTGATTAAGTTTAAGATATTTTTCAGGAGGGGGGTGATCCTTTAACTACCTTGTGATTCTGTTTTTTATTTTATTTACGGAACTGTTGCTGTTATATCTTTCACTTGGCTGTTATAAGCTGCACTGAGTAAAGACAGCTTTAAATATTGTGTGTGTTTCTTCATTCCAAGGCTGCACAGCAACAAAATGTGAATGTTTTGAAGGAGGTGATTCTTTTCTCTACCTACTGTAAGTCCCATGTACAATGCATAAAAAAGCAATGTTTTGTCAGTATTACTGTTTATACATAATTATTTGAATGAACTCGATTGAATCCTGGACAATGGTTCCACAGAACTAGAATGAGTATTTCAAAAAGGAAACATTCTTTTTAAGAATGTATTCAGGGACCGTAACAACAATAATCTTACTGAATTTTCTCATATCTAATTAAACCAAAGGAATGAGGAGAGATCATACATTTCTTTTATTAAAATAATTTAAAAGCAATATATAATTTTATTAAGCAACAAGCAGTAAACATGTATTTCCTACTAGAGTTATCACATATGTTAAAATATAAAGTTAATGTAAAAGTTTTATATTTCCCCTTGAGTGCCTTACATGTCAAGTGCGTATTTTGGTATGAATGTGGCCATAATCGTGCAAGAAAAAACATATAAAACATCATGTGTTGTCATCTGTAACTGAAATCAGAAAAATGCTTGATAGCCTTAAATGAACCAGGCTGATTTTTCATATGGGATGGCACAGTAAATACTGCAATCCACACAACATAATGGGAGACATGCACAGGTTCCTTTAGGGTATTTTAGGCACACTGAATTAAACACACTGGTTCTTGGCGCTCTGCTTGGGTTGACTGCCTCTTTCCTTTTTTCCGCTGCACCGCAGCTCCACAAGCTACTATCTAGTAGGCTTTCCATTATACCTGGCTTCTGATGAGCCACACCTGCTCCTGGTATTTACCTGAGAACTGGTGTGGTTCATCAAAAGCCAGGTAGGATAGAAAAACTACTGCATAGTAGCTCTGCAGGACCAGAGTTGGAGACCCCTGACCTAGCCGAACTACGAAAAGATGGTTTTCCATTGTAAATTTTATGAACTGTACCTGACCTATTCCCGTCATGGCTCTGCTAGGGTAGCTAGGGTAACTAAACTGAGTTGGTTAGGTCACCACCATCTAATTGGTCAAAATGCACAGAGACAAGAAAGAACTGATGATATTTGTCATGGATTATCAGTAGGAAAAAAGGGCATTCATAAGCTAATGCTAATTCTGCTAGCGTTTGATGCTAACATAACATGGTGATTCTCACAGATGTGCTAGCGGAAGTTAACACATAGAAAATCATGATGTTCTCTGTGAACAGTAAACAAGCATCTTTTCATTTTTTTGTAACTGTTGTTCCAAACCTGGCAATGCTTTTACCGAATTTTGAGTCCTTCTACAGTCTAAAATCAAAGCGTGCTGGCATCGTGCTGTAACTAGTGTCTCTTTGTGGTACTAGGCGGGTATGGCCTGGTTCCTGTATGCCATTATTATTTTTATATTTTCATGAATAACAAAAGTGTTTTGCTAATAATGAACAAATTAGCTTTCATTTTCCCAGCCTTGGAAA
>JAODKF010000001.1:20746847-20759374 GCA_026779585.1 Mormyrus proboscirostris
TAAATACAGTATGTATCCATTGCAATTTTCAGTAATTGTTATAACTCTTCTTTTGATGTTGCACTGATAATTATGATGGTTTATTTTGAGTAAATATACAAACCTCAGTTCCAATACAGTATTTAAAATGCATGTACATATTAAATACTTATGAAATCAAAGAAAAACTTTGAGACCAGCACACGCCTCCTCTGGAACATGTGTCACCTGCATGTTTTCAATCTTCAAGCATCATGAAGTATTGCAACATGCTTGCAGCTCAGTGCCTGTTTGCATGGTCACACCCACAACTCTGAGGAACTCGGTGGTTATTAAGCCAATGTTTGTAACTCAGCACTTACTGAGAAATAGGTACGTTTTTCTCGAGGCAGGAGATGTGCTTGGTTTGTGACAAGGATTGTGGAGTGAACCCAGAGTTTCCAGAGGAAACCCACTCAGAGGAGTTGATGGGAAATGATTTTTTTACAAGCCCTTGACTGTAAATAGTGTCAGTCAGTTGACTGTGGCATTTACAGTAATCGGCCCACTGAATTACAATAGTATTTCTTTCATTAGAATAATTTAAAAGCAATATATAATATATAAAGTATTTCACTAAGCAAAAAGTCATAATTACTGCTTTGAAACTGGGCGGAGAGTTCACCTCATTCTTCAAAATGAACAAAACAAACAATACAAATGGGTTGTACTCTGTACATCTACTTTATCTTGAGATGTTAATCATCAAAAAACAGCAGGATAGAAGAAGCAGACATATGATGCATGTAGATGGTGCAGATTCAAGTGGGAGTTCGTGGTTAATTATAAGAACTCCGCCATGAACCGGAGATGAAAGCGTGTCAGACGTGTCAGCACCTTGTCCAGCATGTCGGTCGGAATCAGCACACATAATCTAGCAAGGGGAGGTGCAGAGGACAGTTACCACTAGGTCCTGTGAGACGGGTGCCAATGAAATACTGATGAAATGGTAAAGGCATGGAGCCTATGACAGGGTGATTCTAGGGCTGGTTTCGATACCTAAGATGGTGTGTTCCGTCCTGCTGACCGTATTCGCACCCAGGACTGACACACACCCCTGAATCTTCCAGCAATCTCCTACTGTAGAGCAAGTCAGCATCCACTCCAACCTTCTGGAAAAAGCAGGAGAAGGTGGTAAGGTGATTCTCTACATCCAAAAGCTTTTTTATATACAGAACTACACATGTTATAGCCTGCCATTTAGTTACTGTCAATGACCATTATCTTTGAAATATTTATTTCAGTTATTGTATTCTGTTGGTCAAATCAAATTCAGGATGGGAAACAGACTACTTACTCATTAATCTTTCTGCCACTTATCCTTAACAGGGCTTGTCTCAGACAGTGTAGGGCACAAATTACCCTGGTACATGACGGGACACATACATGCACAAACTCTGATACTATGGGCAAGTTAGAGATAAGTGCAAGTCTTTGCACTGTGGGGTGAAACCCAGACAGCATGGGTAGAACATGCAATCGCCATACATACACAAAGCAGAGGCCAGATTCAATCCCCAAACCAAACAGTGTGAGGCAGTAGTATTATCTACTGAGGTACCCGTACACCGCACATGGTGCCACTGTATTTAGAATTACTGCACTTTGCCAATATGTATGTCCTGCCAGCAACCTAATTTAGTAATAATAATCTTCATACTAAGGCCGTATCAGACAATTTGATATTTGGGGTGTTCCATTCCAATACTTGTACTCATACATGTGCAAATATTAACAAAAGCCTCATTAATGACACACTACCTGAATCAGACTCAGCCAAATTCGAAAACAATATAAATATACATGGTGGGGGAATTCAAATCACAAAGGAAATCCAACCATTTCCCCCTCTCAACTAGTCAAGATGGAGTCCATACCTAACAGGACCCTCTGCAAGATCTACCCTCACCTTGGCATGTTCCACCACCCGTGGGTGGAATTGTAAGCGAGGGAAGACAAATATGCCTGCCTCTGGCAATTGGCAACTCATGCCTGGCAGACTGTTTAGAACGTCCTGAGCTCGGTGTATATTATGAACCAGAGTTTCCCGAATGGCCTGGACTTCCTGAGGAGAAAAGGAGATCAGAACACAGATTGATCACCATGACTTTATAGGAAGCACATGTTAAATCTCTGCCAGTTTTTCTTCATAATCTGGGCGATACTGATGTTCAGCAGTGGTCTCCAATCTGTCGATGGGGATGCGTGAAGGTGACGATCTGATTGTTGCAATCAGTTAGGAATGTCTTAAAGATCAATCTGTTGATTGCAATCAGCCAGATGGTGACCACTGTTCTGAAGAGTTTGTTCTTTGAATATGGAAGAGCGCTTGTAATTGAAAGGTTGCTGGTTTTAATCCCCAACTGACAAGATACCACTGAGGTACCCTGAGTAAGGTACTGTTCCCCAGGCGCAGAATTACCTGCCCACTGCTATGTCACGATGTCACATATGAGTTAAATACAGAGGACATATTTTGATGTTGTGCACTGTGTGCGGTGGTGTGTCAACTTTCACTAATTATTCACTTTCACTAACATGGGTATTGAGTTAGCTCCACTTCTCTTGATTTGATATGATGCAATACAGCTATCATCTTGTTGGGTTGTTGAATCTGGGCACCATTTATCTTCTGTATTGAATGTTTCTGCGTTGAATGTTGCAAATTACTGAGCTGAGTGGGGTAGAAGACTTCACTGTGAGCCATAAAAAACCTGCAACTTTATAGCCTTGGTGTTCTGCAGTCTGGAGGGAGCTTTCCCCAGGAACCGTGCCTACAACAGATGCTTACTTAAAACCTACTAGCTTGAGAGTCCCGGAAGCAGTTAGTGTTTGCCTCACCTGTGTGTACTGGGCATAAGAAGCGTCTCCAGGTTGAGGAGGACGTGCCATGATGTCCAACGCAACCTGACCTGGCATCGGTGCACAAATTTTTGTGCCAATCAGCCACTCGGCAAAACGTATCACAGTATCATCAATGTTCACTAGCTCCACATATCCAGCACGGAGACCACACCTGCAGAGAGGGGTCAGATGTTATGGCTTGACTGTGTAATTCCTTAACACAGCTACTTATTTTTCCTTATCCTTCACTTGAAAACCAACAGGCATTTTTTTTATTCTAAACAAATAGGGAAAAACAAAGTTATTGTAATAATTATTTGTTAAAGCCTTTTGTTGAATGGAACCATCCATCTATACACCCATTGTCCATAGCCGGTTGTCCTGTTCAGAACAACCCAGGATCACAGTAATGTGGGGCCAGCATAGAATATTTAACATAAGGAACATATATTTAAATACAGTACCAAGCAGAAGTTTGAGCAAGCCAGGGGAGCTATGGGGGGGGGAGGGGGGGACGTCAGGATGATTCCAGGCTCCTAAGTGACAGGGACCCTAAACAATGAAATATAACTGGATGGGTCTGGGTTGGGGTTCAATCTCAAGCAGCAGCAGAATTTAGTCCAATAGGCTGATGAAACTGTCAACCCAAATTTTTTGGCCCAACCATTGACTCCTTTAATGCCAAACCCAAGACTCCAACCTTCAAAATGCATTGAAAAACATAATGAAAATGTGTGAGAGACTGTTGTGTGCTTTATGTAAATGAGTATGAATGCCACACACTTCACTCACTCTCCCATGCAGCCCTTGGACACGGAGTGGACTGAGGCCATCTGCACTGTTTCAGAGAACTCTCCCCCCATTTCGAACAGCACCCTTTTGTAGGAGATAAACTCACTGTTGCCTGCATGCACAGTGTCCTGATACACCTGCATGCACAGCAGAAAGAGGATTCATCAGATGCAAACTTCAAAGGTCAGAGCACATGTAGAGTGTTGAGAGGGTGCAGTATGCATAGCAGTGTAAAAGGTACAGTGTGCAGCAGAATTCTGCTGAAGAATCTGTAAGCATATAGGTGAACCTTTAAAACAATGTTATCAGTCAGGAAATGAAAATCTAATATGTCACACAACGATATAAATGAACCAATGGTCATCCAGTTACTACTGAAGGAAGATCAGCAACAAACTTATTTATTAATACAACGCAACATGGATAGGATAATGAGTAAATGAGAAACCCAGTGGTCACCTCATCAACTAAAAGAAAGAGTTCCTCTTCAGCTGCAAACTGAATAACCTCTGCGATTGATTTCATAGTTTGCACATGACCTTTAGGAAAACACACAAAATATTAACACAGATATGGACATTTTCTATGAATGCAGGGTCTATAAGAATCCATGAATACAGTCATAACACAATATAATGCATTCGTAAAGCAGTATAAAAATGGTTATCGATATTTATAAAAAGGCATAACATTATAGCCATATTTATATAAGTATGCATTATGAATGCTTTATGAAACTCTCATCTATATTGCATTATATATACCTTCATAATGTAGTACAAAGCAATACAGATCATTATAATGCATTATGGAAGAATCTATAGTGCATTATAGAAGAGAGCTTCACTGGAGCTTATGAAGTATTATAATCAAATCTTAATGCCATATCACTGTCAATAGAAGATGCTGTAATGCTTTATTCATTCTTATACCAACCATTATAATGTATTATGAAGGCATCTATAGTGCATTATAGGTGACAGCTGATATTTATATCTCTGGGTTTGTTAGAGGATGACAGTTATCTCAGTTCCGCTTTAGGAGAGTGAGCTTTCAGGACTTAGTATCTAGGAATGTGTTTACCTGTGGGGTTCCCCGGGTTGATAACATAGAGTACTTTGGGACTGCAGTGCCCCCTTGAGTCTCGGAGGGCTCTCCGCAACTCATCTATTTGCAGCACCCAGCCCTGTTCCTCACACAGCTGATAAGGTACCATCACAGCGCCCATTTCTTCCAGGAGCATGGTGAAGGTTTTGTATGTTGGCACCGGGGTTAGAACCCCAGTGTAAGGAGGTCTGTCATTAGAAACAAGAATCTCCAAAAGCAGCTGGTAAATAAGCCACAAAATTACCATTCAGATGTAATCAGGGAGCAGCCACAGAACATTTCTGCCCATTTCATCTTACACTTCCAGTAATCTCTTTTTTCTATATCTCAGCTTTAATTTTCAAGAAAGCAATGCAACAAAGTTTCGATGAAATACTGTTCAGTCATCCCATGTAGTTATACAAATATCCCCAATGTATTTCCCATTTTATAAGATAAAAGAAAGGCTGTTTATTTTAAGCTCACCGCCAAGGCTCTCTGGGATCCTCCACAGATGAAGATATTTTGAGGGGATGCAGGCGCCCCCCTGTCTCGCCTGGTGATGAACTCAGCCACACTGCGCTGCACATTGGGTGCTCCACACGAATCTGTGTATGAACCTAACACACACACATACACGCGTTGCATGAGTAACCACATGCATCAAGAAAGCTCCATGGACACACACATAGGAGTGCAGATGATCACATGCACATACATATGCAGATATTCAAGCCAACAGTCATTTGACTCCTGCAGAAGACTACCCTGCCTCCACCCTTCCCACACCAACATATACACACCAGTGCTTATGTGACTGCAAATATCCAGACATCCACATGCAACTACAATTTATTTAGCTTATCTTATTATTTAGCTGACACTTTTATGCAAAGTAATATACAACTGAAAGCAGGGTCAGATGGTCCCTGGACCAATTGGGCTTAAGGACCTTGCTCAATAGCCTATCATTCTGCAGATTCGGGGACTTGAAATGGCAACCTTGCAATCTCCTAGAACTAAACCTGCGCTGCACTACTCCCCCAAAATATTGTAGTCCTTATATGCAATACACAGACACATACTCACACACACACATACATACACACAAAAGCACAATTATGCAAACAAGTAGCTATAAACTCACAAACCTAGCTGACTAACACAAGCCAAAAGTTCAAATATGTTAGCAAAAATCTAAACACATAATCTACCTTGACACACAATTTACAATTAAACACAACACCTTCTGTATCCCCCTACACACATTTCTCTAAAGTAAGACACAGGAATCTGGCACCAAGTCACTTTTTTCCATTCCTAAACACAGTCATTCAAACAACCATACCAATGAGCCAACTGGCCACTCACACATGCCACTTGGCCTAGCACCTAATTGCTAATTAGCTAACTCAACAATCTGAATCTGAAGACTAGATAGACCCTAGATTTACAACAATTGTTCAACAACAATTGAAGCAGCAGAAAGAGGAAGAGGTCAAGGAAGAGTGAGCGTGACAGGTAGAAGGAAGAATGAGAGGTAGGGGGGGAGCTGGAGGAGGACAACAAAGACAAAGAAGGCCAGCACTTTTGTATGAGATCCAGGCAACGTTAGTTGACCATGTCATAAATCATGGGTTGACAATGGAAGACACTGGACAGAGGGTACAGCCCAACTTGAGTTGTTTTACTGTTGTCTCTGTAATGATTTTATGAATTGCTAAAACATTAAACCTGCTAATTGCCAAAACTCATTTATTTTATTAATCACTCGTTTGGCAAAACTTTAGACAGTGCTCACCTAGTTAGACACAATTTGCAGATCTGAGTCAGCCATTTTGTAAAGCTCTAATCACATTCTCATTCATCAAAACACATTTTGCACCATGATGAACTTTAATGCAAAATAGAAAACACAGGCTACAAAAGTGAAGCACAGCCAGCAGACAGTAGTCATCATTTACACACAATGACTCAAACTGTTCACACGTGTTTCTAAACATGAGAAGATGCCAGTGAGTGACTAGAACGTAGAATACATGCTGGATGAGAGTGCAAGTGCCATGGGTGAGTTGAATTTCAACATCAAGGTACAAATGAGTCACACAGGGGATTTTTCCCCTATCGCCCAGCAAGGGAGAGCATTTCCTTGTCTCTGGCTTGGCAGTTGTTCTTTACAGTAACCCCTTTGAAGTACTGAATACTGCAAACATTACGAATCAGTTTAGTATAATTGTACACAAACATTTTTTGGTAGACAACAATTTTTTTTTACTACAGTCTCTTGGTTTCCAATTTTCAGCTCAATATGCAAAACACCACATCCACAGTACACTTGTCTCTATATGCCAGCAACAGTTTTGACTGGTAGTGCTTTCAGTTTTTTGCTGTAGTGTGTAATGTCTGCTCAGTAGCGATTTTGATGCGTGATCTGAAAGCAGTGTTTGCTTTTAAACAAAGATAATATAGTTTTGAGAAGTTTGTTTGATTTTGCAAGATGAGTCAAAGGTTTTGTGAGTGTAGCTTTAATTTAAGGGTTTCTGCTTAGTGTTTTGAGAACAGGATAGTTTTCAGGAAATTTGATTTAGCAGTTCTTAAAAACTGTATTGTTAGAGAGTGTTGGAAATGGATGCGGAAGCAACCTCCCATGAGTTTATTTTCATGGACGAGGCTGGCTTCAACCTCACCAAAACCAGGAGAAGGGGAAGAAACATCATTGGTCAAGAGCTGTTGTGGATGTTCTTGGCCTATGTGGGGGAAACATTACAATGTGTGCTGCCATCACAAATAATGGAGTTCTCCACCACCATGCCAATCTTGGTCCATACAACACAGACTTCATCATCTCATTTAGTGATCCAGGGAGACCGTGTGGATCATGAAGGACAGCACTTATACTGTATGTTGTAATATGGGACAATGTAAGTTTCCATCATGCTGCCCTGGTTCAAAATTGGTCTGTGGTCAATCCACTGTTCACTGTCCTTTACCTTAACCTCTCCATCCCTTAAACTCTCCATCCCTTAACCTAATAGAAGAAGAGTTCTTCTCGGCATGGCGGTGGAAGGTCTATGACTGTCAACCCCATGTCCGTGAAAGCCTTCTTCAGGCAATGGAGGAGACATAAGAGGACTTTGATGCCGGTGCTGTACAGGGCTGAATTAGACACTCTCAGTGCTCTTTTCCTCACTGTCTAGCAAGGGAAAATATTTTTTTTGATGTAGACGAGGTGCTGTGACCACACCCAGCTAGAAGCCATGACTAACTATTTCACAACTGCTTTTGCTCAAGGTGCCTACATTATTTACAGGCTTTTTTCCACTCATTTTTTTCTCCCAAACGTTTTGACTTGCATTGAACGGGCTTTGCGGTTTTAGTTTGTTGTTGAAGAATGAAATAAATCACAATCACATTTGTTTCTGCTCACATGTGTCTGTGAATTTGTCTGCAACAATTTCTCTTTCTACACAATTACAAGAATCCCTCTAAAGACAAACATGTTTTAGATTACACAACAGTATGTAGGTTGTTAGATAAAAATTTAGGGATACGAATGAAGTGTTTTTGGGGCAAAAGTTTGATTTTGATAAGTGTGTATATATATATATATATATATAGTTTTGCATGCAGAGCTTCATTTTACTGGATAGGTGAGGTCTTTTGCTCTTTGGGTGTGTGATTTTGTGAATTATGTTTAGTAATTATGTTTAGTGATGTTAAGTATTGAGCCCTGTTGTCAAAATTGTGCTTAAGGAAATGAAAAAAACTGTAATATGTTCATTCATCTGACCAATAGGTGGTGCAATTGCACACCCCTTCACCCCCGGTGAAATGGCCTCTGAACGATGTTACCCATGCTCTCCCCATCGAGCTGTGCCAACAGGTCCTGGGCTCGCCGCCTCACGTCCACAGGCAGGTCGTCTGAATGGATTAGTGCCGGACAAATACATGCCGCAATCACCTGAGTCATAGAAAGAAGCACCCTTCTGAACAGGCGACCACAAAGACTCAATATGCCCTAAGGGAGACACACAGCTTCCAGCATCAGAATGAGTCATTTGTTCGTTGCCAAGTACTTTTACATACTATGAATTTACTTTGAATAGCACAAAACAGTCAAAGGCAATCATTCATTTTTGCATACCCTATGCAGGGTTGTGGGGATTTGGAGCTTATCCCAGAAGCTACGGGTACAAGGCACCCAGAATAGGGCACCAACTCATAGCATGGCACACGCATCATTCATACACACACTCTCACCTGCTTACAAACATTACGCTTCTTTATATTTGTGTATGCCATTATTATTGTAAACTGGATAAACTGGACCCATGTTGTCTTGCTTCACTATATACATGCATATAGCTGAGATGACAATAAGGTTTATTTTTCACTTTATGATACAGGCTCCAGGTCTCCAGAGGTGTGAACTGTGCTAGTCACAGTGGACCACCACCCACCCCCCTACAAGCCAATCAATGTAATACAGTTATGTACATAAATAAAATAACATGCCTAATGCTGGTAATGTTTATGGATAGGTGTGCTAGGGGGGTGTAAAGTGCTCAGTGTAATGCAGCGAATAGCATCTGAAAAATGTTTTTTCATTTTCTATCTTTAGATTCAATGAAGAAGGGACAATTGTAAGATGTAAAAGCCAGTCCAGTTGGTTTGAGCTTGGGGCCAAAGCTTTTCTGCATCATTGAACGGTGTGGGAGATGGGTACCTGCCGCACGAAGGTCACGGGCATCATGCCTGTCAGGTGCGAGTCCCCAGATGAGACATCGATTACATCACTGAAAGGCTTACTCACACCCTGTGGAATCAGCTCAGTTAGCCACAGCACCATGACTGCATGCTCAACTCCATTATTTCCAGAAAAGTTATCCATCAGCCAAGCACCGAACAAACACACTGACTTCTGACATACTGTACAGTTACTGAAAACGAGGTCAATACGACTAATGTTGAATTAAGTTGAGAATAATTGAGCTATTATTACCAATTAACCTTAATTGAGTAAGACTCACATCAAATTGAAATCTCTTGTTGAAAGTAATTGGTGTCATTATATAAAAAATACTAATATATTTTACTGATACATTTTGCCTGTGCTGCTTCTCAGCTGTGGAGATGCTTTAGGTGTCATTGTCTTAGAGATTATACACTACACTCTATTTATAAATGTGCTTTATAAATAAATTGACTTGACTTTAAATAATGATCTTTTTATTGGGTGTTCTTGTATACCTACTGCTATATCATACAGCACCTTGGTTGACACTTGACACGTGTTTCTCAATGTGCTTCTTAAATAAATTGACTTGACTTACTTGCTGCAGCTCAGCTCTGATCTGGGCAGCTCGTCTGTGCAGGTCATGCTGTTGTGATCCTCCTATCCCCCGAACATTCGGATTGATTGTACCAAGGCCAAACATGTTCCCTTAAGGTCCACCCGCGTCTAGCTTCACGTCCAGTATGAGTTTGATGTCACCAGAGCAGCTCTCATTTATTTATTCATGACTTGAGGGTGGTGCTCATTGATGAGTGACGTAGTTGAACTCATTCATATTCTGTCCACTATAAAGTTTCTTACATGCCAATCAAAAGCTCCATCAACAGAGTAAACTATTATTAATCTACCTGTTTGTTCTTTCTCTTGATAGTTTTCTATTTAATTGGGCATTTTTCCTAGGACACCATTAAAAAACATTATTTAATATTTTTATGCAATGAATTTTAATGCAAAAACTGCTATGACCCCTGGGAATAGGGCTTACAATGAACAAACCATTTTATGACCTTTGAAGAAAGGTTATAACTTTGAAAGAAACTTCTTATTTGCCCACTGGAAGAAAGTCTTACCTCCTGTACAAAAAGGATTGGCTATTTATGAAGATTAAACACCAGTGATATGGACCAGAGACTGTTTATTGGTAGATTTTTGTTGGATTACTTTGTTCTGACTTCTGTTTTCGTTTATATTTCTGGTCTTGGTCTTTTTTTTAATTAACTTTCGGTCTTTATACTTGTACACTTCTGGATATTTTCTCCACCTTTCAAGTAATCTGCAGTGTTTCCTCTTGAGGCCATATCCAAAGGTAGCTGCAATACCTTGAACCTTAATCTTCCTGATAGCACGTTGGAAACAGGACCACTAAAATGTCTGGAGATTGTCTGGTAGCCCTGTGTTTGTTCTTGCTTGGCCTCAATCTTGTGCCTGACCTCTTCACATCTTTCTCTCCTTCTTCTGTGTTCATTATAGTGCATAACACAAGTTAAATGAGTGATATTTAAAGTGCAGGAATCTCCATCTCGCCTCGGAGGTCGTGCTGTAATGTCCATTCACCTGACACTTTTATCCAGTTACTCACAGTAGAGGAAAGTGTTATATGTATCTGTTTAAGATGCATAAACCCTTGGTTATGAACACATGACCGTTGCATTGTTAGTACATTGTGCTACTTTTTCAGCTACAAGATTCATAAAGTAGAAGGACCTGCTTGACATTTATGTACTTCTTAAATAACACTAAGCTTGTCCAGACCGGCTTGTCCAGCTAGGAATTAATAACTTCACTTTTTTTTGGTTTGTTCCACAGCAAATCCAAACTTCAATGAGTACCAAAAGATTATTTTCTAAATTGACAGATTTTTGTAAGAAATGGTAAATTATTCGACCATGAGATACGGAGAAATTAGATACAATCAATCAGGCCAGTCAACCCAGATCCTTCATTTCCATAAGTGGACTGAGTCAACATCAGGAATGCCAGCAACCCAGTTCATGCCCTCATCACACTGGAAACAATACTGCTGCAGCACCACCCATACCAGCCTCTTTAGACAGTTTCTTTCCCAGGGCCATCAGCTTGATAAACAACCTGCATCTCTCCACCCACTGCATACCCACTGCATTGCACACTATTGTTAATGCTATTAATTATGTACGTTATATACTGTACTGTTGTCAGTCTGCATATCCCCATATTGTGTTACTTATTACACAATATAACTTATTATTTAATTGTACTGTCTTGTCCTGAACTGCATTGCTGTTTGTCTTATTATCCCTTTTGCTCCAGTCGCTTCCCCTGCAATTCTGGCACAAGAATTTCACCGCCCCCCAAACACGTGACAATAAGTCTTGAAACTTGAAATCATGTGCTAATGTTTGAGCCAGATTAATTAACAGAGCCCGTGTACTGTTTTACTGTACAGCCTAGCAGGTGCGCAATACTTCCAGGTAACCAGCCTGAGCTACAATGGTAAACAGGGAGATGCCATAAATACTAGATTCCCTAGAATTTTGAATAACTGAACTACCAAGGCGCCATCGGCCAAGCACCAATGCTAAAAAACAGAAGCATATTGTAAAAAAAAAGCGGGAAAACTGGGAAAAGCAGCAAAGTAAACCATAAACTGAGCATTCTGTGGACCTGAAAAGCATCTGGCATCTGACTTTACTAAGCATTTAGAAGCTCACCCACCCATCCATCCGTTTTCTATACCCACTTGTCAAGAATTTTGAGGTAAATTCTAAAAATGACCAACAAGGATTTACAGCGTTCTCCCCAACACCATGGATCACTAATCAGCTGCCTTTCTTTCTGACATGAAATGATATGTGCGCTGTTGTTCATGGGCAGGCACGTGCACACATAGAGATCAAAGGGGGCTTGAGTACCTGCCCTTTTTATTCCTGGAGAGAAAGTGCCCTTTTTTCTGGGGTGCTTTTTTTTTTTTTTTTTTTTTTTTTTTTTTTTTTTTTTTTAAAAAAAAAAAAAA
>JAODKF010000001.1:20759474-20772510 GCA_026779585.1 Mormyrus proboscirostris
GAACTGATTATTTTGTAGACATCTTTTGAAAATTAAACAATTGCATGAGTTTGAGGAAGATAAAATTAACTTTTTAAATTATTTTTTAAAAAAGGAAGCCAGTGTTGTGTTAATATATATACTTTTTTGTTTAAAAAAAGAAAAAAAAATACGTAATTATGAGAAGTGCCCTTTATGCTATTTGAGCCCCTGCCCCTCAAAATGTCTGTGCACGTCCCTGTTCATGGGCACTAAAAACATTTAATCCTGCCCTGTCCCACACACAAACGTCACAGCCAAACACACTCTGATTTTTTTAATATAAAAATGCACATTTTTAATCACAGTTGTTTTTTTTAACTGAACAGTGTTTGGATCGCCAGCTCTCGGGGGTTATAGCTATGAGTCACATGACAGAGGAACTGCCTAACGTTCTCCTGCACTAATTAATCATTAAGAGGTCTGGGCAGCATGCTTGTTTAGACAGGTCAAGCTCGTGACTGAATAAGTGACCAGTTATACTTCCAAATTTAATGTTTCAAGTTTTTAGGGCTGGGCTTAGTTACTATAAGCAGTAATACTTTCCTTCATCATATTCTGAAGAGCAGGAAGGAATTAAATTTATCCACCAGGGGGAGCCTCTGAATGAAGCAACAGCTCTGTGGAACTGCTTGGGCTTAAAGTTGAATGATAAAGTAGATTCCAACTTAAAGTGGGCATGGTTTTCATCTGCTCTTCTCTGGACACTGGATCTTATATCCGACCCTGTAGGCCTGCAGGTATACCCTTGCCTGATTGATCCTGGAATAAAGGAGATTACCTTCCATTAATCTTCCATTAATTAATCTTCCATTGAACGGGTATTTGTATGTGACAGAGTACATGCACTGCTATCACCTGTACTTGGTGCAGAGCTGGACTCCCAGAGGACCACAGCGATCCACATAACTTTCTCTGACCCCCTTGCGTACAGCCCGTGCCATGCTGACCACTGTGGTCACCACTGGACACATCCTGAAACGAGCAAAAAGAAACACTGGCTACTAAATGGAAATAGGGGTAATAACACATGCAAACATATCTACACAAATATTCCAATGCTTTTTTGCGTTGTGAAAAGGCTGAATAATTAAAATTTAAATTGTGCCATCTAGTGGCAGAAGGCCGGTACTTACAGTTTCTCACAGCGAAGTCCAGCGGTGCCTTCTGGACAGGTGCACTTATTCTGAGGACTGCAGATGGCGCCGTGCTGGCAGGGTGGCACACAGGGTGTGGTTACCTCTGCAATCACAGCACAGACTTTCTCAAGTGCTGCAAGGCATTGCTAGAGATTCTGAGCCCCAGGAAATATTCTAGGGCACCTGGAACCATCCGAATTTCCCACCCCTTTATAATGCCCCTGAATTGCTGATAGATGTCAGTGTGATTTTTGGATGAGATTTTGAGAACACTTCCCGAAAACCTATAAACCTATACCCATTGTTTAATTCAATTTTTAGTTTTTCTTTGGTGCATTTAGGAGTGAAGATTCACCCCTACCTGTCTCGCAGAGGTCCCCTGTGAATCCACCAGCACAGCCACACCTGTTAAGGCCCACACAAGTTCCACCATTCTTACACCCCTTCAGACACTGAACTGGCTCTGAGAAAGGGCAGACAGACAATGTCAACAGATCTCTCTGGAATACACTCCCATGTCACAACATGATCAAAATGCAACACCTGCAGAAAGCAGGAAAAGTTTAAAAACTGATCATTAATGAGCCTACAGCCTACACCAACTAGGGGGCGCTGTTATGTTTTCTTCATACCTATCTGGCATCGCGCTCCAGTCCACCCTTCACTGCAGGTGCACTTGTTGACATCCACACATCTGCCGCCGTTCAGGCAGGGCGGTGTGCAGACGGCTGCAGAGAGAAAGAGCGATGAAGCAGCATTTCACAAAGGGTCCCCCTAACACTCTCCCCAGGGTACGAGTGACAGTCTGTCCCCAGTTCCGCAGTTATCATTCTCATGTGCCAGCAGATGTTCCACAGGTGCTTCAATGACTCTGTCTGTCTTTGCTTAAGTGCTTGAGAGAAAAATATGTCATCACAGGCCTCATTTATATCAATGCAGCTCGCTAATAACCAGAAGCACGTAATTTAGTAGTTTAGTAGTTTCCCAGTGAGGTAAAAGGGTAAATTTATACATTTGTTGAGATAAAAACATAAAATAACACTGTGTCTTTAAGAGAGACTGGTGAGGGATGCTGTGATTGTGGTGGTTTTTTTGGGTACTCACGACTGAAGCACTGTGGACCAGTGTAGTCAGAAGGGCACTGGCAGGTGTTCGGGCCTACACAGCGCCCCCCGTTGACGCACAGCAGCTCACACACAGCTGGGTAAGACAGAGGGGGTGCAGTGGGGTGGGGTGGGGAGGACAAGTATAGGACAAAAGGCCAGGTAAAGTTATCCTTGGTCATGTGTCACGCAGGTGTGTGTGTCATTGTCATTAAAACGGAAATGGGCTTTTTGTGCTGCTGTTTGATGTTTGACAGTCACTGATCACAAAGGACTACCTGCCTGACAGGTGAGGTGGATCACTGAAGATTACCTATCTGACCACTGAGGTAGATCACGGAGAACCATGTGTCTCACAGGTGAGGTGGATCACCGAGGATTACCTGTGTGGCAGCCCATCCCAGTCCACCCAGGGGGGCACAAACACGTGTTCCAGCGCATACAGGTCCCTCCATGAGCACATGGTGGGGAGCACATGGCTAGAACATGTCAGAATATGACAATCAGACACAAAGGTAAGACAAAGGCAATGTGACATAGGGTGTCTATTAACGGGCTGAGAGTTTACCTGAGCAGCCAGCTCCCGGGTATCCAGCGGGGCAGTCACACGTGTTGGGGGCCACACATACCCCGTAATTCTGACACGGGGGGTCGCAAAAAGCTGGGGAAAAGAGAGGGGGGGAGAAAGTGAGACATCACTGAACGCTGGATGCATGGAGTGGTGTGGTCATTAACGATCCCTAAACCAAGGCTGCAGCTTCAAATCCCAGAAGTGTCCTTGCTGTTCTCCCCTTAATCAGGTCCTTCACATAAACTAATCTAAAGGAAACCCGGTATAACACTTAGGAACCAGGTACCTGGCCAAAAGTTGCAGGTACTGCTCACACGCTTTAGTACTTCAGAATATAAAATGTAACTCAATCAGATTCTATCCAATATACCAGGGGTACCAAAAACACTGTTTAATCTGCACCACACAATCGATCCATCCACCTCCCAGCGAAATGCACTGGTGGGGATCCCCTCATCCTCCCAGAACATTTTATCGGAGGCAGTGGAACTTGGCTTTGTGCCACTGATGGCCCGATGATGTATATGGGAAATGTATAGAGCACTCCTGCACCACAAATATCATGTGACTATACAGCCATTTTATCCTGCAAGACAGAGCAGCTGAGCAGCTCAGGAAGGGACAGAGACCCCGGGTGTGGAAAAGGAACCCCTCGCTCGCTCACGTTGGCACTTTGTGGGGTCATCGGCACGGGCCTGGAACCCCTCCCTGCAGCTGCAGTTGAAGGTGCCAGGGTAGTTGATGCAGAGCTGCTCGCAGCCGCCATTGGTGAAGTCAGCACACTCATCTACATCTGGGGGAGGAGTGCATGGCAGGAGGGGCGTGACCTTTCAGGGCATGCGGAATCATCCCCCCACCCCCCTCCAACACCAGGTGGAAGAACATGACCCATTGAGAAGAACATTTTAATAAGACTAAACACAATTGTAAGGATTATTATTATTATTATTATTATTATTTTTCTCTTTTGACTGTAATAATATGAGCTCTATTTAAAAGTAGTGATTGATCATCCACTGATCATTCTCTCTGGATCCTCTCTTTCCCCCCTTGCTCTTCCATTCTCTCACCCACACAGCTCCGCTGGTCCACCCCAAGCATCCAGCCCGCGCTGCAGCTGCAATGGACATGGCCCTCTGTCCATACTGTACACCTGTGATCACAACCTCCATTCCGTAGCTGGCAGGAAGTCACATCTTACAGGGATGCACAGCATCACAGAACAGAAAAAATGACAGGCACAATTGGATTAATAACCAGGAAACAGGGTGATGTCAAATAAGGAAAAAAATCAATGAAGGAAACTCAAAGACAAAATAAGAAGACTTTGAAGGGCCATACTGATGCAAGTAATGTTGTCCTTGTCCAGCAGAAGAGGCTCAGGGCAGTGGCAGATGTGTCCACCGACGGTGTTTGTGCAGCTGTGAGAGCAGCCGCCATTTTGAAGCTTGCACTCATCGATATCTGGGGTCGGAGCACAGACACATAACGGAGAGCATATGAAGACATGGCTCATTTACCATGAGAAATGAATGAAGAGATAAAATCACCACAAATACATACAGCAGGAACACAATCACGCCAGACACATAGAGCAGGTATACACTCTCTACTGACGGAGCTAACACACACATTACGACAGACACACTGCAGGTACGCGATCACTATAAATGCACACTGCGGGTGCATCATCACTACAGACACACATAAGTATCAAAGACATTTCTCTACTGATGTCTGCTGTAATGTCAAAAACGTCAAGATTATTCCAGGCCTCTCCTAGGATGAATGTCCTCACAGCACCATAGCCGTATGAGAAAGCAGGAGGCCTGATTGTACATACCTACACACCTGAGGCCGTCCATGTGCAGCTGGAAGCCCGAGAGGCAGGAGCACTCAAAGGAGCCTTCGGTGTTGGTGCAGACCTGCTCACACGGGCCTTTAGGTGATGCACACTCATCCACATCTATCAGGAAGATCAGGGCAAAGGTATCACTAAAAATACAGTAAAGATAAGACTTCACATTCCAAGAGCAAGAACCCCAACCCTACATTGTCCTTGGTACTGACATCAAGCAGCACGAAATACTGAATACATGATACTTGGAAACCCAACTACCTGAGACATTACATCACACATGGTCCAGAAAATGCAGCAAAGCACAGGATACTAGAATACACTTCCTTTGCCCCCACAATCTATCTGTCTATCTAGTAAATATGTCTTCCATTCATCAGACTGAAGTGTCCTCGACGGGGACCTCCTACCGGTGCAGTTGTGCCCATTCTCCTCCAGAAGGTAACCCAGCTGACAGAGGCAGTGATACGACCCAGGCTCATTCCTACAGCTATGCTGGCAGTATCCGTTCTTCATGGCACACTCATCCACATCTGCAATGAGCATCAACAGATGCCCAACAGCAGGGGGCGACAGAGATCGAACACATCAGAGGATGAGGAAACCATGAGGTTGAGTGTCTGTCACAAAGGCACCTCATCTGCTGCTTTGAAGCAGACTGAGGTTACAGGTTCAGCGAGGGCACGTCTAGAGTGGAGGGTCTGACCCAAACCCACATCTCACCCACCAAAACAGGAGTGGCCATCACCATTGAAGCCCTGAGAGCACTGGCAGAAGTAGGAACCAATGATGTTGCCACAGTGGGCGTTGGTGTCACAGCTGTGCTGGCCAGATGCACATTCATTCTCATCTGGGGTAGTGAAGAGAGAGGTGGAGAGGAAGAGCAGAGTAACGGGGAGTGATCTGTAGAAAAGTGATCCGTCACACAAGATGGGTGCAAGAACTATAAACACATCATGTTATTTTTTTTTGTTTGTCTATATATATATGTTTGTTTTTTTAAAGGAATGCTGCTCATTGCTTAACAGAAAAGAGACTCTGAATGAGCCATAATTAGCTTCATAAGCTAATTTTCATCTGCTGTAGCTGGGCAGTTTTTAAATAAAGGCAGACTAAAATCTGAATAAAATAGTTTATAATAAATGACACATGCTAATAATGTACATAGATACTAATACCCAAACCGATACAATGCAAACACACAAACAGATCAATAAAGGGCATAGAATGCAGTGGAAGAATCAGATGGCTTTGTGTCCCATGATCCATTTCCAAATTTGTTTAGCAAATGTTTTCATCCAGAGTGATATCTAAGTGAGGAAGGCTTGGAGTCTGGAATGAGATAGAACCCTTGGAGCAGCTGGGGTTAAAGGCCTTACTCATGGGCCTAATGGTGATAATTACTCTGGCAGCCACAGGATTCAAACCCACAACCTACCGACCACAGGCACAGATCCCAAACCTACTGAGCCACAACCACCCCACTGAAAGCTAAATTCCTCACAACACTGACCGGCAAAGGAGGCAGGAACTCCTTTCACTTCACCCCACCCTGTGGGACACAGGCCCCGCTCTCACCCTCGCAGTGGGTGCCGTTGCCCCGGTAACCCTGCTGGCACACACACCGGAAGCTCCCCAGGGTGTTTTCACAGACCCCCCACCCAGCGCACACATCTGGGGTTTCGCTGCACTCATCCACATCTGAAAGAGAGAAAGAAAAAGGAGAGATGGAGAAAAGAAAGGGAGGGAGAACAGGAACAGGATGTAAGAAAGACAAAGGATGTGTTTTATATAAGATGAAAAAGAGTGAAGTCACAAAAACATTAATGAAAAGAAGAATGGTAAAAAAGACCCCACAGTACTCTTTGAAAAAGGGCTCACAGTACCTTGGCACATGCTGCAGCCTGGACACAGAGGACCTGGAATGGGACAGCATGGGAGAAGACGGGGGAGCAGAGAATGGACATGTACAGGAAAAGAGAAAGTCAACAGATTCTCTGGCAAGCAGACAAACATGCACATGATCTCACTGTAAAAATGAATAAGAAACTGAAGAACACAGATGGGGGGTCAGATGGGGGGATGGAACGTGAAATCAGCCATGGACACAGAAAACATACAAAGACAGAGAAGGCAGGCAGACACATCATTGAGGGGGATGCAGAGAGTCCCTGTCTTTCTGTCTGCCCCTGTCACAGACACATAATGCCCCAGAGAGGCGAAACAGAGAAACAAAGCTGACACTGAAACTGAAAGGGCTTCAGAGTGTCCTGACTGTAATTGTAGCAGGTAGGAAAATGAGAGTGTTTCCGTCAAGCATAGCTGATATAAGTCGAGCATAGCTGATATAAGATATTTTGTCCCAGTATAAAACAGCCTAAGACCCAATTTCGGTCGTAACTCAATTTTGATTAAGCTTTCGGTTAAAGTTTGCCCTTAGCTTAAGACACATCAGGTTTACGATATTTTGATGTTACGACGCTATGATGATGTCGATCAATAAATAATCGTATATCAGCTAAACCAGTTTTTTTGCAAGTGATCAGCTGGGGGGGTAGCGAGTGATCGGTTTGGGTGGCAAGTGATCGCTCTGTGCAGTATGATGTCTCACTCATATGTGGTGCTTGTTGAATCATGTCCTATGTGTCTCTGCATTGAATTACGTGAATGAGTACATAAATACAATAGTAGGAGTAGGTGAGAATTATGAATATCAGTTTATACAGTACTTTTTAAAGTACAGCAATGCTATATACATCCACAAGACTAACATGCATGCTGTTGAGGAGTCGACTAGACATACGAGTGGCCAGCCTGAGCTTCCGATGAATGCCCAGGTACAAGTGTAAGCAGTACTGGAGCAGGAGTTACACAAAGCTACACAACATCATATACAACTATTAACAATATAAGAACCTAATAAGACTATTTAATGACCAGAAGTGCAAAATAAGAACATTCAGGAAACATAATTAGGCATCCGGTTGCTAGAAGAATGCATTGATTGGTGGGCAGACAGACAGACAGACACACACACACAGAGACAGGCAGCTAGACAGAGACAGACTGGCTCACCCACGCAGGCCGGCGTCTCCGATCTGAAGCCCGCCCTGCACTGACACACGTAGCTGCCAGCAGTGTTGATACACATGTTGCCCAACTCACGTCGACAGCGTTCTTCAAAGCTGCACTCATCTACATCTGATTGTCCAGACAGACAAAGGCCTGGTTATGCAGATACAACACACAACACAAACAGGAAGCAAAACTCCAACTAGTCCCCAGCATGAGGAAACGGATACTGGGGAAGCAGGTCTGGAGACAGACTCACCCACACAGTTTTTTGCATCCAGTGCCAGCACATAGCCAGCAGGGCAGGAGCAGGAGAAGGACCCTGGCAAGTTCCTGCACTTGGCTCCACCCCCACATGCCTGAAGACCCGATACCGCAGACAGCTCACACTCGTCAATGTCTGTAACATGTGCACACATTTCATTAAGCCACTACATGGACTTTAACACAGTTTCTAATTCCTCTGTAGCCACTACGCCACCTATTGGTCGATCTGATCCACAGATTATTCACCACTGCAGATATGCATATGTGTGTCATCTGCTCACCCTCACACCCCTCCAGCCTCCTCAGGTAACCATGGTGACAGGTGCACAGGAAGGAGCCAGCTGTATTGGAGCAGTTGGCGTGGGGCCCGCAGGGGCCTGGGTAGTCCCCCTGTGCACACTCATCCACATCTGGGGGGGGGGGGGGAATGGGCACAGAAAGAACATGCTGAGAAATGATAGGTTTGATAAGGGAGCAACAAAGGCACACTAAGATGGGGTCGGCGAGAAGAAGCATTCCAACATGCCTGTACTTGTACTTGTGGAAGTGGCAAATAAAGCACAAAGCATGTTACATTCAGACTTACCTTGGCACTCTGCTGCCCCCTGTTGCTTGAACCCAGTCGGGCAAGTACAATTTTCACCCTGCAACACCAGGTGCCCTAGACAACCACAACCAGCGGCTCCCTCTAATGGTACCTGGTTTCTGGGGCAAGGGGAGGTTGTGGCAATGTCTGGTGGCTTTGTGCTTTGTGGGGTGGAAACCACTAGGGAGACTTCAGAGTAGTACAGGAGAGAGCCATAGATTTACTAAACAGAAATCAATGTTTTAATGCAGTGTTTGCTATGGTTTACATCATACTGCATAACAACACTTGACTCACTCACCTGTTGTAACTGCATCTTGTTCTTCCTCGCCTATGTTCTTGGTGGTGTTTTCAATCACTAGTTTCTTCCAAAATCAAACAAAAATCCCAAAAAGTATTGTCCAGTTAAATATTGACAACCATGTACTGAAAGGTTGTAGCTGAACAAGGACAAAAGATGTTGGTACAATCTGCTGTCAGCCATCTATAGAAAAACACCAGATGAGTCCAACTCTAATTTCATTAATAAGAAAGTTATAGTAATATTAACACTAACCTGTGTCATTGTGAGCTCAGGCTCCCGGTTTTGTTGAATTTCATTGGACTGGGGGGTCGTCAAGGCGTCGGCGACGATCAGCACCACCAAGAAGCCCAGTGGTGTTAGAATAATCTGTGCCCCGGGCAATTTCATCTCCTGGTGAAACTAGATACGGTGAATGAAAATGGTTCCAGGTCACAACCACATCAGGAATGTGGACGATATTTATGACCTTTTCATTTTAGAATTAAAATAAGTAGATCATTCATGCATTGCATTTTCGTGCTCCAGAGCAAATTTCGTAGAGCCTATTGTACCGACCTGCTATTTAGTTTATTTAAATAACATTGGCCTTTGCTGACACAAAGCATTACGGGAGTTTTATTAAAAGCTTTCGTGGCACTGTAAAATCCTTTACAAGTTCAATTAAGGTTTTAAAAGCCAAAAAATGCTTTACTTCCTCGACTCCCTCACTGCAGCAATGTGATTAAGAATAGGCTATTATATGCACGATTTGCTGGAAAAGATAACTATGCTAAGATATTTCAGTAAACATGCAATATCGAATGTGCAGTATCTAATGATGTGCTCCTCGACGCACGAAAGCTACTTTTCTCCAAAATTCACTGCCTCTGTAAGTCATTTGGAATGGTGAAAACAACGTACAAAGATAGCAGTCATGCAAACAATGCAACACGCTGCGTTTGACAATGGATTACCTGAAGAGAAATCGGGGATAAACTTGCCTACTTAAAGCACTCAGATTACAGGCGTCCGGACTCACACAGACCCAAAAGCCTCGTTCAGTGATTCAACATCCTGTCTTTCAATAGTTTACTTCCCATTCTTTAATACCCAAAAGAGCTGCGAAGTGGAACCACCGCACCCCTATAGATATTCACGCATCTCCACGCCTCAGTCCCAGTGGCAGCGGCTTGGAAGCAAAAAAACAAAAACCTTGGCCGCGGGCGGAGTGGAGGAGATGAAAAGGGGCAGACATCAAACAGTTCACCTAGTCCTGATCTGGCGTCATTTATATGTATGCATATAGCCTCATGCAACCGCGTGAGGGAGAGGAGACTTTCATTTACGTTTAAATACATGTATTTCACCTTAAGGTACGTGCATTATATATAGAAGATAAGGTTCTCATAACTTTACAGTGACCTTTGTTCGTGCAAGTCATAAAAACTAATTGTTAATTGTTGTTATTACATTCCTACAGTTTCGTAATGTTTACGAAATATAAAGATTTTCTATGATGTATATTGACTGACCACTAAGTCTATGCTTATGCCTATTTCTGGTTAAAAACGTGTCCTACGGTGCAACAGACGAAGTCACAATTCCAAATATCCAGCAATCCATCTTCCATACCGTATGTCAGCTGGGATCTTTTGTATTTTGTGTTAAAAAATAAAATTATTACTACTTTATATTAGTTACATTTGCATTGTAGCTAAAGCTTCGACTGCAGAACGGCAGTGTCCTCTCCTCTGGTATTCTGGGTAGTAGCCATGGTGGAGCCAAAACGAATTAACTTTGCAGATAGCCTACAGGGAGACTGAAGGCTGTAATCAAAGCAGTTTAAGTGGCTGTATAAGATTATCATGAGAAGTAATTTGATACATCTTAGACTTTAAACTGTAAACAAATATTCTTCGCTTTTTCCTCTGAAATTGTATATATTATTAACAAAAGTGGTTTTGTGTTCTAATTTCTTTTTACTGATTATTCCACTTTTTTCTTTCTTTGACATATCTAAAGAAAATCATTAAGTGATTGAAGACTATTTAAATAGCGTTTTAACAATAATAAGCCTAAATGTTTGAACTATTAATTTATTCTATATTTTAAACACTTATATGTATGATTTGGTATTTTATTAAGATAACGAAGATGAATAGTGTTCTCCAAAATCAAGAACACTTTTACGAAGAAGTTATGTATAAAAATATTTACTAAAAGCTTTATTGAACAAATGTTGAATCTATAATTCCCGAATATCAGACTGAATGAAGAAGTAGCTCTGCAGCTATACACGATTGTCCTCCGTACTTAAGTCAGCTGCTCCAAGGTTTTGCGTTGTATTTCAAACACAGCCACCGTTTTTAAAGGTGAGACACCAGACAAACAGGGAACCTAAAAGCATCTCATCTCCTGCGTACAGAGACTGAATTAACTAGGCTTTGGCTGCATTAAGAAGGCGTTATGTCTTCAGGAGGGTGATCTGGTCATCTATTTGCTGGATAAGAATTAAAAACTTTCAATAGTGCCACTCTGTGTCCTAATGACAAAGATGTAACCGAACAACGAAAAATGTAGTCATAATAACAGAAATTCCTTAATAAACTGTTTTTTTTTCTTCGAAAAAAACAACGTGTATAATGTTTATATGATATACATTGGGGTATTATATACACGGACAAAAACTTCTCTATCTCTAGATCTCTCTTGGTTTCCAAGCAACAAAGACACACAACAAGGTGAGTAAATCCGGGATCCAACAAATCTAAAAGTTTAACAATAATCATAAATAAACGTTTAACTTTATTCATTGTTTTGTTATTAAATTGATAGTGGCAATTTATTACCTTGTTTTATATTACCTAGCTCAATTGTCGTTTTTTGGAGAAACCAGTACTACGCGACCTTAAATGCCGAGAAGTTTGGTTACAGTAAAAACCCCCTCCCACTATATTATTTTGGAATGAGCAGCAGATGGACCAGACAGAAAAGTAATGTCAGGTCTTAAAGGTACCGGGGAAACTGGCGGAGACAGCACCGCGGTGGGGGAGGCTGAAATGTCCGCCGCCCCGGAGCATGACGACGTCCCTGCGCGGACGTGGGACACAGTACCCGAGCAGGCAAAGCGGCGCGACCAGCATTTAACGCTCGGGACGCAGGAGGGTCTGAACGCCAGCGCCAAGTGCAGTGTGGGAAAGGTTTGCGAGCTGCATGGCTACCTTAAAAAATGAAGCTATACTACATTAATAACTGCTTGTGTATGTATTCCATGTCTTTGTTTTAACTCGATGTTCTCTCGCTGCATTTTCTTTCTCACCTTGATTTCACAGACGGAACATTATGATGTCAGGTCCTGTGTGAGCCATACAGTACAGCACATACATACTACTTATGACGACCCAGTCCATCACGTGACCAGCAGCAAGGGAACTGTGGGCTTTATCGGCGGATGCAGGACAGAGGTTGTAAGAGGTCCATGCATGACTGACTTCTGAGGACGACCCAGATCTGATGACAGCTGGATACCGAGAACTTAGGATACAGATATTTATAATTAAGTGATCAGTGGTTATTGTTGACACACCACAGCACACAGTGCACAACAATGAAATGTGTCCTTTGCATAAGAACATAAGAAATGTACAAACGAGAGGAGGCCATCCAGGCCCATCAAGCTCATTTGGGGAGAACTTAACTAATAGTGCAAAGCTGTTAAAATCTTATCTAGCTCTGATTTAAAGGAACCCAGGGTTTTAGCTTCCGCTACGATAGCAGGAAGACTATTCCATACTCTAATTACACACTGTGTAAAGAAGTGCTTCCTCAAATTTATTTTAAAATGTTCTCCTGCTAATTTCCATGTATAGCCACGAGTTCTAGTATTTAAACTAATATTGAAATAGCCATTTGAATAAACAGCATCCAGACCTGTTAGAATCTTATATACCTGAATCATGTCCCCCCTTTGTCTCCTTTGCTTGAGGCTAAACAGATTCAGCTCAGCTAACCTCTCCTCATAAGACATTCCTCTAAGACCAGGAACCATTCTCGTAGCCCTCCGCAGGGACGGATTACGGACCGGGCCAGCGGGGCCGCTGCCCAGGGGCCCTTGGGGTGCAGGGGGCCCATGGGGCCCC
>JAODKF010000001.1:20809115-20823937 GCA_026779585.1 Mormyrus proboscirostris
GAGTATAAAGAGTAACAGTCACAGAGTACTCAACTGGTTGGTTAAAACAAAATCCTGGTTTGGATTTTTACTTTCTGTACCTGAAGTGTCCGCCTCTGCAAACATTTTCTATATTACGTAAAGTGTATTGTTTAGATCTAAAAAAAAAAAAATACTGGGTGGTTATCTCAAACAAATTTAACATATTTTCTTAAATCCAGAAATACAGTCCTTAATTAGCATCACATCCAGGGTGTCTCCTGGCTTGTGTCCATGTTAATCGCAACCTTGTATTGGATATGTGATTGGGAAAATGGATTTTTATTAGATCAAACTGCGTTTTACACTAACCTTTACAATACAAGGTTGTTACACCGTTAAACTCCAGTAACATCATAAATCTTGCCCAGAACTGACGTGTTTAATTTAAGTTTTATTTAATCGTTCCAGCCTCTTTAGCGGCACCACGTGTTTCTCTTTGTTATGTAAACAAATGAAGCCGAACTGTGAACTCTACTACGAAGCGGGGTTATTGGCTTATCGGGGTAACTTGTCGGATTTAAGGTAGTCTGGGCAAAATGTAAGTAAACGAATATGAAGTCCGTTTAAACTGTGGAACCTTAAATTCGACAAGTTACCCCGATAATCCAATAACCCCGCTTCGTAGTACAGGGCCCTGATTCGAGATCATTACACATTTCCATCCGTACGTGGCACTATAAAAATGTACTTCGGCTTCACCTTGAGATGTAGCGGGATATGATTTAGGGTGACAGTGTCACCTGGTGGAGTAAACCTTGAAACGGCAGGAAATTGCAGAAGGCCGGCCTTTACGGGGGAAATCAAGTCCACGGCAGACATAGCATTCCACGGAGAGGGAAAACCACTAGATTTAAAATCCTTTGACAGTGTGCAGCAGAGACAAGTAGGAATAGAGATAAAAGACAAGCGTAATAAAGCTACAATCAGTCTTTAGTGCAAAGCGACGGATCGTAACACGTAGACCCCGAAGAAGCGTAAGTAATCTACATTTCCATAGTTACAAATATTGTTAGCCTTTTCAAGCACCGATGAAATGTAAACATTTGCTAACACATTTAGTTAAGAATCACTGGACTCGGTAACATATCTGATTAATGCTTACAGTTCTTAAAGTATTTAAATTAATGTACTTCGGACAAGAGCACCAAGATTATCTGTGCAACAGTTTCAGGGATGTACGATCTGGACGCCTCCTTGAAATAACCTCATTCATTGGTGCAGCTGAGGTAAATGCAGATACGGGCATGTTTTAATATGCGCATCGCTGCATTTAATATTAGTCGTCGATACTCGCGTTTGGTGTTTGAAAGGGAATCGGTCTGTTAGCATTAAATGTGTACTTGGACGGATTGCACGCGGTCCCGGAAAGATAGCAATCAGCTGAACAGGATCCAAAGATGGGTGTAATTTTACAATCCAGTACCTGTGCCAAGTGTGTGCGAGTGTGCGCACTATCATGGGACAGACCTTGGGAAAGTGAACATAAGAACATGAAGTGATGCATCTCATCCGTCCTTCAGGATGGCCGAGATGGCAGGGAAGTTTGACTTTGCCATCGATCGTGGGGGCACCTTCACCGATGTCTTCGCTCGTTGTCCGGACGGGCGAGAGAGGGTCCTCAAACTGCTGTCACACGATCCCCAGAACTACAATGACGCGCCCACCGAGGGTATCCGTAGGATCCTTGAGGAGGTGAGATAAAGAGTTATCGCCTCATATATAAACAGAAAAAGTATTACTTCAAGCTCTATGAGTCGCTGTAGATCGAAATGTCTCATATGTAAATAAATGCGGTGTGTAAAATGAGAATTAGTGCAGGGCCAGCCCGCTCTATAGGGGACACAGACTATTGCCTAGGGCGCCATTTCAATAGGGGCGCAAAAGAACGAGTGAAAAAATAAGAAGAAATGCCCGCGGTTGCATTGCGGGATAATATACAGTATTTCACAACTGAAACAGAAACGTATGGTGTTTCTCAATGTGCGTGCTTTACAGTACTTGTGTTCTCGCGTACCCGTTTCACGTCATCTTTCGTTGCCGAAGACCAGTTGTAAAATAACAGATGTACAGAGAACGGTGCAAATCACCGGGTATCGTTCTTGCCCCGCCCCAAATGTCAAGGATACATCGGTTCCACCATTGGGGTTCCACCCAAGTCAAACGAGATCAATCCCATGATTCACTGCGCCCCAAGTTCGTTCGTGGGAGTCAAGTTAGGAAGACTACTCTTAGTATTGAGAAATACCTATTTATTGATGGGATTTCTACCTGCAGCTTCCATTAAAATGTCAGAATAATGCGTCATTCTTCAGTCATTAAACGGACAATAAAATTAAACAATCAAAAGAAACTGGGACGCCGGGAAGAAAACGCCGAAGATCGCTTTGATTCTGTAAAGCGCTTTGGGTTTTTGAAAACGGCTATATAATCATAACTTTCATTCATTCAAAAAAGTAATGAATATAGTATATAAAATATATACGTAATTTGCTGTTGCAGCTAGGTAGTTAGATTCTTTTAGATTAGTTTTAATAGTTCACTACTCTTTTTGTGAAATAGACACCAGCATAAGCTAGTTTTTAGCCAGGTACCCAGTGGTACTGTAACGTTTTAAATATAAATAAATTGACAAAATTTGTTTCCTGCTGCTCTGTATTGTTTATCACTCCAGTATGCACTGTATGAATATACAAGTCGATCTATACAAAAGAATGTATGGACTAAAAGGACAACAATGTTTTAAACATTATCAAAGAATGCCACCTTTTGTACAATTCTAGTTTGCAGATTTCACCACTTAACATTTTTCACTGCAAGCCCCAAGTCAGGATAATCCCTCTTTTTAATATTCATCATATTTTTATTATAAAAATGCCAACATGTTGTTATTCAACAATTCTTTCTTTTTTTATTGTGTTTGGGTGTAGGGTTGTTGGGGGGTGGGGGTGGCGGCCCTCAGCAGAATCTTGTCCAGCGGGTCAGAATGCCCTGCGTCGGCCCTGAGTCAGTGTAATGTTTATTGAGGACAAATGGCAGAGAAATAAATCAGGTTAACTAGACCTAACAGATAGCAGACCGAGGTTAAGCCACTACAATCAGTAACTTGAAGTAATAGATCAAAGGTCATGTAAAAAAAAAAATGGTGTTTTGTTTTGCATTGCATTAACTCTTGGCACACCTAATCCTTCAGGAGACTGGACAAGTTTTTCCCAGGGACCAGCCAGTGGACACCTCTCTGATTGGATGGATCAGGATGGGCACCACCGTGGCAACCAATGCACTGCTGGAACGGCAAGGCGAGAGAACTGCCCTCCTGGTCACACGGGGGTTCAGGGACCTGCTGCACATTGGCACCCAGGCGAGGCCAAACCTCTTTGACTTGGTGAGTACTTGGGGCATGACTCTGAATCCCATTTTGGTGAGTGATATCTCTGGAGATTCGATCTCCCCATTAAGTTTACTGTCCCCAGTGATTCCATCCTCCAGCGTTCCCAGAATGCCGCAGTTTTAAGATTAAGATTAAGAAATTTATTGTCATATGCATGGTAAAAATAGTCAGTTACACTGTACAATGAAAATCTTACTCCACATGTTCCGTCACATCGCCCTAAACATAGAACATTAAACATAGAGTGACAATACAGTGTGCATTACAAAAATAAATGATATTTAGACAAAAAAAAGACTATTGTGCAAACACATAAACTTTCTGAAATAATTTACGATATTGTGCAAAAGAGCAATTACATGAGACCTGAAGTGAATATAAAGTTCATAGACAGACTTTTGAGCAACTGTATGCCAATCCTGCCAGTATCCACCGGGAAACAGAACAACGGAATGATGCATAGCAAACAGCCGATGTTGATAACTCACTGGCCCAAGCTTATTCTCTGTCATAATGGTACCATTGGTTTCTTTGTATGTGCACCTGGATCTTGTTTTTCAGATACAGCAGTTTGTGTGATGATACGATGTCCAGCATTAAGATGCAGAAGCTGTCCTTTTCTTACTCTTTCCTTTTGCTCTATTTTTCTTAAGTTGTTATGTATTGTTTTTCTCTCTCTATCTGACCCCTCCTTTTTTTCTCACTCTCTCTTGTTTCTTCCCTCTTTTCTTTCTCTCTTTTTCCCTCTCCTCCTTGTCTCCATCCTCTCTTCCTCTCTTTATCTCTCCTATTTCAGTTAACTTTCCCGGTCGCTCCGGCTTAATGGCGCAATAATCTGAAACGGTGAATAAAGAGTATATCTCAGATAACAAGAGGAGCTTAATCCGAAGCTCCACTTGGCAAAATAAAAGTGTTGGCACAATAAAGCACCCAGACTAACATCCTGCTTGCTAAACTGCGGGACATGACAGGGGTAAAAAAAAAAAAAAAATGTCGATAACTTACCACATGTCCATTCTGGGGGGGTGGGGGTGTCAGACTCATGGTGACTCATGGTGTCAGATCGGTGTTATGCAATAACCAAACTGCTAATTGCGTCGATAGCATTATCGAAAGTCTCCAAGGAGCTTGAAGGATCTGTAGGGTTGCTTGCAAGTTAATGAAATGAAACGATGCTCTTACTTAGCAGTTGCACAAATACAGTTGAATTGTTCAGTTTTCACATGAAGATTTTCATAGGGTTAGAGCTTTGCTCAAGGGCCCAATGGAGGACTATTCTGCTGGAGACAGAATTTGAACTGGCAACCTGTGGATCACAGGCCCAGGGGCGTAACCCACTGAGCAAGACACCACTGTGAACTGAGGGATGTGGGCTAGGAGGTTATGAGAATCTAGTTCAAAAGCTGAAGCTCAAGCTGCGGTATCGTCAGTGCTGAGGAATAACATGCTGAACGAAATAGCTGCCAGTAGGGGGAGTAGGGGGTCTCCCCAGACTGACTTCATAGGCAGGCATGACGCTGTGTGATAGCTCGTCCTCTCTCCGCCTTGCTCTGTATTTTTCAGTATCACGGCCTCTTGACTGTGCATGTTCAGGATCATTTTAGCAGCTCAGCAGGTTAGACCTCTATGTCCGTAATCAGAAGGTTTCTGGTTCAAATCCCATTTTTAACAGAATAGTCATGTCTCTGTTGGTCCCTTTAGCAAGGTCCTTAACTTCCTGAAAATTGCCCCAGGGGTGGTTGATGGGGTTATCCTGCACTCAGCCCCTAAGCTTCATTTGCACCTTTATATATGCCTGCATTTAAACAAGGAAACACAAATTCCAATGTACCTGGCAAATAAAGCTTTAATTTCCTAAGCATCTTATGATTTAAGACATTACATGTGTGCATCTTCTGCAGGAGGTGTCCATGCCAGACGTCTTGTATGAGGAGGTTATCGAGGTGGAGGAGAGGGTGGTCCTGAAGCAGGAGGGTGGCCGAGTAGCAGGGAGAGAGCTGGTGAAGGAGGTGACAGGTATGATTTGGTGTCACACGATGCCAGCTTCTCACTGATGAGCACACACACACAAAACACTCCTTATCACTCTCCCTCCTAGCCAGAGCTGTGCTATATTCATACACTCTCTAACACACTGACTTATCTTGTTACTGTTGTACTGATGTAAGGGTTGATATGCATCATAGTGCATTGACTTTAATTCACCTTGCTGGCAATAAAATAATCAAAACTCTTCTGACCAATCAGATTCGAGAATTCAACAGCACCATGGTATCATTTGTATAAAATGTCGTAATTTATCTCTGGCTAAACAGTACTAGTGCTGAATGCTTCCCAACCTCGCATCCTCCCCCACCTTCCCCTGCGCCCCTCCAGGCAGCACGGGGGAGGTCCTGGAGGTGTGGCAGGAGCCTGACCTGCAGCAGGTGGAGCGTGACCTGCAGGCACTCCTGTCTCGCGGGATCACCAGCCTGGCCGTACTGCTGCTGCACTCCTACACGTCAGTACTGCGTAACATGGTGGCGGTTGTGGGTGACGTAACATGGTACGGAACAGCGTAGCGCAGCGCTGACAGCGTGCTCCTTCCTTCCAGGTGGTCCCTCCATGAGCAGGCTATAGGCTCCCTGGCACGCAAGCTGGGCTTCACCCAGGTGTCCCTGTCCAGTGAGGTTATGCCCATGGTGAGGGCCGTGCCCCGGGGGTACACCGTTTGCGCTGATGCCTACCTGACCCCCAAGATCCGGCAGTACCTAAAGGGCTTTGTCTCCGGGTTCCGGGACGGGATGAAGGTCAGTAAGGGGCGGGGTCTGTGTACCTTTCAGTGTGCCTGCGTCTGTTTGTCTATGTTGAACGTATGTTGCAGATATCTTCCTGCACACATTTGTGTGCTTGATTGCATATATATTGCCTTCCAGATGGGATTATTTTTACCTAGTTCAGGATGTAGTTTGGAAAGTGATTCGACTGGCTGATTCTGAAAAGATAAGAAGCTTGAGTAATTTCTCCAAATTACCAGAGATCAATGAATCCCCTCCGTTGATGGTAACATCAGAGTTAGTGTGTCTAGAAAGCAAATGTAAGTGTAGGTTGTCAGACGTCTGCTTGGAAACCCCAGCATCTATTGAGGCTCCATTTTTAACGTATAAATGCTGTTTCTACATTTATAATAATTGACATGCCTTTACAGATATGAAGGTATTACTGAGAGGACAGTTCTGAGTTGAATACTATTACTGGACAAGGTCTTAAAGATGTTAAATGAAACACAGAATGCAATTCGCTCCTGAAAATTTTTTTTCTGGATGCTTGTGGTAATTGCGGACATGGCAGATTCAGACTGGATTAAAATTACAAACCTTGTGGGTAAATGCTTCAATTACATTATACCCAGGTAAACCTAATCCTATCTGAATAGGACTTATGACAGCTTTTTCTTTCATGGGGTAAACTATTTTAGACAGGTAGGTTCGCAAAACCTGGAAATCAGATTTAGTTTCTACAGAACACAAAGCATGCTTACGAAAAACACCTCACACATTTATTGCAATTAGGATAGAAATGCAGCTGATCTGTGTTTCTTTTGTCGCTAAGTGTTTGTTTCTCTGTGCCTTCCTCATCCGCTCTGTGCCCCGCAGGACGTGAGGGTGCTGTTCATGCAGTCCGATGGAGGACTCACCCCCATGGATGAATTCTGCGGCTCCAGGGCGGTGCTGTCGGGCCCAGCAGGGGGCGTGGTTGGCTACGCTGTAACCTCCTACAGCCAGATGGAAAAAAAGCCAGTCATTGGGTTTGACATGGGGGGTAAGAGGAGGAAGAGGTGGTGGGGGGGGCAGTAATTTGGAGTAAAGCATGCAGTTGGCAATATAGGGAGGGAGAGGAACAATATAGAATGGGGGGGGGTGGAGAATGGGGGTGAGGAACATGAGAAGTTATAAGGAGGTGTTCTCTATACAGCCTAGACACTATAATGTATGAAAATCCCTAGATTACTACTTGTATAATTAGGAGGAGGTGTTTCTGTGCTCATTTCACAGCCTGCAGCTTTTACCCTGTCTTTTTCCTGACCTTTGATCTCAGGCACCTCCACGGATGTCAGCCGCTATGCAGGCCAGTATGAGCACGTGTTCGAGGCAACGACGGCAGGTGTCACGCTGCAGGCACCCCAGCTGGACATCAACACAGTGGCGGCCGGGGGCGGGTCGCGCCTTTTTTTCAGGTCAAGAACGTGGCCGTCTCCTTCTCTGACTCAGAGGGTGCTGAATCATTCTCAATACAAGTCTTGTTAAGGATTCAACCCAGATCTGTTGACATAATAACACTGATGCTGGATTCAAAGTTTAATCCAGGGACACAGATTCCTAATTCATATTCCTGTACTTATGGGCAGGACACACGCAATTTTTTTTATTTTATTTTCTCGAAACATTAATTGCAATGGGTGTTTCTCAATGTGTGTATTTGATCGTACTTGTGTTTTTGTGTACCCCTTTTGTGTCATTTTCCGTTGCCGAAGACCAGTTCCAATACTCAAGAACATAAGAGGACATTAAATCCTTAGATGTCGTTCCTGTCCCACGTCAAATATAAGGGGTACATCAGTTGCATCTTCTGTATATGAGACTAATCTCAAGATTCATCGCAAGTTCATTCTTGGGAAGCAATTTAGCAAGACCAGTCTTGCCAGGACCACGAGTATGATCTTCTCAATCTTGGTATTGAGAAACACCCAATTTCTTTTGGTTTCATAATTAATGCCTCGCAGTGCTGTCCGGGGCATGCTGTCGTGGTCAAAGTACAAGGGTCATGTTCCCTCTATCTTCTGTGCTTACGTAGGTCAGGGATGTTCGTGGTGGGGCCAGAGTCTGCAGGTGCTCACCCTGGACCTGCCTGCTACAGAAAGGGTAGGAATCCCCCCACCCCTCCATTTCCGTCTCATTCCATACACTCTATCAGAGCATGTGAGCGGAGCGGGCGGAATTTGGTCAGAGCGCGGAGCGGTTTTTTAATTAAGGCTGGAGCGGTCGCTCTGTCTTGCTCCAATTTTGCTCCGATACCGCTCACACTAGGACTCGTGCCCAAATCTACCCAGAATTCATCTGTACAATTATCAAGACTGACACACAAATTGGCCGAGATGGAATTCGCAAAGTATTTCACAAAGGAAACTAATAGGTCATACAAGTGTACTATTCTTATCAAACGTATAGATGACAATATTGTAGAGCAAGAACAACAATGTGGTGAAACTGTTTCAGTGAGTAAAGATTCACTTTGGAATCTAAAAAGACACCTTTCTCGGAAACATGAGACTGTGCTACGCGAACACACAGAGGCCAGAGCGAAACGTGAGCAAGTTTTATTGGGTTGTAGCATATCAAGTTTATAAAGTAAATAAAAGTATAAAAGCCTATAAAGTAAATATTGGTAATCAAATAAATTACTTTTGTCATTCAAAGTAGGTCTAATAGGATTTTTTTAATTCACGTAACGCTGTCAGTGAAATTTTATTTTATAGAGAGAGAGAGACGCAGTAGCAGCATCAACAGAAAAAAATTGAGGAATTTAAAACGTGGATGCTTAGCCTGTATATTTTTTTCTGATTCCTTTATTTTTAAGCCTATTTTTATGTGGAATGCCATTGCCAAACCTGTCCATTGTTGCCTATATGTTATTTAAAAATAAATATTTTCTATTCTGTGACAATGTTGCTGTTGCTCATATTTCTTTATGATGTAAGGCTTTTAGGCATGCAGATTATTTAAATGGAGTGAGCGTGGAGCAATTTGACTGGAGCGGGAGGACATTTTAGCAGAGCGGTGTTGAGTGGAGCGGCTTAGTGCGAATTAGAGCGGAGGAGCGGGTGAAGCCAACAGCCTCGTGAGCGGGGAGCGGAAATTCTCACCACTCCACTCCACTCACATGCTCTGCTCTCTATCCATCCGTTTTTGTACTATTTTCTCATCCATTTGCTCAGATACACGTCACTGTAGTAAAGTTAGCCGTCCCGTCACACAGGAGGTCCCCTTACAGTCACCGATGCCAACCTCGCTCTTGGGCGCCTGATTCCTTCACACTTCCCAAAGATATTTGGCCCCCAGGAGGATGAGCCACTGTCCACTGAGGAGACGATGAAGGGCTTCAGGGAATTGACATGCAAGATCAACTGCTTCCTGTCAGCTAGCCAGTCACAAAGCACTGAAAGTGGAAATAGCCAGTTGGATAGCATCATGTGTAGGAACGGCAAATCAGAGATGAGTGCGGAGGAAGTCGCCATGGGCTTTATCCGTGTGGCCAACGAAGCCATGTGTCGTCCAATCAGAGCTCTCACACAGGTAGGTACAGTGTATATCTTGGGATATTTTTTATTAAATTGTAGAGAATATGACTGTTCATGTGACACAACGTGGCATTTTAATATTTTGAATTAACAAAAATTCTTTGTTATCGAAAAATTCTAAAATGGGATGGAAACTCTTCCTGCTGGATCCTGCATCATAAATTATATTTTTTGTGACCCCTTCCAACCACCAACACACTCCTTGCCAGGCCAAGGGTCACGACACGTCCAAGCACATCCTGGCATGCTTTGGAGGGGCGGGTGGGCAGCACGCGTGTGCCGTTGCTCGTGCCTTGGGCATGAAGACGGTCTTCATCCACAAGTGAGTCCTGTGGCAGGTGGTGGTGCTTTACTGGTGGAGCTGCCATTAGCTGATATGTCAAAGCGGCTGATATCAATATTAGTAAGTACAATTTTGACAAGCTGGGTATGACTGTGTTCATTAAATACAGCGGCATCCTCTCAGCCTATGGCCTGTATGCATGTGTAGTGTGTGTCTTTCACAGGTACAGTGGCATCCTCTCAGCCTATGGCCTGTATGCATGTGTAGTGTGTGTCTTTCACAGGTACAGCGGCATCCTCTCAGCCTATGGCCTGTATGCATGTGTAGTGTGTATCTTTCACAGGTACAGTGGCATCCTTTCAGCTTATGGCCTGGCCCTGGCTGATGTGGTGGAGGAAACTCAAGAACCTTGCTCTCTGCAGTACTGGGTGGACTCCTTTCCAGAATTGGATCGGCGAGTGGAGCAACTGTCCCTGCGGTGCCGGGAGGCCCTGAGGGCCCGTGGGTTCACCAGGTTGGTCTCCTGCCATTCTTGGAGCACATGGAACTCAAACCGGTACCTTAACAACTTCAGGACTACACACCACAGACCTCCTTACTTCACCCAAACCAGTACTCTGACACTGTACGCACATGGCTTCAGGCAAGGCTGATAGCAGGACCAAGCCTACATGGGCCAAACTCTCCCAGACCCAGTACTACTGGGTCATCAGACATCACACAGTTCAAAATCATCGTAGACGTATACCCTGGGAACAATCACCTGTACGCTTGTGTGTTCAGAAACCACATAATTTTCAACTAGGCTAAATATAGTGGACGTACTGCCCCCTACAGACCATTCTATGAAAACTCCCACTCCCACTCCATATCTCATTTCTTTTTGTCAGTGCCCAGATCACTACAGAAGTGTACCTCCACCTACGTTATCAGGGCACCGACTGTGCACTCATGGTTACTACCAACGGTCACCCCGGAAATGCCCAGACCTGCAGGTCCGGTGACTTTGCTGCGGCCTTTGCCGAGAGGTGTGTACCCCAAGCTGCATTTCGATTGGCCCAAACTATAACCTCATTTGATTAGTTGATTTATCTTTTGAGACATTTTAGATTCTTATGGCGATTTGCTGCATAATTATGGGTGTAGACATCGTGCCTAAAACTGTAATTGACGTAAAAATAAACCTTTTTACGTTTTATAAGAACCGGCTTATGTAACCGTTTCTCATTTTGGATAACTGATGAGTTTTTATAATAAAGTATTTGTGTGCCCTGAATGTGGCATAATTTTTAATTTATTTATGGATAGTTGACAGGACCATTAAGGATTCTTATCAAAGATATCAGCATGCTTACAAACACTGGCATCTTGATCAATCATGGCCTTCCTCATCCTCCTCATCGTCATCCACTCTCCTCCACTCAGGTACCTAAAGGAGTTTGGGTTCACCATCCCTGGTAGGCCCATCATGGTGGATGACATTCGTGTTAGAGGCACTGGGAAGTCTGGGATACAGTCCCAAACTAAGGTCAAGGCAGGTCAAGGGTCACCCAGACCCGTCGAGGTATGGACAGAGGGGCTTGGCTTTAAAATCCACAACATGTCAGGTTTTAACATGCTTAAATGCAGGCATTTAAGTCTGAATGCACTGTGATCTGTCAAGCACACAACCTTTCCAACACTAAGCTGCCCTTTGCTCTCTTAGGTGACCCAGTGTTACTTTGATAACAGTTACCAGGATACTGCTGTGTACCTGTGGGAGGAGCTGACATGTGATCACAGCATCACAGGCCCAGCCATCATCATTGAGAAGAACAGGTGGGTTATGGGTTTTATGTAATGGCCCAGTGATATTAGGATTACTCTGCTAGCCTTGGCATTGGAACCTACGACCTTCTGGACAGAGACCCCAAACTCGTTGAGCTTCACGGTGCCTTAAAAACGCTAAGCTCTTTAAAAATCTGACACTGTCCACCACAGTTACACTGTCCACCTGCTGATACAAACATTCAGAGAGTGACTTAACTGTCTCCGACTTGCTTCCCTCAGCACTATCCTCGTGGAGCCCCGCTGTGTGGCTCAGCTGACACCAGAGGGCGACGTGCGCATCGCGGTGAGCTCAGACACAGTGTGCGCGCTGGGCACGGAGCTGAATGCCGTGCAGCTGTCCATCTTCTCACACCGCTTCATGAGCATTGCTGGTGAGGGTCCAGAGGTGAAGGGGCCCTGAAACTCAATGCAGGGGGGGTGATTAAGCAATACTTTACAGTACAGAAGATTGAATTTCCTATGAGGTGTGTGAAAGCCATAGGGGGATGCTGGTTTTCCACCCCCACAGAGCAAATGGGACGTGTCCTCCAGCGTACCTCCATCTCCACCAACATCAAGGAGCGGCTGGATTTCTCCTGTGCCGTGTTTGGGCCTGATGGGGGCCTGGTGTCCAATGCCCCCCACATTCCTGTCCACCTGGGAGCCATGCAGGAGACTGTGCAGTACCAGGTGGGGGTCCAGCTGAGAATGGGACCTGTATATCCCAACTAGGGGGGCTGAGAGTAGAGCTTCTGGATCAAGACTCTCACTCTGAGACTAACTGCGCTTTTCCACTGATACAGGTACTGACCATTACCAGAGCCGTATTGCGAAGACAGAATAGTTCCAGTGCAGTTCCAGCGCATCATGATTTACTATGTGCAAATATTTATTGTTTAATTTTTTGTTTGTTTGTTTGGTTTTTACTGTGTGGTAATTTTTGCTAGAACGTCTGTGAGAATCGTCATCGTATGCAAGTATCAAACGCAAGCGCAATTAGCATTTTTTGCATTATGCATTATGAATCCATTCCGTTCAGCTGTTCTATAGTACTTTTTTAAGTAGGAGGTTGGAAATTCTCAAGTTCTGGGAATGCATTGGTACATCACCATGTGCTATACTACCAGTGCTATACTGGTCACCCTTTTGGCCCTGCTAGCAAACAGAGCTGTGTCAGCACAGGTACAGGTCAGGTATAACTTGCATACTTTGCAATGGAGAACTGTCACTTCGCAGTAGCTTCCTGGTAGCACTGGAAAAGCGCCATATGACACATTAACACTCCTAGAATCTGGATCTAACACAGAGCCCTACACATGTACGTGGACTGAATCATATATATCCACCTCACACTAACCTCGCACAAAAATCACAGCATACCTGTCTATGCTGAGTTTTGCTGATTTAATTTCCATGCACTATCTACAGTTCTACACCCTTCCTACCCTCTTTCTTTCTGCACCTGGTCTCCTGTAGATTACGGCGATGGGCAGTGATCTGAGGGATGGCGACGTGTTGCTAAGTAACCACCCGTGCGCTGGGGGCAGCCACCTGCCTGACCTCACCGTCATCACCCCGGTGTGTTCCACGTGTGGGATCTTGGCCCACTCCTCATCACAGCGCTTACAAGTGCCTAGAACCCCAGCAGTCCTCCACCTCTCTGCTCTGATGACGTGCTGTCTCTCTCGCAGGTGTTCAGGAAAGGCATAACGGGGCCCGTGTTCTATGTGGCCAGCAGGGGGCACCATGCTGACATCGGGGGGATCACTCCTGGCTCCATGCCCCCCCACTCTACCTCACTACAGCAGGAGGGGGCTGTTTTCATCTCCTTCAAGCTGGTCACTGATGGCATCTTTCAGGAGGAGGGTACGGGGTGGGGGGGGGCTTGATGTCTGTAGGAATTTTGAGAGGTATTTGTGGAAATCTGCTTTGATCATCCTCTCTCACCCCCAGCTGTTACTGCTGCTCTCTTGGCGCCGGCCCAGAACCCAGGGTGCTCAGGGACACGCAATCTACATGACAACCTGTCAGACCTACGGGCTCAGGTGGCAGCCAATCTGAGAGGCTGTCAGCTGGTGCTGGAACTGATTGACAGCTACGGTCTGGAGGTGGTGCAGGCATACATGGGGTACATACAGGTACAAATGGTTGATTTGTACAAACAGTAGGGTTTGGAAACAGAAACACCCTTTTCTTTTTTATTGGAAATGTGCGCCTGCCTCGTTACAGTGGTGGAACAAATACAAAGTGTATGTGTGTGTGGGGGGGGTGGGGGGTTCAGAGCAACGCAGAACTGGCCGTACGGGACATGCTGAAAGAGTTCGCTCGTCGCCGGCGACAACAGACCGGCTCCTTGGAGGTGGAAGCAGAAGATCATATGGACGATGGAACACCAATCAGGCTGCGCATCCAGATCAATGAGGAAGAGGTGGGTCTCGGGGGTGGGGTCTTGTTAATTCATTGTTGAAGTATGCTACAGGAGAGACTGGGATAAGGAGCAGGAGACTGAGTCTGTGGGCTTCAATAGGATCCATGTTGCCTTTTGATGGGGCTATAATTAGCACAAGTTAGCAAAGCATGGGTTAATTTAATGGATGGAAGGCTAAAACTGTGGGTGACCATATCTGCACTGATGACCCAACAATTGCATGTTAAATTCCAGCAGCTTCATATCTCGTATCTAGTTCAGTGTTTCCCAACCCTCTCCTTGCCAATAGCAATCCACAGTTTTGCTCTCTCCCAGCTCCCAACACACCCGTACCAGGTATTCAGTCTTCTTGATTAGCATTCCATAGTACAGTCTGAATTATAAAAGATACTAATGGCCTTCTGCATGTTGTCGATGCTTGGGACTACAATTTAAGTTCTGCTCGACTTCAGTGCCATTTTTGACACAATTGACCATAGTATTCCAGTCAAGTGGATAGTCAGCATTGACCTCCAGGGTACAGAGTTACACTGGTTCACCTCTTACCTTAACCAGC
>JAODKF010000001.1:20830511-20849662 GCA_026779585.1 Mormyrus proboscirostris
CCCCCCCCCCCCCCCCCCCCCCCCCCCCCCCCCGTGGGTCATTGACTAAGACTGAGGGTATCGAGTCTGCATGCCATACTGCTCCTGAATTGGGTGAGGTGGGGGACTGGTGGGACTGAGGACATCAAACACACTCTTATTGGGAGGCACTGATTGCAGCAGCCGGTCCAGGTCCATCAAGAGGGGCGGGGGCTGCAGGGGGACACTCCCACTGGGGAGGAGGGGCCAGTAGGAGTGGCCTACATAGTGACCAGGTGCGGCAGGTGGGCCCCGGTAGCTGTAGTACGGAAGCCCCCCAAGAGGCAAGAAGGGGCCTCCACTGAAGCGCATGCTGGGTGGGGCCACCGCATTAGGGGGCGTGTACTTGGCATAGGAAGTTGGAAGTTCCCATGGGGGGGCAGAACCCCTCCTGGAGGACTTGTGCAGAGGTGGGCGGCAGTCCTCGTAACCGTCCCCGTCAGGCCTGCGTTTACCAGGGCGGGACCCTACCCTCCAGTCGTCATCTGAGGAGGAAGAAGCGGGGCTAACAGAGCTTGCAGATGCACTGCGGGCAGATGAGGAGTACCTAGGGGCCTGGGGGTGCCCCCTCCAGCTATCCCTAACCCTGTCCCCCTCCCCAGGCAAGCTGGCAGGCCGCAGGCTGTGCAGGAGTGAGTCGATGGCAAAGGAGGAATCAAGCTTGGGCCGGTACACCTCCTCCAGGGGTGGTGGCGCTGCCCTCGCGGACAGGGGGGGCGTAGCCTCTTTGTGATCAGGACCATGTAGGATGTACGGGGCCAAGTCCTGTGCAAAGATGGTCTCGTCTTGACGGGACACAGCGGTGTTTTGCCTCTTCAGCAGCTCCAGGGGCACACGGCTCACCTCCACCGCCCAGAAGTTACCCTTCCCCTGTGGTTTCCCAGGATCCTTCAGTACCTGGGAATTCAAGTCGGAAGAAAAATGTCAGCGTGAGTCACCACCCACCTGCCTCAGCCTGAAAGAGGCCGGCAAAATGGGATTAGATCCACAAAAAAAAGAAAAAACTGGAATAACCAGATCAAACAAAATGCCCTGCTGGTCCTACACACTCAGGAAAGGTATTTTTGGGTTTCCTGGCTCACCTTAACAAAGCAGTCGTACGAAGAGAGATTGTGTCGTACAGAATCCTTCCAGCCCTTATAGTTTCCCTTAAAGAATGGGAAGAGTGTGCTTATCTCCTTAAGAATCTGCCAGGGGAACAGAGAGAGAGATTAAAGGGGACAGATTATACATATCATTCCATTTAAAATTAGTCATGCGGGGAAAAAAATCCCATGCACAGTACACCAAGCTATTATGGCACAGAAGAGTATCCTCACTAACATAATACAACACAACTGGGGAAAGTGAAGAGTGGGACAAGACAAGAGGCATCAGCTGACGACTGCACTCAGGAAGGGGTGGTAGTAGTGGGGGTAGACCACAAAATTAAAACTCTGCTCCAAAACCTGCTATCTGACATCCCCAGCAGAACAGGATACAGACTCTCCTTATCTACCAGCACATTCCGTTGAAGCCCAAATCACTTCACACCCAGCCCCTCACAACCTGGCTTATCCACGAGGAAACCGATGCCGACATTGTCCAAAAACACATTAAATGCCCAAGCTGACAAACTTTGGCAGTAATCATTTGCCATTTGTGGCAAGTGCGCAGGGGCCCTAAAGACCATGCCATGTTCCTCTGGTTCTCATTCACATGTTGCCCTTATGTCATGTCACCTGGTACCATAAGTCCTTAAACAGGACCTCTTCTTTGTAAGGGGGGTGGGTTCTTATTCCAGTGAGTTGCTTCAGGATCATGAGCTCTTAAAATGCTTATCACCACTCACAAAACCGACCTGCGAAAGCTTAACTAGAGGTTTAAAAAGGCTGAGCAGGCAGGTGGGCAAATCATGATAATCACTTAACATAAACCAAATTTGCTCCCTTCGGCTCCTTTGATTGTTAGACGTACGTCAGTTAAAACCGTACTCACAACTACTAATTCATTTTGTCCACTGAAAAGTTAATGATCTACGGAAAGGGATACTGGGATATTTGTTATAGCAGGGTTACTGTATGGAAGCAAGAACAGAACAATTCAAATGTACTTTACACTACGAAGCCGGTCACATGGGACTGTCGCGCGTGAGTGATCACCCGCTCGTTTGTTTGCATAGGTGCGGGGTCCAAGAACGAGGAGTGCGACCCCCAAACACTAATCACATCTACAGCAATAATACAGCCAATTCCCGATTCACTATATTTGCACCGGTTATTTGTAAACGATGTTTAAATTAAGACAGATTAAGGCTAGGCCTAACCCATCGTCTTATCTTAAAACAGTTGCCAGATTAATATTCATCATCATTCATGATCGACTACCTACTGAGAATCGTTTAAAGTGAACCCAGTTATAAAGTCAAAAGTTGTCAAATTTGTTTTAATTGTCTTACCTGTGACAAGGTAAGCTTCTTCTCCGGGGAATTCTGGATAACCATGGCGATCATCGCCAGGTACGAGTACGGTGGTTTGGGGTAACGCTGGTAGTTCTTCTTCCTGCTGCTGTTCTTGGCGTTTTCCTCTTGGTCCCATGCGGTACGGTGACTTTCTTGCGCATCTTCACTCGCAGGAGCCGTGTAATACGAGGCCGGGTGTCGATCGTAGGCCTCGGGCATCGCCGGGTCCATGGATGCCTTGACCCCGATAGCTGTTGCAGAAGCACGCAGAACCTCCGACCAGGAGGGCTCCTGAGCCGGCCAGGTGCTTGGGTAGTTATTCCAGTGTGGGGCCGGGGATCTCAGCAGTATGCTGTTTTGGGGGTACCTCGAGTGTGCATTGCTGTCTAAAGGAAAACCAAGGTGTTGTCCCTCTTTCGTTTCTAGACTAGTGGGACGGTATGCGGTGACGGGTGGTGCCAGCGTGCTATGACCCCCCCAGTGCTTTGTCATGCTGATGAACAGGGGGGCAAATTGGGCTGCCGTCGACCCGCACAGGAGGAGGAAGAAGGGTGTCGGTCCTTAACCGCTGGCAGACTGCTGGCTCCACTCGACTCTATTTGAAGAACAAACAATTAACAGTTTCATGTAAATCCCGCAGAGTAATCGAGAAGAGAATGGAGCGCTATCTAAGGGCAGATTGACTGATCGCACCAGGGGTCCAGGGACGTTTCTGTGTGACAGAGACTGTAAATCTTTAAATAGATCACTGATAGATATAAAACAGAAAGCTTTTAAGAGCGTTTGCGTTTCGTTATTCAGCGACACAACAGTACAAGTAAAAATGCAATACAGGCCTATATGTATTACGTTATGTGAAGTTAACTGAATTGGTTAGATTTTAGAGTTATATACGCCTTCCCACCCTCATTCCATTTCCAAAGGGGTCGAGGGGACGGGGGGGTTGTGGTGAGATACGGAATCGCCCGCCACCCCTCGCATTGTTGAGTTTGCTTACAGTAACCACAGATAAGTGTTGTGATCTTCCAGCATCACACTGGTTTAAGACGCCAAGAGATACCAGTTTGGGTTGGGGGTGGGGGTATTCCTCAAAGAATGCAAAAATGGGTGGGGGTTACCTCCTACCTCGTTTTATTTAACAGCTTGGGGGGGATATAGTGACAAATAAAATGGGGAGTGATTTTACATTTAAATCAACAACGTTTTGGCCAGCAATATACATTGCAGAGAATAAACTACAGTAATATACAAAAGTCCCAAAACAAAACGGGATACATTTAGGTTTTGGCTGCAGGTAGAGCTACAAGTAACACGGGAGCGATAATTGTGATGTGGCGCGTTTAAAGCAAGTGGTAAACAAAGACAGTAATTTAGAAATATGCGTTGAGGTCATTAAATGACTAAACATCAATTATTAATTTACAGTTAATGGTAATCGATAGTATAGCTTCCGTATTTTGTCAGTGACGAATTATAAAGAGTAGGGATATACGAGTCATTTGACGGGCGATAAGATAATGTAGTTTATGCATTTCCATTCGTTTCCCTTGCCACGAAATAACAAAAACGCAAATGACACAGCTTAGATTTTTCATAGAGTCAAGTGATTTTTCAAAAATTACCAATAAGCCCGCTTTAAAAATGAATGCTTGATTTGAGAGCAAGTGTTTGGTCGTTAACTATCAAACCGGTACCGAAACCAACTCCTAACTAAGTTATGAATTAATAGGCTACCTGTCGGATCGGTTGTGTTTTAAGGGGGCGCTTTCGTCGAAATGCCGGTGTGCACTGTCATCCAGGGGTGGGTGAGAAAGTTTCGGGGCGACGGGTGCAGACCTCTTTGTGTCAGTTAATATAGTGTTAATGCATGTGCCCATACTTCCCAGCAAGACAGGGAAAACAATATGGATTAAGGAGATTCTCCGTGGTAGCTGTCGATGCCTCGTCACGGGGTGTTGTTTTACATGCGGCGTAATACAATGGTCGATTCGACACCCTGTAGGTCGCTTGATTGTCTTGCTCGTCGGCCGTTGAGTGGCAAACACTGACAGTTCCCACACATTATGCACGCAGCATACCTGAACATCAGGAAACAATAGACGAGTTCCTCACCTCCACAGGAGTAGACAGAAACATGTATGATCCGTGAATAAAATGAACCAAAGACGTGCAGACCTGTGCGTAATTTGGACCTACCAACATAAAGGGCGCGACGGCACGCACAGATAGTAGGCCTAGGCTACAAAACTCTTTAATTTAGGATAAATTGGGGGGGGGGGGGAGAAATCAGAAGAATATATATATAGAGAGACATTCATAAAGATTGTTTGTTCAGGAGCTGCACTCTTACTTGTAAATACCAAATGTAGAGAGACCAACGGAGGAACGACAAATGCAAACAAATAAGTAATCGTATTTATAAGAACACGAAATGCAAATGCCTGATCACATAAGGGGTGGACAAGACCGGCCTGGTTATATGCAAGTAGAAGCCTGGAAAATGCGACCGAAAACCTCCACCCCCCACCTTCCCTGCCCCATAGGTAGAACGCGTAAAATACCAGTGACTCTACCATCATCCGGTCAGATATTTATGAAGACGGGTTACCGAGGATGTTTCTTTTTAAGGACGTATTAGGATCATTATTAAAGGTGGAAGATTAACACTGAAATTAACCGTGAAAAGAAACACAAAGGCCTACGTAGGCTAATCAGTCATCCGTATTTTAAAACTACTGACGAATATTAAATAAATAAAAACGTGAGGCAAGATTTAATTACCCCATTATTGCGACGGGAGGAGAATTACTGCAAGGACACTGGGATATTTTTTCGTAACAGGTCTTACCGTTTTAAAAAATGTGTTGCACGACGCCTCATACGGCACACAAAAAATAACAAAACTACGACTTGTTTAAGGAACAACGAGGGGGAAAAAATCCCCAGTTAGGGCAAAAATGTCTAAATGCATCACTGACCTCCCCACCTGAACCTCACTTCTAATCACATCGTTGTGGCCCCGACGTACGCTTCTGATTGGCTTTAAATCCGTGATCCATCTAAATCATGTAACACTCGTGTCACAAAAGAACAGAACAGGCCTACTACAGACGACATAAAAATATGTTATAGTCACTGCTAAGTAGACCATAGACGCAGGGTACAGCATGTGTGTGATAACACGAAGTTAAGTTGTCAGTTTACAAGAATAAGTTAACGACTGACGGTTTGCCCAAAAAAAGCATTTATGGGCGATTTCCTCATTCATTTAGTCCTTAACTATCAGACATGATATGACCTGTTACAAGAGATGCTGATGGTGACATTTACCGAAATCACAATGCTGAAAAATGTTGTGAGCAGTTGGAGTAACTGCTTTGAAACAAAGTACATTTATGCATACCTGAGAGTAAAATAATAGTACCTCAGTAACATCTCACACAGTATTGGAATATGGATGCAAGTTAAGAGTTTGACTCTTTATGCTTCTAGGCCTTTGAAATTCCTAGAGACAGTCAATGGTTTGAGTGGGGTTGCTGCTTATTTCTGCAAATATTCCTGGGTCTGTTGGGCTATCAGTAATTGTTAATCAGACAATGAAAATCACATTTCGAGATTCGTTTCTGGGCTAATTGTAATCTATAACAGGATTGTTGAGTAATATTCAAAGAAAGAGATCCTGTTGGTCAGACTTAACTGGCATCATCTTAAGGCAGTGATTAGGGAAAGTTTGCCATCATCACAATGGGCCATAAAATCTGCAAAGATGTTGTCCTGTAAGAGCCCAATGAGCCAGTTCAGAGGACTACAGATAACAGAAGATATAATTACCCTGATATGTAGTTAACTGCTGCAACTTAACAAAGGAGCAGCCAAAGTGGCATTTTTCCATTAGTCACCCAAGTATTTCTTTGTAAAGCTTCTGTTGAAATTAACACACAAAGCTTTTAATAATGAGAATCTATTCAAAATGTAATATCAAATGTTTAACCATTAAATGAAAAAAAAAATATATATATGTGAACCAGGTCTGGTTTTTAGTGGTAGAATGATCGTGTGGGGCAGTGTGTGGCTCAGTGGGCTAAGCATGTGTGCCTGTAATCAGAAGGTTGCCCACATCTGTGGGTCCTTGAGCAAGGCCCTTAACCCCCAGCTCCCTGGGTGCCGCTACGGGTGGCTGTTCTTCGCGGACAGCTTGCGTATAAAGAGCAAGTTGAGGGAGGCATAAAAGCAATTTCCCCACGTCGATTAATAAGGTGATGATTATTATTGATTATCAGTCCTGGAAGACACAAGATACAATTCCTGTTAGAGAAACACAACCTGTACGCCACCTGAGAAACATCACCTTCTCCAAATGCATCCTGGTCTGGCTCCTTCTAATCTCTTAAGCATTGCTGAGCCACTCAGCTAGAGCTCATGTCCTGTTAAGAAGACCCTGTCTTTGTCACCATAATAGCTTGAAGGGACTCTGGCATATCGATTGTGCTTAAATCATCATCAGATCCCTGCGAACGATTTATTCAAAGCAACGAGGCTGACATTTTCAGGACACCCATTATGTGGAATATGAAAATAATCTCTTATTGATAGAAACTCACTGATGAGTATTTGAAAGCAGTGACAGTAAGAGAATGTTAATGACTGATTTCACTCCTTTCATTTAATATATGCTAATTTTCAGAAATATTAGTAAGTTGGCCTATGAGTTACCAGTAATTCTAGACAACAGGTTTGTTATTTTCAGAAAGGTCAGGAGACTGTAGTGTCATCATTACCTCACTGCGAGTTTAAAGATCCAGTCACTGTGAGCTTTGCTTTTTCAGTACACAGCCTCATTTGGCCTATTTAGTAAGCTTAGTGTTGGGCTAAGCCATTATGTTAATTAAATTAAGTAAGCATGGATGCACTTCCACAAAATACAAATTTAAACTGAATTAGTTAATAGAGAACTAGATTACAATGTTATCTTTTTTGGTCTCAGCTAGTGTCTGAGATGATCACACAGATCAATCCCACAAACCCTGAAGCACACGAGGAAAACCTCAGAAACATATTTATGTGCCCGTTGCTATACACTTCCTAATGGGATTTTCTGTTAATGGAAATAAACAGACTGGGCAGCACTTGCATGTCACACATCCAGGCTTTGTGGTTCAAGGTATGAAGGTATGAAGTTTGCATGTACTCCTCATGTTTGCTTGGGTTCACTCCCACAGTCAGAAGACATGCAGGTAGGTTAACCAGGGTCTCTAAATTCCACATTGTGTGTGATCTTGTGCATATGCCCTGGGATGGGCTGGCGTTGTATTCAGGATGCTTCCTATGCTATCTGGGGTATTGGAATATGCTGTATTCTTTCACTGGGTAAGTGGTTAGAAGTTGGATGGATGATGTAACTAGCTTGGTAGATAGTGTGCAAACAGTAGGCCTATAGGCCAGTAGGTTGTTCAAAGACAAGTTTGTATAGTCTCATTAATACAGATACTGAACCCATATAATAACAAAATTAATGTTACATAAGCTCATCTGTGGTGAAACTTGTGAAGACCAAGATGTGGGGATAAACTTGTTCTGAGACACGAATCAGCTGTCAATAGTCATTATACAACACGTGCTAGTGACTGACTTATCTCTTGAGATACATTAATCTTTTATCGTTACTCTACCCAGACTCATATCTTAAGCTACATACCACCACTCTAATATACAAGATCTGTTTTATTTCTCCATTATGATAGACAGATATGACTTTATCTCACCAAGAGACAAGAAGATACCTAAATGATTTTTAGGGCATAAATATCAATCAATCACTTTTATTAACACACTCAGGTCCATAGATACACACACAAAATAGGACAGATAAATACAAAAACACATATAAAGAAAATCAAATGACATACAAACATCTCAGCCAATAAATACACCCTCAGTCTGGATGTATAATGGGAACAACTCATAATGGGATTTGATAGTGCTAAAATAATACTGTTTGTAGATTGATCCAAACACTGCATAAACGTGAACATCAAACTTTTCAATATTGCTTTAAAAGTGCTGACTACTACAGTGACAAACATTTGACTGGCACTCCCTCCTCTGGGACTCTTAAGGAGGATTCTCATTGCATCATTATATGCAACTTGTAACTTCTGCATGCTAGATTTTTAGTAAGATGACCACAATTGGGCAGTGTAGAGTGGTGTGCAGTATGCTTTAAACAATGCAACTTAAAATTTAGTAGAACAAAAGCCAAACTTACGGGGTTTGCCTCTGCATATAACTTACAGCATTGTCTGTATATGTCATCATCATCACTCATGTCATCTGTAATGAATTAAGTGACCAAGATATTTAATCTTTTTACAGACCTCAAGCCCATTATTAGACAATTTAAACCCAGGAAAATTGAGCCATTCTGAATCTTATTAAACATGCAACTGTGTAAGAATACAAGAGAAACCAGAATGAACCGCCACGCAAACAGTATATAATTTAGCAGCCATTTCTTAAGAGTCCAAAATCTGTAACTGAATTGGGACCAAAGTTAATTGCTAGATTTTGTCGCCACCTAGTGGGTCGCTGTTTGATGACGTTGAAAGTATCCAGGTTGTCATGGAGAAGCTTTTCCCCTCCGGGGGGCAGCGCGAGGGGACTGAGCAGCTGATTGGGAATTTGTGCAGTTGGAGAGCAGAGAGCAGACGCGGAAACGAGTGGCGTTTTGCGCTGCTCTCATGGTTAAACAGCTAGTCGAGGTAACTCTGACCATTTTATATATATATATTTTTTTTTTCTTTACGCACTTGATTCACAAGTTGTCTCGTGAGCCGCGTTGTGTGTGAAGAGTTTGAAAGGGTGGATTCGTTAGCCTGCTAGCTAATTAGCAGTTAATTTGGCGACAAGTCCGAGGATAATGACACGTTGAACGGTATGCGTTTCATAGCAGGGACCCGCTGGGCGCTTTGCGGACTGGTTCCTGAAGGTAAAACTTGGCGTCCTTGTATAAGTTTTGTCAGACTGGACAGCCCTGGGTCAGGCAGGGTTTTGTGACTCGGACTAACCGGTGAGAAGCGGTCCTGGTTAGGGTAAGACGTTGGAGATGGGAAGCTGGCAACAGGTGGACCGTCGAGACGTTTTTGGTTGCGTTACGCTGGGATGAACGCACTCACGTTCCTTTGTTGAAAATGTTTGTTAGATATTTAGTGTTTTGTTTGGTCCCCCCCCATTTAACATGATGGGATGTACTGGGACGTTTCGGCCGAACGAGACAAAATGGTTTCAGCCGGACAGTGCAAATGAATCGGAGTCCCGTTATCACCGGGTGATCCTAAAGGTTTCTAATAAGTAACTTGGTGTGACCGCGGATATGTTTTCGTGCTGTGCCGGTTCATACAAGTGATTCTTATTTCCTATATAGTATAATGTTCATTCTTCTGATGAATGGTCCTGTGCACGCAGATCTGTGACACCCAGGTAAAGGGCAGAGGTTGGAGGAGGGAGGGAGGGGGGGTGAAAATATCCGAGGTCAAAGCGACACATGCCTAATTGTCACTGCACCTTACAACTGATTAGCTGACTCAGCATCTGACTGTCTAACGATAACTAAACCTTGATGACCCTCTCAAACATAACATGAATACTTAAATACTTATTGGGATTGTGAAGTAAGTTCTTCAGTGTGTTAACATTGATCATTTGCTCCAAGGATTCTGTGTGCCTAGTTCATGTACTGGATTCTTCTGTACCAGTGCTTCTTATGCTATGTATTTTAAGCATTTTTATTGATTTCCTGTTTGTGAATGCAATTTTCTTTTGTCTTTCTGTGTGTTGCTCATGACTCTTTCGATCTTCTCGGTATAAGTTTCTCACTGGCAATGCTGTATTCTTGCTATGGGTGGGATCCGGTTGTGTGAGGAGAGTTTGGCTCTTTGTGCTGTTTGTGGGACCTGTGCACTTGGGTTTCTGTGTGGATGGTACCAGTGGGACAGCTGTTTAGACTCAGTCTGACTCTTAAATGTGGTTTAGTGCTGCCTGAACATAGAGAGGAACGTCCCAGTATGGGACCTCTCGTCTGCCCTACCCAGGATGGGCTGGATTCATGCTTCCCTTAAGACTGAAGTATTTCTTGGCTGTTGCACCATTCTTAAAATAAACAGTGCATTCACATCAGTGTCCCCCCTCCCTATCCTCCTTGGATGTTTAAGTTCTCAGCTTTGCTTGTTCCCTTGCCTTATGCCCTTATGTTTCCTTAGATAAGCTCCAGACTCTCCACGACCCTGTATTGTATAAGTGGTAGGAAGATGGATGGATGTTCTGACTTCCTTTTCTCTCTCTCCCTCTCTCTCTCTCTCTCTCTCTCGTTCACTCACTCACTCGCTCTTTATCCCTATCTATCATGTTCTTTTTACTTTTCACCATTTTTTTCTCTCTGTATTTCATTCCGTTCTTCAGTACTTGTACCCTCTGTATGTCTCCCATTTTCAACATTTATGGGGCAAATATAGTTCAAAACCAGCCATGCACCTGACCGAGCTTAGGCAGCGCACCCATTTTCAGCTGGAACACTCCAACAGCTCTGTGTGTTAATCACATTAATTCTTTGGGCTTGGGTGGGGACTTTACAGAGAGTTGTGGGGGGATTAAACCACTGGGAATTGTGGCAAACCTTTGTTGCACAAAGCTGTTGATTCAGAATTGCGTGTGTGTGTGTGTGTGTGTGTGTCTGTCTGTTTGGCTGCCTCCCCCTTGTCTTTCAGTATCCATTGATCAAAGCTGTGTCTCCATCTCCTTCTATGAACATGGGCTGTTGCAGTACAAGTGTTTTAAATGTTAATGTGGCCTTTTGTGCAAACCGTGCCATGAATCTAAAACACCTGCACTACCACCTAACAATATATATTTTTTACTACTTCTAGTATATTAAATACTGTTAACTTAAAATCTGTAATAGAAGCTTTAAAAAGTTTTCAGCTCTTCTTTGTCATTTGGTGTGTTTTATACTAGAGAATAAGCTCTAGTGCTCTATTGTTAAGGATGAGACAAGACTCATGATTGCAAACAAAATAAAATGCCTCAGGGTGTGGGCAAGCTTAGTTTCAATGAGTTGCTTTACATATAATTTCTTGGAGTTTCTTGGGTTGAATATAGACAAATCCTCAAAATATATCGTATATTAAATCACATGTTAGAAATGCATAGCATTTTATCCACATTTTGGATGTGACATGAAACTGACTTGTGGAATTGCCCCTCGAATAATTTTGGAGAGAAAGTGCATTTTATCTTAAAAATTATTAATTCCATGAATTAAGGGAAATTTCGGTGTTCTCCTACACAGTCCTCCACGGAGAGTAGCTCATGAGTGGAGATGGCCCAGATGCTAGCTGGGTTGCTCAGGCCAGCCGTACTGTGAGATGCAGTCAGTGCTATCCGCTATGAACAAGGGGGTGAATTGGGTTATAAATAATTTGACTTTCTGGGGCATTTCTTTCTGCTCACTACTGTGTGGGTATAGATCAGGAACTCCCAGTCCAGTGAAGCAGGCAGTTTCTTTTTTACCTCCTCCTATAGTTTAAATAAAAGTAAACAAGAAAATCTATTTACGGAGAACCTTCCTTCGTCTTTTGGTCCACAGTTGTAATTTGTTCCTTTGGGTGGGACCAGAAACTGTTTGGGTCTTTCTGGTCTGAATTTCAAGCTAATTTCTGAAGGTGGAGCAATAGACAGGGCATACTGGATGGAACACATTCAGTTTCTCTGTGGTGTGTTGGGCTAGAAACAGATATAGTGGGTTTCTTTGTGCTGTGTGCCACAGTAAAGTGTGAAGACCGGACTGTTATTGATGCTGAGCTTGTGGGCCTGTTTGCCTTCGAAGTAGTCTGTGTGTGTGTAAGTGAGAGATGACCGGTGGCCTGTACTACTAAACCTTGTTACTGGCTTATCAGGGTAACTTGTCGGATTTATGGTAGTCTGGGCAAAATGTAAGTGAACGAATATATGAAGTCCATTTAAGCAGTAGTACCCTAAATCCGACAAGTTACCCCGATAAGCCAGTAACCCCACTTCGTTGTACCGGCCACTGTATTAATAAAAACCTTCTTATTTTAAACTGTGTCCCATATCCATTAGAGTCAGCATATTTATGTTTATGTAAATAGTACTAAAGTCTCTATCTTTCTCCAGATGCCTTCAGACTTTACTCTGTAGTATGTTGTAATATCTTATCATTCAGTGGTGAGAACAATTTGGTGTAGTCATCAAGTGTAGGAGTTTAATGGTCGATGATTCATAATAACCATGAGTGCAGGGGTGACAGAAGGTTCCGACTGTAGAAAGAGGCTGGACTGAGACCCAATAAGAAAAGGCAGGTGCTTTAAGCTTGGCTGTGTTCCAGGTGTGAGGTGTTCCAGGTGTGAGGTGCCCCACTGCACTTGGCTCACCCTCATGGACAAGTGAATGAGGTGGCAGGTGTAGTCAAGTTGGTACAGCTAATCTATGTGGTCTCCTTGGGTCAGGAGACATGGAGACAGAGGCTCCTTATTTACTCAGAACTTGTAAAATTTCACATGTAAACAACTCTGCCTACCTGAATGATGGAGTACAAAGTTAGTGGTTAAAATAATTTGCAACTTTCCCCCACCCTGCATTTTTAGAATTTGTTGTAAATTTTTTGTGAAATTTTAAATTTGTTAGAATTTTAATTTATTCGTCATTAGGCTTCAAAGCCTAGACTCATAACTTTTGCTAATTAATTCTTTGGGGCAGCGTGCCAAGCATTAATTTGTGGTGGCCTTACCCCTCCATGCCTCCAGGCTTGAGGAACCTAACTCAAGCAGCTTGTCTTTGTCCTGAGGTATGCTGGGTGGTTTTCTCATCCTAATTTATTATGGGATTGGTCTTTGTAATGATGCAGTCCAAGGTGAACACTTGTGTAATTTTTATAGGGAGTGTTTATGGTGGAGGGAGAATTCGCCCCACTGAACTTTGTATGTTTGTGTGTGTGTGTATTTGGTATTTGAGGTATTATTGTAATGTATATATGACTATAACATAAAATACTTTAGTCCCCCCCCCACAGGATGTATATGTCATATTGTGCACTCTGCTCTGACCTTTCTCTTCAGCCTTACCAGGAAGCCCTCGGATTCCTGCTCACAATGCAGCCTTTGTTTGCCCTCTGGCTTATTTATTCATATAATAACACCTGGATGCTACTGCTTTTAGCAGAAATTGCTACACTGCTGTCATGTGTGTGAGTGTGAGGCAGGATGACGGCATCATCCGTAAATCCATGAAATAGTGGCTTGATATGGTCCTAAACCGCATGGGTTATTTAGAGTGTTCAAGGGGCGTCTAGGAATCAAAGTAAAAATGTCCACCGCTTTCGACCCACTTTCAGCAACAAATCCTTTTTAACTGCTTCAAAGATGAAAGCCATCCCTTTCATTACACTGTGTTCTCTTGGAGCTGGGTGGCAGTCATTGAGCGCTCAAAGGAATCATTGTTTGATTGGCATGTGTTTGAATGCGTGAGCAGCTGTACAATCATCTCGGTGTGGATCTGAAGCTGATGGTGGTTCTTGTGTCCCCTCCCCCCATTCCATATGTAAAATATGTCCCCCGATAGCTCATAAAAACGACACCCACTCTCATGGTTGTATAGAGTTTGAGTTTATATATGCAAAACTGCACTTTGCACTTTCGCACCTTGAATAAGGTTGGTGAGAATGTGCACCATAAAAACAGTCTGGATGCTAAGCTAAGATATGGGTACTAAGTTGGGGAATGATCTGCGAAATTGTAGCTTGTGATGTGGCCATTTAAATCCAAGGAGGGTTGGATCTTGGAATGCAGCAGGCCTGGTGTAATACACTGATGCTAGGCTAACGATGATACAACAGATTCCTTCTGGCTCCTCAGGGCCAGTGGTTGTAACTTTAGTGGTGATCCGGGCAATAGTTCTTGCCTTAAAGACACGTTTGTAAGAAGTTGAGGGCACGGTGGCTTTTTGTTCCAGGTCCAGGTGGTGGACAGACCACACTAACTGCCAGGTTTCTAGTTTCTCCCAGAGAAGGAGCACATGTGGGATGTAGGCTGCTCCCTTACTGTACCATGCCAGCCAGGGTATCCTGACCTGCAGCAGGTTGCCATAACAGCCCTCGAAACTCGGCTTTGCTGAGATTTCTGTCGGTGACGGCAACTCGTGGATAATAACTGAGGTCTATTCGGGTGCAGGTTCCTCCCAAATATCCCGGCTCGCGGCTGTATCCGGTTTTGCAGAGCATTGCCTCCCGATCTCCCCCTGAATGGCTTCCGTTTCTTTTCCGCAAGGGAGAGGAAGCAGCTGCTGGATGTGTATCTTGCTCTTCCTGTCCATTAGAAAGCACAGACCTCTAATGCTGTGCGTAGCTTAAAAAAAAAAGCATACTAGCTCATGATGTGTTGAAAAGCATTCTTTATATGTACACACCAGCCTCCTCCATAGTGAAGGTGTGGCATAGTCTCCCTTGCCGCCCCAAGGGATTTGCAAACATTTTCCAGTTTGTGTTAATACTCCATTTCTTGTTGACGGTAAAGAAAGCTGTCATGCTGCTGCAACCGCGCAGTGACTCACCGCTGAATACTAACTGCTTTAGCCAAGGGTTTCGACCTGTGAAAAGATAATGTGCTACTACAGCAGTCTGCTAATCCAGTATGGGCATCCCATGATCTTCCAGGCTTGATCAGGAAGCTTAGAATGAGACTGAGGGCAGGTGCCTCCGCTGCAGATGGGCTCGGCGCGCTGTACTCCTCCCTCAGGTGCACGAGCACCACTACAATGGAAAGAAATTATTTAGCTGAGGACAGCCAGCCATCCCCACATACTCAAAGGGATCAAAGGTTTTTCTGCAGCTCCCTCTAATGGTGCTAGTGGTGTCTGGCAGGGATGTATTTCTTAAATGGCTGGTGCACTAAGCTAAACTTGTCTTCCTTTATCTTTTAAATTAAAGGAATGTTATTTCAACAGCACCCGTTTTGCCGTACACCCAGCTAGCTAGCTGTTATTAGTTAATTCATCACGTTTTATGTGGCAGCACAGTAACTTTTTAGGGTGTTTTTTATTTTTCTTTAAGTAAACCATACACGGTCACGCAGAGCTTAAACAGTGATGTCTGTGAGATGCTAAAATTATAGGGGAGACGGAAGGGAAAAAAGCTTTCCCTACAGTCATTCTTTTACATTTTATAAAAATGCTAAAATTCAACAATAGTCCCCCGGGTTCCTTGAAATAGTTCTGTTTTTTTTTTCTAAGCTAAAACTGCTGTTTATTTATGAAATTTTGCTTGTTCATCAAAGCTGTTATTCTTTGCATAGTAGTATTAACTGCCATTAAATGTCCACTCTTCACTCACTTTTTAATGTGCGCTGCTAAGCAATAGTAACCAGTTACCATTCATTGAGTGAGAGTGAAAGGGCTTCTGCAGGTGATATTTCTGTTTACTGCTGAGTGAATTGGGTGCTGCGACCAACCCCCCCATCCCACCGCCCACGGACAGCACTCTGAGGTATTTCCGTTCAGCTCCATCTCGCTGACCCTGCTTCTCTTCCTGCACGCTGGCTGAATAATGGATGAATTGCCTGGAAGAGGGTGGCTTAGCAGATTGACCCAGTCACACTGCTTGGGGGTGAGCTGGGCTCCAGTTTTCGGAACCAAGGATATAAATTCCCACCCAAAAAATGTCTCCCCACCCCATGCACCACTCTTCAGCGATCACCAGTCACCTGTCCAGTTTCGTTCAGTCTGTCACCTTGGCATCGGCTGGGCATTTGGCATCACTGCCAGGGCTGTCAATCATTAATGAGATCTGCCCATCTCTTGTTTCCCCCATTCCCGAGGAGCGTGCTGGAGTTGTGAGGTTGAGACTTGGGGTCCACAAAGAACCTGCATTTCATATCAAGTTGTGGATTTTTTTTTTCTGTGAAAAATATTTTATTTCAGTGACGTTACACTGGGTACATCCCGTGTTTTAGTCGGGTGGCAAGGTCTGCAGATGCTTAATAACAGCTTTACTTTTCATTGCCTTTCAAATGTGGACGTGAGGAATGTCTGATTCTCTGAAAACCACAGTGCTATTTGCATGGCTGGTCAAACTGATGAGATGTTGTAACCATTGTTGGTTGCTGGGGGGAGTATGCTTCTTTAAGGTTACATCAGTATGAAGTGTTCTATGCAAAGACCTTGTCTTTGAGCTCACATACCATCGTATTCTGGATGATGGCTCAGTCTTTACCTCCCTTCACAAACTGAAGTAAAAAATTGAGTTCATGTCTAGCATTATTTTTGTGATTGTAGGGTAATATTAATTCTTGCAAGTGAAGAAGAGGCTAGCAGTGGGATTCGTCTGAACTCTTCCCTCTCTTTGCTCCCTTCAGGACCAGCCTTGTGCCAGAAGTGTCCCGGCCAGCATCCCTTCCAGGAAAGCTCTGTTTTGAGCCTGAAAATGGATTTGCGTTTTGATGACAAAGCTGCACCCAGTATTGCCTGTGGATCATAATGTATGGCCTGTGGTCTGTCAAGGGGTTTAGCAACAGATATTGGTCAACTGACCCAGTCCTCCTCATCCAACAGATATTTTGCTGTACTCTGCTGGTAAAGCTCCTATTTACAAATAAATTTGATGACTGAACAGGGATGATATTGTGCTGGGTTAGCTGCAGAGTATAGTCCTCATATAGAACAGGTCTGTGACCAACTCTGTCCCTTTCCAAATTCTTACCTCTTAGCATTGCAGTATGGTCCTTCTAGAAGAATCTCTTTCTCGGTCAAGGAGACTGGTGCCCTCTCTGGTCTTGAGTGTTGCAAAACCCTGGCCTTGATAGCACAGTCATGGAATTAGTGACCTGAAGGAGTGTTGGTGGGCCCTGAGGTTGATTTGGGGTGACTAAATGGGGTTTGTTTAACGGGCATACAGGGTCCCTTTCATGTGACTGACTTTTTAGAAGACTTATCCCGGCCTTAGTCACTGGGTGTTCAGTTCAGCATCCAGGCCTGCTGGGATCACTTGCATCCACACCTGGCACCTGAATACCCAGGTGTCATACAGGGGGGGGGGGGAGGCTGTATAAACGATCCTGACCAGGGTGAAGACTGGGTGACGAGACAGTGAGGGGGGGCTGCACGGAGCCAGCATGGCTGAGCACGCGGAGCTCCTGGCAGAGATGCCGGTGGTCGGCCGACTGACGGCTGGCGAGCGACTCAAGCATGCGCAGAAGCGGCGGGCCCAGCAACTGAAGGGCTGGGCACAGATGGAGAAGGTTGCCCATAGTGAAGCAGGAGCCAAGGTGGGACAGCAGGCCCACAGTCGCAGGGTCACCTTCCCCAATAACATCACGCTGCTGGAGGCTGCTGCTCGCAATGACCTGGAGGAGGGTGAGTTTGGACTATCCCCCGACCAGAGGCTGGGGGAAGGTGATTTTACCATTGCACCCCCTACTGGTCACATGAACATGCATTTCCACATGCTGTAAGTAAAATACACATACATACACACACACACACACACACACACACGGTGGTACCTCGGAACTCAAACTAAATCCATTCAGAACTCAGGTTCGAATCCTAAAAAGTTTGAGTTCTGATAGAAATTTTCCCATAAGCAGCAATGGAAAACCACTTAATTGGTTCCCGGCCCCAAAAAAATTACACCTAACTGTTGATCTTTTTTTAGCATTTAAGCAAAAAAAAATGAACAGGATAAAACAAGAGCATTTTTTTCTTAATGGCTTCCAAAATAATAAAGGATGTACCCCAACACTACCCCTGTCCTGCCCTGATCGTCCTCTCCTTCCGTGTGCCACGCCCCCGTCGTTAACCCCGTGTGGAATCCCCGTGTGATCAGGCTGTTTCTGGTTGTTGTCATATATATATATGTGTGTGTGTGTAATGGATTTCTGGTTCATGGTTTCTAGTGCTGTAGATTTAAAGTTTGAGGTGAATGTGCACATGCTAACGTGTAGAGTGAGGGATTAGGAAGCAGGAATGAGTGTGATATTGAACCTCACACCATCGAGGACCAGCTGAGTGTTTTGGTATAACCTTTTTCTTTTTTAACACCGCTCATGGGATTGTAATGACATGACTGTCTCCCTGTCTTCTCAGTCAAAGAACTGCTTAGTAGTGGGGTGAGCCCAGACCTGTTCAATGAGGATGGCCTCACAGCCTTGCACCAGGTACTGCCCACAGCACACGCTCATTCTTCTGTTTTGCGAGTGTCAGATGTATGTGACGTGTATCCCCTTAGTGGCTGGCTCTAAGTGTTCTGTGCTGGTGAATGGAGACAAAAGCCGGAGCTACTACAGATCTGCCAGAGACTCGTGTGAGAGGTGGATCTCAGCATCTGCCCAGGCCCCTGCCCTGCGGAAAGAACCCAGAACGTTTACTTAACAAATCCATAGAGGTGACACGCAAATGAGGGTGTGATCTGGCCGGGCCTTGTCAGAACAGATGCAATCTTTGTTTCTATCTGTGTGTTTTGGGAAAGGGGGGGGCTCAGGGCATCATACCTCGCAGCTGTGGAGTGTGGTACACTGGGGGGGTTTCTTGCCTTACAAACAAAAACTTCGTGCTTCGTTAATGACGCGACTCACAAAAGGAGACCTGGGTTCTAAAATGTTGCCGTCAGGATTGCTGTGCAGTGCAGAAAAGTGCT
>JAODKF010000001.1:20857432-20869435 GCA_026779585.1 Mormyrus proboscirostris
ACCTCGTATGTCCACATATAATATATGTGCACATACGAGGTATTACCTTGGCAACGACGATTTGTAGGGTTGACTTACACTGAAGAATCCTTAAAAGTGAGTATTTGGTTCCTTTAAAAAAAGTACCTTGCCTCAAATGTCAGTGGGCTAGAAAAAACAAAGTATTACTTGGGTTTTATTTTGACTTGCTTGGACCTTTACAAGATCAACAACTGCAGCTTTTTGTCTCTCATTTCTTTAAAATCTCAAGTTTGATGGAGAGCAAACTGCACATCTCCCAGAACCTCAGTGATTTTACTGCATGATTTATAATAAAGTTCATTATGACAAAGTCACTGTGACCCTGAGCTGGAGAAATGGCTGGCATATGATGAACTTGTTCAATGTGTTATAGAATCTTTAAAAAGCTGCCACCTCAAGGATTGGAAGCCAAATCGCGATGCAGACTTCTGAGCGAATTGTCTTCGGGTTTGATGATATATTTTGGTGCTGGTGCAGTTGAGTGTGTTTGAATAACCCAAATTATTAATAAGCCATTAAACTATAAACTCAAGCTGTAGAGTGTGAGCCACTTTGGCTAAATCTGGTTTCTTAAAAGGGTCAAAACAGAACCCGGAACATCAAGAGGAAGAGGCCAGATGGTGCATGGAGCAGGCTGTAGAAAACACGAGCCATAACTCATGTGGAATGTCTCCCACTGTTGGTGCGCACTCAGCTGTTCGGGTCTGGAAGGCATTTAACGCAGCCAGATGCCATGTGACACTTGTGCCTTGGCAAACATTGGAGGAACAGACCGATCACATAACTGCGTATCAGGTGTCTATCCAGGCTGGAGCTCCGTTTCCAGCCTTCCCTTTCCCGTTTGTCTGTGTATTTTGGTCAGGTTATTTTTTTGTTTGTCGATGTGGAAACTGCCCACTCGCTCTTTCTTGTCATGTTTCTCAATAAAGGGTTCTTCTTATTGCGATATCCAACTTCTTCATCGCCTCACCCTGTGTCGCTCTCAGATCAGCAGTCAGCATGTGATTCTTGATCTCAAAGCAATGTCCACATGGAGCAGTGTAGCAGAAATTGAAGCTATACTTCGTCCTGTCTCTGTTCTTGCTACTCCTGGCTAAGATGACACACCCCCTCATTGAACCCTGGTCAGTTTCCTTGAATAGACTTGATTTGTACATTGGGGGTGGGACCAAGGGAGGTTGTCGTCGCCACCCTCTACAAGTTCAAGGGTGTCGAGGCTGGAAGAGGACACAGAGAAGGACACAGAAGACAGTGAACTGTCTCCTGGTTCGATCCTCCTGGAGAGGTACCTTGCCATGTGTCTGTGTGCTGTGTTGAAATATAAACATTTTTTTCAAACATCATTTTTGTTTAATATTTTATGGGAATAACCAGAAGTTGTTTTTTTTTGACCCATAGGGGAAGTACGATTGGGGGTACTAACACTGCAGTTGTTTCCAGTTTGTCTCTCAACTGGCTAATTTTATTGATTTTGATGAACAACATGGACAATGGCACCCACTGTGTTGCCATTTTAACATACCAAAATGGATTAAAGAAGGGCCTGTTCTTAATGCATGCTGTTTGTTAATGGTATAGGAGTAGTAACTCAAATTTTGTCTCATTATTTCACATTAATCACAGTAGATGGCAGATGATAGGATATTACTATGATCAGTCTGCCAGCTCATAGATTACATTACATTTGATCATTTATTAATTCCTAAGGAATTTGCAGGTTTACAATAAAAAAGACATTTAGACATTAACATATTCAGTAACAGACAGTGGCAGCTTGTTTACTAATTTGGGCTTTTGATGCCACATGGCACACAGATCAGTGGTAAAAACATGTGTTCACAAAGCTTGGAAAGTAGAAGAGGAAATCCCAGAGAGGGAAGAACAGGGCAGAAAATTAGCTAGCCCTAAAATGGGACCAGCCTCCAACCTGGTCCCCCTGTCTGCTTGCCACATGGAGAGCATGAAGTTTCCTGTGCAAACCTGAGCTTCAGCAGGCAGGATCATTGCCAGAATACAGAGGAATCCCAATGGGATCACATATCCATTCAACATAGGCAGAGTGACTGGCCTTCTTTTAAAATGTCCCCCTCTGGAAGGTTGTAGTGTTGCATGACCAAAAGTGATGGCCATTGTAAACATATTCCGCGGCGATGAAATGTTATCAGGCTCTTTGACAAGGTTAGTGCAGCTGCTATAGGTACAAAAAAATCCATGAGTGCTGAGCAAAATCAATGTTTGCAAGCGGCCAACATGCATACACGTTATCACGGACACTGGAATCTCTAACGATGTTGCGTGAACCTTAATGAAGCAGATGAGACATTGGAATCCAAGCAGAATGACGCACCCAACAGCATGTATCCTTCATGCATGCATAAAATGACTGACAGACGACCTTGCATGCGCTGTCATGTCACCATTATGCAAGTAAATACATTTACAATAAATTATTATTATAAATTGATATGACTAACACAATTAAGTCATATTTTTAAGTAGGCCTATTACTTTACAATCAATATACTTTGAATTTATTATTGCATCACAAAGCGACCGAAATTCTTGCTAATTTGAGTACTCTTGTGAAGAAGGTTCCGTGTGGTAGTGTGTCATACTCCGCCGATGCCTTTCTCTGAAGAAGCGCTAACGGTGTTGCTATTTGGCACAGTCTGCTGGGTGAGCTGGCGGACGGGCAGTTGTGCAAGTGGGCAAATGCAGATGTCTACACCACGTAGGGCATCTACATCGCAAACGTCACACCACTGCAGATCCAGATGCTTGGCCACAGGCGTCCACGAGAAAGCCACACTCCCATCATTTGTGCAGCTGCACACGTGACACTGCATCCCTGGGCTACAGTTGTGGTTTATGGTTTTTTGGTTGGAGCTGGGGGGCGGGTACTGACAGCTGCTCCTTGGCCTGTGTGTGCTTTTCTGATAACACCCCCGGGAACAGTGTTATTTTCAGTTATGAGCAGTTGGGTCTGAAATGACGAAGCATCACGCAATTTTTAATGTCCTCAATAAACTGGGTTGTCTTGTCTTCGGGATCGTGGTCGTTGACCAGTGTCTTTTTTTAATTAAACTGTGGTAGGTAAAACTTTTCTACGCTGTCATTTTATATCTTCCGTTTAACCAATTATTCTTCCATTCAAAATAAAAGTCCAGTTACACATTTATGAAAGGATGGGTGCCTTTGGGTAAAACTTCGACCCTGTATCTCGCAGAGTACCTCGGCGGTCGACTTTTTGATAACTGCCGCAAGGACTGTCCGTGTTTTTCAGTGCTCTTGCTTCAGAAGGGTCAGGGCAGCGTTTATCGTGACGTAGAGAACGAGAAAGGCTTTAGTTAAATTTAATTAATCTGGTAATCAGAAGGCACGTGTTTCCATCCAAATTTTATATGGGTGATCGATTATCATTTTTAATTGCCATTAATAACTTTGACCAAACTTTCCGTGAAGCGGTGAAGTCAGTAAGACTGTAGTTTTATCTTTTAATTTCGTGAATTCCGAGCTGCGTGTGGGGATACCACTGCACTTGGCGTGTTTCTGACTTTATTTTGGAGCCTCCGGGACCGGTGAATTTACTGCAGGTATTCATTTTGCAGTTTTCGCTCATTTAGTACCGTTTAAGCTGTAAAAGTGAACCGAAGCGATTGTGTCATTGACATGCATGCCGACCCAAAAGGGGGAGGGGGTTGAGGTTAGAGAAACTTCTGCGGCAAGTTGTTGAGCTGATACGCTCAGCCTGACATTGAAGGAGCTTCCCCCATTTTTCTGACGGAGGTCTCCTCGAACCGTGTACTCGATCTGTGGGAGATGACGGAAAACGGCGTGGTGTGTCAACGGGGGAAGGTGCTGACCGCGGACACCATGAACCCCAACGTGAAGAAGGTGGAATACGCGGTGAGGGGTCCTATCGTGCAGCGTGCCGTGCAGATAGAGAATGAGCTTAAAGAGGTAAGATTTAACGACGTCCATGCATGTATGCATTTTAATTTTTAGGGTAACACATGCTGTACTTTTTTATGAACTAATGTTTTGCATATTAACGTATATTTGGATCTTGTATCTTTCTAAAATTTGGTGCACATCCACGCAGAAAAGGCGAAGGTTCTACTGGCATTAGTGGCCACCTGTGTGATAATTGTAAATCTGCATGCATTGCTTATTATTCACTGGAATCCGGAGAAAAAAGGCGGGACTGAAAGCGGAGACCCCGGTTAGAGCGCCTTGTGTGAGAATGATGGCTCAAAAAGAGCCGCTCTTTGTTCGACGTTTTGCACAAGTATTTTTTGTTTAGGAGTATGAAACACCTGTGTGTTTGAAATGGTTATCCAAGTTAAAAATGTATAGCGATAGTCACATTTCTCCATTTTCTAAAGCTCAGGCGTGTTAAGGGTGAAAATTGCAGGGGAAATTAATGTATTGAGTACACCTTCCACTGTTAAACCCTTATGACAAGAATTTTGACTTGCCAAAGAAAGTTGAGGTTTCAGATCAGCCTTGCCGTATATCTTGCTTTTGCCCGAAGGCTGGATGAACTCCTAGCCCAAGGTTCTTCAAATCTGGACCTCGTACCCAAAATGATATCGTTAATTATCACGGTATAATGCAAGTCATTATTTCTTTACTTGATTTTATTTTATTTCATTTTATTTTAAGAATTGCCCTTAAAAAGGATCAGAACATGAAAAAAGGCAAGAAATTGACTGCAAACTGAAAGCAATCCATTTAACAAAATATGATGCTACTATTTTGTATAAGGCTTTGCTTTGTTTGGCTGGAGTTCTGCCATTTGTTTACTGCCTTGTCAAAAGATTGCTACCATAGCAGAGATTTTCTGTTGGTTATCTGTTTTTGCTACTTATCTTTTTCCCCTGTGCTGGTAAATTGCCGTAGTGGGGAGGCTTCTGTGCGTCTCGATAACCATTGAGAACTTTAGAGGTGGGGACTGGCAGGTTTCAGTTTATAATCAATAATCACAACTTTATTGATCCCTGTGGGGAAATTCCTTTTTACGCCTCCCTCAACTTGTTCTTTGTAGAGCAAGCTGTCTGCAAAGGGCTGCCACCTGTTGGGGCGCCCAATGTGCTGGAGGTTAAGGGTCTTGCTCAAGGACCCGAAGACATGCTAAGGCTGGGTTTGAACCTGCGACCTTGTGATTACAGGCACCCAGGCTTAGCCCACTTAGAGACCAGTTGAAATTCATCACCTGGTTCCACGGGTTGGGGGTTGGGCATGAGGCCAATGACCCCACCCCATAAAACTTCTATCAAGTTATGGAAATGACGACAAAAAACGGTTACAGACCCTGTTCTGGACTTGAGCTTAATAAATGGCAGTATAACTTTTTCTGATGAAAGTCCCCAGCGGGAAGTCAGATGTATAACATCATCAGCGAGATGATGAGGTCTCTGAGATGGACACCTCCTGGGCGGTGCGAACACTCGAAATGGAAAGGGTTTTTTAAAATTTATTTTATGTTATTTTTAAAAAACTTTAAGGGTTGTCCTAAGGCCATCTAGAGGACCTATTATGGACTTTTAAAGGACGTTTTCAGGACCAATTGTGGACATTCTAAACATATTATGCACATTAAACCCATGCAAATGCATTTTTGTAAATAATTAATATTTAACATTTTAGCAGTAATGCAAGAGACTATATATATATATACACACACACACACACACACCCCAAAAAGCAGCCTTGGAGATGGTCAAACCTCTGCTGGCCAAATGGGCACTGGACAAGAACAAGGGAGGGAGTAGCTTTGACCAGGTTTTATGCTGTCAGAAACCACTATGTATTTGGTGCAGTCGCAGTTTATTATGATTTTTTTTGTAATACAGAAATGTGATGCTAGAGTAAGAATGTGATGTGAAACAATTTTATTTTCAGCTAAAACAGAAATGCAAAGCTTGTTAGTCATTATTGAAATTAAACTGAGAATGCTGATCCCTTCTAGAATTCCAGTGGGGTTTAGCAGACCATGTTCTTGAATTAATTTTCCTTTTAATATTGCTTGTTTAGATACTTATAATCCCAGAATTGGGTGAAAAATTACTTTGTTGTTTTTCTGTAATATATTGTCATAAACAAATATTGCATTATTTATTGTTACTTAGTCTTTTGTCTTGATGCTTTTCTGTTGGCGTGTTGGAAAGTGTTTTTGATTGTCCAGTCGAATGGGATGATTGACAGGAGATTTGATTTAGATGGAATAAATGCTTTTTGAGGCCAGCAGGATTGGCCGTGCCAGACAGCAGGGGTTGCTATGGCTACCCCTTAGTCATGGTTACGCTGTGCTCCCTGGATCCCGGTGTGCTGAGCCACCGGGCCTTTTCAGCGGACTGTCCCTTAATTAATCTGAAGCGGTTCAATAGAGAAGTTGGCCCAGTTTAGCCCCAAGGTCTTCAGAGCAATGAATTCCTGTTAAATTGCAGCAAATTGCTACCAGTTTAGACATTTCTTCTCCCTGCCTTCCTGGAGTAATGTGTGTAAAGGGTGAGGCCATTTTTGGGCACTCTGGTTAGGTGCTGATTTACATTAAAAGTCTGGGCTTGGCCTTGCTGGGGGGGGGGTAGCCACACACAGCGCCGGAAAGCAGGAACAGGAGAGAGACTCTCATGCACGAAACAGCAGTGGCATTGTGGTACAATAACATGGTGAAACTAGACCTCTCTTCAGTGTCCTCTTACTCACACTCTCACTCGCGCACACACACACACACACACACACACACACACACACACACACAAAACTTGGTCTTCCTATCTAAATGGGGATCGTTCATTTATTTCTGTGGGGAAAACCCTAATCCCAATCAGGACACCCTTAACCCCTACCCATCCCTAACCTTGACCATAAGTAACCAACCCAAATACAAGACTTTTGGCATTTTTACTTTTTTGATTGCATTCACAGATTTTTATAAAACTGAGGTTATCCATATGGGGACCTCAATTGATGGTCCTGAAATTAGGGAAATTTACTACACTTTGGGGACAATTTGGTCCTCAAATGTGATCTATGCAAACACACACACACACCATTTTACTCACAGGGGTTAGTTTTACTAACCTTCTGTAAGCTAGTGTCCCCATAGCCTTAGGAAAATATCACCCGCATGCAGACATACTATACCTTCAAGGGGTAGAACAGTATAGTTTTTCCACTGTATGGCATGTGTCACGGTTTCGATATTTTTATATATAAGAAGAAAAAAACATCAGTGTTTAACTGAACAACGGACTTTTTTTATTTGTCCATTTAACAACATTCCATCCAAAAAAATGGCTGCACGACTGATTAGACCTACTTTGTGTGTGTGTCTACTGTTCAAAATCAAGGAGAGAAAAACATAAAATTTGTTTTAAGTGCTTCTTAACTTTGATAACTGTTAGGTGCTTTGTCTTCTATTTTAAATTAAAAGTGTACATAGGTCCTGTACAGGTACTGTATATATTACATTAAAAAATGTAACATCAAGCGAGCTACCTCTCTAAGCATTCTGTGTTAGTATTCTCTAACTTTTGACAACCTTGAACTTACCTGCCTTTGTTATTTTATATGAACAGGGTACATACTTATGTTTTACATTTATTATTGCCTATATAATACAAAGTGCAAAATCAAGTTGGCACCCTAATGAGAGACCCATTTCTTTATAGTGAGGTTCTTTAAAAAAAGATAAGCATGTCAACACACTGGAACAAGGCAACTGCTACCAAATCTTACCTTTTTTATAAAGGAAAAATAGTACTTTTATTTGACAAGAACATATACCCAGTTAAGCGTATCACTGTTAAAGAATAACCACATGCAATCACAGCACATTAACTGTAGATAGAGCAATATTATAAACTTCACAACCCAAGAGAGTGCAGAATGTTTTTGATGCAGCAGACACATAAACGGGGCAAAAAGTATTGCGGCTAGTGGTCAAGTCATTATAATGAAGATGACAACTCTTTCAAAAGCGCATGCATTCCACAGGAAATATTGCATAGTAATCATATTTACAGTCAAAAAATACATCAATACACATATTAGTTTACATCATTTAAAGATTAGTGCAGTGTGGTACAAAGCCCGCTGGCTGCTAACCAACCCAGTGGCGTCATATTATGTCAGCTAATTGTCGACAGCGGGTGGGATCACTGCTCTTGCGTCATATTGCTGAAATGACATTGATTATATTTGAACTATGTAACTACCTTTAGCCAAAATTCAGATAATTTATGCTATCTGCTGTTTTATTCTAACATTTAAATTCTAGCTCTCTGAAATAAGATTAAGCCCAGTTTTTTGGATGTATTTTTCTTTTTGGAAAAAACGTCATATTTGTACCAATATGTATAGGAAAATGACGTGTAATTTTGCAGTTCAAGTGTGTGTATTGAACTGTTTGGGGTGTACCAAATTATGGAATAATATAACATGTACCTTTACACCCCTAGTACCTTCACAGTTTGAATGTGTGAAACATGAGGTTGTAGCTCTAGTAAGGGATAACCTTTAGATAGACACCTGCATGAAAAGCCCTAGTGATGACCTTGACGTTTTTATGACATGAATAAGCTGGTATGGCATGGCTGTAGATCGAGAGCCAACTGGACACTGCTCAGTCTTGGACAGGACTTCCTCGGCTAGCTACCCAGATGTCTTTTGGTGTTTAAGTGTCATTCGGTCGTTATGCTTTACCCTTGTGAGGTAATCCTGTTGCTTAAAGATGGTTGTTAAGGGCATGATTCTGAACCCCAGGCCAGGTGAGAGATAAGGGTTTGAAGCCTTTCAAGCACTGCTTCATTTGACCTAATGGAAACGTAAACAGTGGAATTTGTATTGAGAATTGTTTGAATGACAAGCACAATATTCACAAGTGATTGCTCTAAGACTACACTGAAAGCCTGGTTTCTCCCGTAAAATTGCCAAAACAAGTGGCAGAAATGAGTTTCCTTTGCACGGTGTCTGGGCTCAGCCTTAGGATGAGGAGCTCGGACATCCAGGAGGGATTCAAAGTAGAGCCACTGCTCGACATCAATCGAAGCCAGCTGAGCTGGTCAACCCTCTATTTAGGATGCCTCATGGATGGCTTCCTGGGGAGGTGCTTCGGGCATGTCCAGCCGGGAGGAGACCCTAGAGCAGATGTAGTACACGCTGGAGAGATTTTACCTCTCGGCCACCACCTTCAGCTTCATTGGGGGAATCTGACAGTGTTCCTAGGCCAGCTGAGAGACATAATCTCACTAGTGTCTTCTGGGTCTGCCCTGGGGTCTCCTACTGGTTGGAAATGCCAAAAGCATCTCTCCAGGGAGGTGTCCAGGAGGCATCCTACATAGATGCCTGAACCACTTCAACTGGCTCTTGTTGATGCAGAGGAGCAGTGGCTCTACTTTGAGCCCCTCCTGAATGTCTGAGCTAATCACTAAGGCTAAACCCAGACACACTGCAAAGGAAACTCATATTTGCCACTTATATCTGTGATCTCATTCTTTCAGTCACTACCCAAAGCTTGTCACTCTTTACCAGAATGGTAAGACAGAATGGTGGTACGTCTGCATTACTGTTGATGCTGCCTGTTGATCTCCAGCTCCTTTCTTTCCTGACTTGTGAACAAGACCTAGAGATTCTTAAACTTCTCCACTTGACACAGTAGCTCACCCCTCACCACGAGTGGGCATTCCACTCTTTTCCAGTAAAGGACTATAGCTTCAAATTTGTAGGTGCTCATCCTTATCCTGGTTACCTCACACTCAAATGCAGACCACCCTAGTGTATGCTGCAGGTCACAGCCTGATGACGTCAACAGGACCACATCATCAGCAGAAAGCAAAGATGCATTCCTGAGGTCACCAAACCAGACCCCATCTGCTCCTTTGCTACACCTAGAAATTCTGTCCATAAATGTTATGAACGGAATCGATTACAAAAGGCACCCACACTCACCGGGAATGAGACTGACTTACTACTAGTGATGTGAACCAAACTCTGTAGCTGATCCCGTACTCCATACTCTTGAAGCACACCCCACAGGACCTCCCCAGTGGTATGCCTTTTCCCAAACCACATGTGGAACAGTTGAGTAAACTCCCATGAATCATCCAATATACCTGTGAGGTTGAAGTGCTGGTCCAGTGTTCCACAACCTGCATCTACATTGTTCCTCATGGATCTAAGGTTTGACCAATGGATAGACCCTGTTCTCTAGTACCCCAGTATAGACTTTCCAAGTGAGGCTGAGGAGTGTGATCCTGAAGTTGGAAAACATCCAAGAATGGGGACCGGATTGGGGCCACAAACTCTGTCTGCCAATCCAAAGACACTGTTCCCAATGTCCACGCAATGTTGAAGAGGTGTGTCAGCTAAGACAGCTCAACAATATCAATAGCTTTCAAGAACTTGGGGTGAATCTCATCCACCCCCAGAACCTGAGTCTACGTACATTCCATTTACCTATAGACTGATTTGGTCACTGACAATTGGTCCGCGAGACCCCTGCCTTCGACTCCCATCTGATCTACACTGTACCCGACCCCCACAGCCCCTTCTGCAGATGGTGGGCCCATAGGACAGTGGACCCATGTGATCCTTTTGGACTATGCCCAGCCGGGACCCAGAGGTAGAGGCCTGCACACCATGCACTTATCCACAAGCTTCCCCCTAACGCTTGGCTCTAGAGTGGGACTCCGGTCTCCCCAGTCTGGGCGGGGTCACATTTTCCTTTATAGTGATCCACATGGGGGTGTTCTGAATTGCACTTAGTGCGGCTGCTCACCTAGGACCAATTTGCCTTCGGAGACCCTACCAGGGGCAATCCCACCGGACAACGTAACTCCTATTATCAGAGAGGCACACAAAACCTCTCCATTATAAGATGCCAATTCATGGAGGGTCAAAAATGCATAAATTTTAAATTCAGACATAATCCTAATAAAATCCATTTTCATGATATTAAAATTAAGTAATTATTTTTATGACTACACTTAAATACACACATGAAAAATAAAATTTCTCATTCTTTTTCTTACACCATTTCACACTTTCAGGTGCATTCAGTCTTACCTTTTGTAAAAAATTGTGCAAATTTAATTCAAATGACATGAAATACATGAATATGAAATCTACATTTTAAAAAACCTGATGCATGTTTTTAAAACAAATCTTTAAAATCGTTGCCATCTTGCCAACCCTTATTTGTCAGTGACCCATATAAAACATCTTTTTTTATGATTGGGGTCATAAGAGGAGTAATAATTCACACACAGCGGCAAACTTTATCATTGTCCAATGATGTGTTTTGAATCAGTGTGTAACAGGGGAGGGGGCCAATCAGCTTTCCGATAGTGACATGCAGCTGTGGCACCGCCCCAGTATATGTCCCTGCTTCATATAAACTTTATATGATTATATTACGGATGGCTGTTTGTGATTGGCAGCTGTCCTGTGTGAGGTACGATGTGAAGGTGTAGACACACATGTATATGCCCGAGCAACGGAACACAGTAATGTGGGGGCATCTCAAGCATAACAGGTTTCTATTTTAGGTGACATATGACCGGGCTTTGATACACTGTACCCCAGTGCTGGTGGAATATCATGTGTTTGAATGTGGGACACTGGGAGAGAGAGAGTTTATAGAGAAAGGTGGGGGAGTAACGGGAACTAGAGAGGGAGCAGGGAGCACACAGACACGTAGTCAGCGGCTCAGGGGGGTCTCGTGGAAGCCCAGTTCATTATTTAAACGGTGAAGCCACAGATAAGTGGAATGCATTTTGCACACAGGAGACATGTGCACACTCTTGTACACACAGCTGTTCTCAGACTGCTGGAGCATTTGTGGGTGTTTTCTGCATTCTGTTCTATTGGCTGGTTAGGTTTAAAATCCAACCCCGGATTAGAAATTGAGCAGGAATTCTGTTTTTTTTTTTTTTTTTTTTTTTTTAAATTTTAACACAACGGAGGTGCTTGCAGTTG
>JAODKF010000001.1:20869535-20899468 GCA_026779585.1 Mormyrus proboscirostris
CAGGCCGGGGGGGGGGCCGCGATGGGCGGGATAGGCTCCGGACACCCCGCGACCCAATAGGATACGGGCGAGTTGGAAAATAGATGGATGGATGGATGGATGGATGGATGGATGGGGGGGGGGGGGGGTAGGGCAAAAGACCAAGCAAAAACAACATGGAGGGTGAAACGGCACATGTCAGGGAAAAACAAGGGAAATAAACAAAGCAAAAGCAGGAAGGAGGTAATGCTGATGGAGTTACCCAAGGCTCAGAGACACAGTCAAGAATTTCTTCAAATTGAAAGGAATAGACTGCTGGGCCGTATGGTACATGGTAGGAAATATATAACTGCCAGACCTTTATTAAATGTAGAAAATATCTGGCACTCTGTGTGCACTGTCTGTCTCTCGCACACACACACACACACACACACACATGCATCTCAGACTGAGGCCTGGGAGACAAACCCTCCCCATCTGTCTCCTGCTGTGTTGCAATGTACATTTATTACCCCGGACAGATTTTCATTCATCACCGCTGTTCCCCCTTTCCAGCAAAGTTACTGTTGCGGCCGAAAAGTGAATAGCTTATATTTTCAATAACCCCCCCTCTCCCCTCAAATGCCAGATCCCCAGTGGCTACAATTACAGTGCCAATAAATGCGAATTCCAGCCCCCCTCACAAATAAAACTCCCTCTTCACCCTGATAAAAAAAGATAATTAACTAGAAGTGTAATTACAAGAAACGTTAAGTATCCTATGGCTGATTGCCATCTTGGGGGGTGGGGGGGAGGGTCATCCAATGCAATTATTGTAGTCAGAATAAAAGTTCATTATGCCCAATTAAAAGTCAATTTAGTCAAATAACTTTTATGATCCAGTAATTTTATTACACAACCATTTCAACTTCAATATGTGTCTAATTAATTAAAGATACACAATTATGCATTTTCCTGGATTTCTCAAAACTCCAAAAGTCTTATCAAGATGCTAACTTGGTACGTAGTATCACAGTCGATTGGCTTTGAAATCCAGGGCCTGTTTTTAGCCGACATCTTAATTGGGCGACACCCGCTCCTAGCACTGACTGCTTTTTCTTTCTTTTGGAAAAGCTGTGACACTGCATGATCGCACTGCAAGTCACTGCACAGTCAGTCGCCCCTCCTATCAGAAAATACTGCACGTGAGTGGGCCGTAGCTAGAAATACAGTACTGGGCCCCCTGACAAAATATCACTTTGGGCCGTTTTACGGGGTTTTTTCCGAGCAAGGGGGGTTCCTCCTATATTTTGCCAAACAGGTGGGGGGATAGGGCGGGTAGATTTTGCTGTGTGTGAGTGTGTGTGAGGGGTTGACAACAGTAGATTTTGGCACCCATAAAATGCTGCACCCCCCCAATGGTCTCCATGCCCCCTCTGACACCCCTGCAAGTGAAAGGTGCCTCTGGTGACACCGTGACGGCTGGCCAAGTCGGAAGTGTCTACTGACAAAGGCAAGCCAGGGCATTTTCACTGCGCTGCGCGGCTGAAGTGCATTAGGCCCCCTGTTGGGCTGTAACACAATTTATTTGGTACAATCCCCAGAATACTTGTGTGGCTGAACGGTCCCTGTGAGCAAATGTTTCCATTTCCGACCATCACGGTGAGCTCACCTGCAGTCCAATCGGACCCGGCAGGCCGGGGAAGCCCCGAGCTCCTTCGTCTCCCTTCTGCCCGAACATGCCTTGCTGGCCACGAGGCCCCGCCTCCCCATCTGAACCCTGGGGGAGGAGCCAAAGGTCAAAAACACCACAAAGCCCAGTGTTAACACTCAATAGTGATGTGTTTGCCCGCTGATGTATCAGGATCGGGAATGTCTACGGCACCATTTACCGAAAACCAAGCACATAATTGCCCTTTAGATGACCTGTGGTAATCCGATTAATTAGTCCATCTCTGCTCAGTCAGAGCGTTCTTCTTGATACATGATTCACTGTGTGAAAGCAGCGTAGAGCTCTACGAGAGAGCATGTCGCCACGAATGACGGTAAGATAAAAGAGGGTCTCATGCTGGTGTCTAATAATCATGCTTCGTAATGTTTTCATGTCTCTTTCGTTTAATGTCCCTCAAAATGCTCAACACATGCGATATCTTAATGGTTCGAAATACATACACTTATTTTTGCTTTGCTGGCCCGTACCGAGAATCGGTAAAAGCAGAAAGCTCTAAATGCAGTTTGTTCTTCAAAGTATGCAGCTTCGCTGTGTGACTTATGTCAGATAAAATATTTTGCCTAAGTATTTATCAGTAAAGCTCGCATCTGCCCTACATGCTACATATTGGAGCTAAGCTAGTTAGCTAAGAACTGCTGGTCTGGGCAGGAGGCATGCGGGAATCACAGGCACTTACAGCAGGTCCAGGTTGACCAATGGGACCCTGAAGTCCACTGGGACCAGGGGGACCCTAGAGAAAACAGAAGACAGATGTACCATGAGCAATGTCAACATCAACCTTTCAGTAGCTAATGAACAGTCTAATGGCAAATGGCATTTGATAAAAACGGAAGATTTTTCTGAATAAAGCACTTGGTGACAAAATATGGACTTTAAGTCGATATAACTAAAAAAATTAGCTGTCACCCAGAACCACTATATATATTTTAGCTATCCTATGCTGGGAGACTGCGTGTAATGTAATGAAATTGGTGTGTGACTCTGTGAGTGATGATAGGTCACCAGTTCAGCTCCCAGGGTCAGTGGAGTGATGTCATCATTGTGTGCCTGACCAAGGCCCTTAACCACAGGCTGCTCCAGGGATAGCCTGACCCTGCTCCCTCAACTGTATGTCGCTTGGGATAAATATATGTAGAAACATTGAGGAAAATAGCCTCACTTGTTCTCCCTTGTCTCCCTTGCTTCCCTTCTGACCCGGTTCACCAACTTCTCCCTGGAAAAGAAAACAAATCGGCTATCAGATGGTGATTAATTAACTTGTCTCCTGCAGACCCGCAGACTGGGATCCCAGAGAACCTACTGCTGTAACATGCAAGAATCTCCTTTAGGAGTGAATCCAGTTGCGCAATTCACTAATAATTATGGGCATAATGATAAGCAACATATGTTTCGGTGGGAAACTGTAAGATCATAACAAAACAACGGCAGCAGCAAGAACACCCACAAACCATCAATAATAATAATAATAATAATAATAATAATAATAATTACAACACAGATGTGTCACTGGGGCAACACTGGTCTTCTTTTCCGCCCCTTTGAAAGTCAGCTGGCTGCAGTCAGTCACTGTTGTCACTATACCAATACCTTGTGGTTATATTTGCCATTAAATGGTTACCAGGCTCAGATTGATTAACACCATTACCGGCTTGGAATATGCAGCATGGGACATGACATGGGTTTAAAATACCAGGTGCTAGACTCTAAATGCGTAATGGTGCACTTCACAACGCACGCAGCAGGAAGCGCCACAGCCCCAGGCCACACTGAATAAAGCCAGCTGACGGTCCTCAGGGCACCGTCGAGGCAGACGGTTGTTTACCAGGCCGAGTGGTGGCTGAGATAAAGGGGAAGGACGAGGTCATTTCAGTACCTTTTCAGATGGTGACGTTGCGTATCACACAAAAGCACAATGAAAGATAAGTAAGAAACGTGTACTTCTGCTGGAGATGATCTCAAAGAGCCCCCAAGATGATGATTGATTGTAACTCCATTTTGCTCCTTTTTTCCTAGTTGTGACAGTTACGTCCTGAAGGGGGCAAGGTGGGAGGTGCGAATGCAATGCCGCTGGGACGACTCACCTTGTCACCATCCTCTCCGGGAGGCCCCTGAGGTCCAGCTGGCCCTGGGAGGCCGACAGGGCCCTGGATGCCATCTCGTCCTGCTGGTCCCATTGGCCCTTTCTCACCCTGTGGCCAGAACAACGCAGAACGATGATCGGTGTTGAACCATGATCTCTAACTCCTGCTCGGTCTTGGGGTTGATAAAATGCTTCCAGCTCTCTCACGATGTGCCGAAGGTGGATCATTTATCATGGAGCTTACTGGACTGAACCCACCCAGGAGAGATCCGTAAGTCCCCAAGGTTATCTGCTGCTACCCAGCAGACTCATTTTCTATTCTTACATCAACGCCAGCCCTGGCGAAATGGTATAGATCATGCAGGGGTAGATCCTGACATGGGCAAGATGGCAGCATCTTTACAAACCACTAGTTTGACACGCGGGAAACTCACCGGCCCCCCCTTCTCTCCGGCCGGACCTGGGGGTCCCTGTGGGCCTGTCCGCCCAGAGAGCCCAATGGGTCCAGCAGGTCCTGCTGCTCCCCTCTCCCCTGGGGACCCCTGTGAAGGAAAGGGGGGCAACTCAACTCAACTCATCATCATCACTGTATTCCGGGACTAATTACCCAGCCTGCAGCTCTACCCTGAAATGTCTTTGGTATGAAGAGAATAAGAATGAGTAGCCATTAAAAACCCACCAGAAATGTCTAAACGTAAAAAAGTCTGAATATATAAAAAATTCTTTATTCCCTCATCCATTAGCTTCACTGTCTCAAAATAAGTATGAATGGTGACGTTGTGATTTTAATTGATTGTTTTTTAATTGCTTGTTGTGTTGTCTGATGATGTGTTATGTATGAGACGTGTCCAGGACCAAGTTTTTTGAATCTTGAAACGGCAAGAGTTTCGGACAAGTAGGCCTACACAATAACAGCAGCATTGGGCATTCACCTTCTGTCATTTCCTTCAAGCAAGGAAATGCCCGATTCGACTTTTGTGGGGTTCTTTTATTAAGGACACAAATTATTCATGAGAGAGGCCGTCATGTTCTCATTGACCCTTTCCCTGTCATTTATACGTCTGGGCCAGAGAGCAAAGTGACAGCTGATGAGTCATTCTCTATTCCACAGATTGCCCGGTTGTTAGATAAATGCCAAAGATAGCTAGCAAAAAAAAAAAAAAAAAACGTAAAAAAAACAGGGTTTTGTTTGATCTCAGCAGGACCCTCGACATTCATTTCCACACAGCACATTGACCGAAATGAATATGGCCATCTCGCTCGAACAATCCAGTGCACAAACACACTCCAAAAAGGACATATTGATTGAAAGCTTCTTTTATTAAAATCAATTTAATGTTTATTACCCAAAAGCATTGGCTCTAGCATGGTGTCATTGTGAAGCCTAAGTCTACCTAGTTGAGTAAAACAATCTCTTACAGAATCCCAATATCACCCACACGTTTATGTAGCATGCTAGCATTTACTCATAAGGATTAAGTGATGTAGAGTGTGTCCATCGATCTGCCTGAAAATCAATTGCCTGTATGTAAAACTGACTTCACCGGTCTAAAATTGCTCTGAGCATAACATATTTTAGGTCAATCAAAAAAATGATAAAAAATGAAAGTGGATGAAACCCCTTTACATTTCACACCTAAGGAGGTTGGATTTCAGGATTTATTGAGTTTAGCTTGAGTTCAAAAGAACTGGACGGTGAAAGTTGAATGTTCACTGCGACCCTGTTTTAAAGCCTACAATTACACGGGCGGTTTAGTAAATGACTATATGCAAATGCAGCAGCGCGAGTGGCTGGAATGAGATTAAGCACACATTAAGGGCTACCTGCCGGCTAACGAATCTCCAGGCGATCTCATCTTTAATGCATGGAAATTACAACCCATCTGATTGCGTTGTCATTCCTGGCTAGGCGTCAGAGCATGTTAAACACCTTGATCGTGAACGGGACATCCGCCGAGGTGTGGGAATGACAAGGGGGGGGTCGTGCCATAAGCATGAATGTGAAGATGAGGTATGTGGAGACATACCCATGCAAACACAAATATACTCAAATTGTCAAACACACACATGGTCAGACACACATTCATTCATATGCCTTGGGGGGGAGGGGGGCATGGGACTCCTGTCAGTGAGTCAAAGTCACATTTGCCACCCCTAGTTTCCAGCTTCTGCTGTCCGACTGCCTGTTGGCACATGTGATGGCGCTCAACAGCTCAGGGGGCCACAGAGTGACTAAACAAAATGTGCCCTTGCACCCCCCCACTACTAGAGCCCAGGTGGCAGTGTGACACAAACAAATATAAATAACATCTGCTCTAGGTGCCCAAGTACTGTGTGAATAAGTGCCAATCTTTCGCTCTGCAATTTACAGCCAGTCAGAATAGATAAATACATGACAAGCCGCGTCATCCAGAGGGGGGCGCTCATGCGGTGTCGCTCATTCTTGCTTGTTATCTCATCTGCACAGCTTATCTGGGTGTCTCCCGGAATGCCGTGGAGGTATGATGTGCCAGAAAGTGTATCTCGATATAGAGTCAAATTGTCAGTAATAAAAATAGCTCATGGGAGCTTTACACAAAAATGTTCTGAAGGCAGAAGGAAAAATGATTGGTTCAGAAAGATAACCAATCAGATTGTAGTGGTGGTAGGTCTAAACAACTAGAGGAGGCAGGATCAACCAATCAGATATCTTGGTCCTACCTCCTTTATTTGCTTGGACCCACCACTGCTACAATCTGATTGGTTCTCTCCCTGAAATCATTTTCCTTCTGTCCTCAGAACATTAAACTCCCGCAAGCTTAAAAAAATTATGGGGTGTCCACGCTTATCTGGGTTTCTGGAAAGGCTGAAATCAGTAGACGGTGTTATTATAGTAGAGCTAATATTCTTAGAATAACATTACTGTCACCTTAAACCTCTCTTGGGATCTACAGAGGGTGAGATGTCCAGAGTTGGTAATTACATCCCATCGCATGTGTTTATCCAGGATTGAACATCGAAGGTGCCTCTTACTCTTAAAGGGGATCAAGCCCCCCCCAGAGCTAGCTTTCATTACTGTGCTCCGGAGTGACCCGCTCGTGCACATTCGCCGTCAGGCCATCTTTGACCAATCGTGACACTCCAGCATAAGGTGCCGCCTTCTTTCAGCGTGGACCACATACAAAATTTGTCGTTTTGAGTATGTTTGGTATCTGCAAACTATTTTTTTTTTTTAAGATTAGCTTCTGGTAACCAAGGTAACGGAGTACTTACAACTGGGCCAGGTGGACCAGGTGGCCCCTCCCCTCCCTTCAAGCCGCCAGGACCCTGCAAATATGAGCAGAGACGTGTGTAAATGATCAGTATGATCCTGAATTCACCTTCAGCCATACTACCGTCACTGAACACCAGCTAGTGCCCAGAGCCCACACCGCATCCCTCACAATGCAACTGTCAAAAATAAATCCCAGATAATGGCTTCATGGTGTGGCATCTCCCATAAACAGTTGCACTCAAATCTCGTCCCAGTTTAACACGCTTGCAGAGTATGCCTAAACCCGAGGCCGGACTATCTCTATCTCTAGCAGCTTTCGCATTTGTAGGCCCGTCGCATCTCTGCAGCGCTGATGAATCTCCAATAAAGCGCAGTTGCTTGTGCCTCTTTCCCAGCCCGAACGTGCCATCTATACCTGGAACCTTCTGGCTGCATTTACTGTGCAGTTTTGTGTGTTTACAGGCCTATATTTTGTCCCCTCTTAGAGAGTCTTTAACAAGGATGTGGAGATCGCTGGGGGGGGGGGGGGCACAGAGGATACTAACCCCCCAAAGACCTACCACACAAGATGCGCTGGGTAATGAGGCTCTGTGCCTTCACATGGCAGTAAATCACAGCGCAACAAAATAATCAGGACTGTGCACAGTAACTCTGACCTTGGCTTTCATTACTCAAGCAGAAACATTTGTTTTCCATTGCGAGGCATAGCTGGTCATGCTCCTGCCGCAACATATAATACAAAAAGGCCATTACTCTCGCTAAGTCAGAACATACAAACAGTTCTCGCCGTGGCATGAATCTAGTTCATGTTGAGTAATGCTGAATGCAATATTTTCCAGCTTATCTAAATATTACAATAACTTTTGTTTTTTTGGCAATATGATTTTCCAAACAAACAAAACACAATAATACGTTATTACTTGTCATTATTATTCATGCATGCATACACCCATCACATAAACACTAATCAAGTCTTTTTAACATGAATTGAAGTTGTAATTTGTTTGAACACAATGGAGGTGCTTGCAGTTGTAAACACATACAAATTCTCATTATATTAGCCCTCATGTGGCTCTGATACCTCACATACTGTAGTGGCAGAGGTAGCATATAGAGCAGAAATTAGGAACAAGGACCTGACAACAGATGTTCTACATGTAACCATACCATCTCTAATTCCTAGGAAGGTTTGCTTGACTGTGAATCTATTTTAAATTTATTATAATGGTTATCATCCAGTCATTGCATGTAATTCTCTTAATTGTCCAATCTGTTTTTTTGAATTATGCTGTTCAATATTTGTGCTCATTGACTTGCCACAGAAACACATGGTGCCTCTTCAAAAATTCAGATTTCATTTTATAGTTAATTCTTGCACAAGCTTCTAATTGACAAACTAAAAGAATGATTAATCTGCGCCCACATTACAGCATGGACATATCTGTCCTTGGTGACTGTTAAACCAGGATCGAGGATCTCTGCTGAATCATTTAAATTATGCATTTAGAAAAATAGTGAGTGTGTCCCTACAATTGCAGATGAATCTTTGTTTCTGTGGTTCCTCCCTTTCCTTCCACTCAGGGAGTGAAGAAGCCCTTCTCTGAGGTCATCAGAGCCAACATCGGTGATGCCCATGCCATGGGCCAACGACCAATCACCTTCTTTCGTCAGGTGAGCTCCCTGAATTAGGCTGTCATGGTCCACTTTTGCTTGCAGCACTTAGGAATTCTGTTCCTGGATTCCATGAAGATCTGGTCTTTCTATTTAAGGTCGTGGCCCTCTGCTCCTATTCAAAGCTCTTGGAGGACGACAAGTTTCCAGAAGATGCCAAGAACAGAGCGCGCCGTATCCTACAAGCCTGCAGTGGGGGTAGTATTGGTGAGTGTGTGTGTGTGTGTGTGTGTGTGTGTGTGTGAGAAGGCAGCAGACTTCTGTCCATAGGTCACAGTAGGGATTTCTCCCAGGGGGAGCAAGGTGAAAGAGCTCAACCGGTCATCCTTTACAGGTTACGCCAAACTTTATCATGATAAACAAATTTGTAATAAATACATTTACAATAAATCATCACACATTAATAGGACTAACACAAGGCACATTTTCAAATATAACTTTTCAATGAAGTTAAACCATATTGTACTTAATATGTAGTATTTTCATTTGACCAGTAGGGGGTGCAATTGCTACTATTTCCTTCCTGGTAAAATTGGCTATACTTGTCAACTCTCAGGCAACTAGTGTTGTTGTACTTTGAACAAGGTACCTCAATAACTTATTAATATTTAAGACTGCAAATTATGCTAAAACATCTGGTTCTTCTTAACAGAGAATCATGTGACTGCTAATGAATACTTTCAACACAGAGACGGGGTCAAGAGGTTCAGTTACTGTGCAGCTAATCGTGATAACAGACAGGTGACCCACATGATATTTAAATGTGTGATGTCATCTGTGGTGGTTTCAGCATTTTTAAAATGACCCTCCTGAGATCTTAACATACAATTGTGTCTAAAGGTTGCAGAGAATGGTGTGATACATAAATAAAGTCCAGTCAGGTGCAGTTCTGTTGGAGAAAACGGCTTGTTAATGAGAGATGTCAGAGAAGAGTGGCCAGACTCATTAGAATGAGCAGGAAGGCTGCAAGTGCCAAAATAATAGCTTAGTGCAACAGCGGTGTGCAGAAAGGTTTCTCTGAAGACAACTCTACCCTAAATGTGTGTCATGGAGAGCAAGATGGGTTAGGCAAAGAGATATTTTTTCCTAAATATCTGAACCAAGATTTACAATGAACCACAATGGGTAGAGAAGGGGGTTTGAGGTACGATTTTTTTTAATGTGATGGAGGCATATATGTATTTAACACAAAAACAAAAGTTCAAGTACTTACAAAAAATAAAGAAAACCAATTTCGGGGGGCATCTCAGTTTTAAATCACTCGGACGCGTAACAGCGCAAAGGTGGCTAATATTACAACATTGTTCAGTTCTGTAGCGATACTCTCACCCCTTCACTCTCCTCTTCACTACTGGATATAGAAATATCTAAATAAAAACTATACTATCCCATAAATAAATAATTAATCTTTACGAAAGTGTTATCATAGTTATGTTAAGACACTGTATTAAAATGGTGTGAGAGGGATATAGGGCTCTCGAAGGGACAAACAGGCACGCAATTAGGTTCACTCAGAAACAAGATAACCTAGCATTAAAATCAATACCAAGATAGTAAAAGCAATGCAAAAATAACCTCGTATTACAAGTGATATAAAATACTATATATCATACGAACGAATATATAGAAAAGAAACAATAAAATATAGAAAATGAGTTATCACGAGCGGTGATAATTTGGCTAATCCCCATAATCAAGGAAACGCATAAGCAGCTGGCAAAACTATTTACACTCGTACGTGCCATCATCACCCACCTTCATACACGGACCGGGGAGCCCTTTTTAGTCCTGCCAGGAGACTAACAAGTGAGTTCCGAGAAATGCCGGGCGATGCGCGCTCTATCCCACGGCTGAGCTCCGGTCAGTACTGAGTTTCCCCCCTTCTTTTATACTAATTTGGGTGAATCATGGACGACGTATCTGAATTTCAAGTAATCAATCCACCTGATATGGGGGACAGTGAACAACACTTATTAATCTAAACAATTTACATACTGCGTGGGCGACGTAATCGTCCGCGAGTTCACCCTAATGCAGATATGAAAATGTGAATGTGGCTATCGTTCAAAGAGCCGTAGTCACGTGGTCAAAGAGCTGCATGTTGCTCGCGAGCCGCAGGTTGCCGACTCCTGGGTTAGGCGAAAAGAGAATTTCCCCACAGGGATCAATTAAAGTGTCATTATTATTATTTAACTATTTTTATATAGCTAATTTTCACAACATTACATTGTCCCAAAACACTTAACATTATTCCTGCCCAAAGTCCCTAATGAGCAAACAATAAGGAAAAACTTGCTAGAAGGAAGAAACCTTGGGAAGAACCAGACTCAGAGGGGGGAGCCCATCCTCCAGGGGCCGGCAGAGATCGTCAGATGAATAGGATGGCAAAATGTTAAGTGACATTATCCAAATATTAACATTTGAGTTTCGGTGAGAGGCACAGGCAGGTAATTGCACACAGGTGCTGGTACTGCTTCTGATGGTAGTGAACCAGCAAGGAGAGACGTCACAGGGACAAGGGTGGGCAGGCTGAATGGACGTCACAGGTAGTAGAGGCATCGCAGGCTGCAGGGTAGGAAGGATACCTTGATATTTTTGAGTCTACAGGCAGCACATCCCTGGAGGGGTGGGGGACTTAAAAAGTACAGTAGCCAAGGTGGGGGATCTAGGGGAGACTAGAGGCAGTGCAAACAGGTGAGTGAAATATGTAACCTGCAGCAGATGTGGCTATGACAGCATAAGTAGGAGGGAGAGGCAAGGAGAGTCCCTGGACGTCTGCAGTCCAATTCCATAAGGGGAATCTGTCATTTTCAGTACTCATAGGACTAGCAGAAGACTGGTAGCTGTATGTAGCTGGCTAATAATATGTAACCATTTAAAAATATCATAAAGTCATCACTCCTAAGAACTTCTGGGACTTGTGACTTTATTATTGAAGAATTCTTTGTTGCCTCAATGGATTCAAACAGGAATTTAGGGTTGTTTTTGTTCTCTTCTGTTAGTCTGATGAGACACAGATCTAGCAGTCACTAGTGTTTGTCTGTACTTGGAAAGGCTCTCTTTCCAGGCGGATCTAAAAACGTCCTGTTTGGTTGAGTGCCATTTGTGCTCTAGCTTGCATGAAGCCTGTTAAGTGCATGAGTATAGTCAGTACCAGGAAGTAGGTTTCTTATCTCTGCTGTATTTTCTAGAGTGGAGCTACAAGATAAAGAGTGCTGTGAAGCAGTTTCTCCATGTTCACAGTTACCTGTTCAAGTTCATTTTCACTTGAGGCTTCAGATGTAAGGTTGAAGGACTGTGGAAGTTGGTAGAGAAACGTAGTCGTGGATAATGAGGCCATGGAATTCACTGGTACTGTACTTTGGAGCTGGGGCTGAAGGGATGCTATATTGTATTTCAAAAGTTAACGTCTAGTGATCTGAATGGAGTGGATTCTGAGGGATAATAGATACGCGTTCCACCAGGATACCATGGCTAAGAATCAAATCCAAGGTATGGTTATAGGCATGAGTAGGCAAACTGCATTTTGAAGCACACCAACAGAGTAAAGAACAGCAGTAAACATTGCTGTTACAGGATCACTGTCATTGTCCATGTGAATATTAAATTCACCAACAATCACTGCTTTTCCAGAGGTGACCATCAAGTTTGTTAAGAAACCTGCAACTCCTTTAGAAAATTAATGTACGGACCAAGCAGTCTATATGCATTAACACTGATTACTGGAGGTGAAGAACTACAGAGCTGAGCCAGCGAGACTAAGAACAAGAATTTCAAACATGCTTTAGCTATAACCACTTTCCTCTGACAAGATGGACTGAAATATTGCAGCAACACCACCACTTTTACGATTTGGTCAAGGGTTATCCTTATTATTGTATTCAGCTGGAGTAGAATCATTTAGTGCATTTAATCATTACCTGCCTGACTGCATTGTGCCAACTGTAAAGTTTGGTGGAGGAGGAATAATGGAGTGTGGCTGTTTTTCAGGGATTGGCTAGACCCCTTAGTTCAAGTGAAGAGAACTTTTAATGCTTCCGCATATCAAGATATTTTGGACAATTCTATGCTTCCAACTTTGTGGGAAGAGTTTGAGGAAAGGCCCTTTTCTGTTCCACCATGACTGTGCCCCAGTGCACAAAGCAAGGTCCATTAAGACATTGTTGGGTGAGTTTGGTGTGGAACGGCTTCACTGGCCGACATAGAGCCCTGACATCAACCCCATCGAACAGCTTTGTGAGGAATTAGAATGGAGATTGTGAGCCAGGCCTTCACATGCAATATCAGTGTATGACCTTACAAATGTTCTTCTGTATGAATTAGCAAAATGCCTACAGTAACACTCTAAAATCTGGTGGAAAGCCTTCCCGGAAGAGTGGCAGCCATTATAGTTGCAAAAGGGTATCAACTCCATATTGATGTTTATGGATTTAGAATAGGGAGTCATAAATTTGCCTGTAGGTCTAATGGCCAAGTGTCCCAATACTTTTCCCATAGAGTGTATGTAGGACCTCCTTCAGGTCACTTGGAAAAGCATCACAGGAGGCCACCTCAAACTGGTGTAGAGGAGAAAATACGGTCAGCCAGTCCCTGAAGCAGTTGAGGTTAGGGCCCGTTGGTGGCATCACTGTTCACGGGATTTGAACTGGCAACTTTCTGAGTCTCAACCCACAAAGCTGCGCCCCCTCACCAACAACAAATTATTATTATTGTTATTTTTTAATACTTTTCTGGTCAGCAAATAATTCCTTATGCTGTTTTATAGTGTTGATGTCTTTAATTATTCTAAAATGTAGAGAATAGTACAAATAAACCTGTAGGTAGGTGTGTCCTGACCTTTGACCGGTCATATCTTTCCTAGGAGCCTACAGTGCCAGTCAGGGTATAGAGTGTGTGCGTCAGGATGTCGCCCGCTACATTGAGAGAAGAGATGGAGGCATCACCTGCAACCCAGATAACATCTACCTGTGCACGGGTGCCAGCGACGGGATTGTGGTAGGCGATGGATGGTCATCCAGGGTCAGCTTCCCCTGACTCACTGCGGGGGAGGTCTCTTGGTCTGCTCTTCACTCCCAGCTGTTATTCATTTTATTTATCCATTTGTGTTATTGGTACATTTTACTGGAATTCAGATAGCTTGTGGTCAGCTCATTGCCTTACACAATCCCTCAATCCCCCAGACGATACTGAAGCTTTTGGTGAGTGGCGAGGGTCGGACCCGAACAGGGGTCATGATCCCCATCCCCCAGTATCCCCTCTATTCCGCCGCTCTGGCGGACCTCGGTGCCATCCAGGTGAGTTACTACCTGGACGAGGACCGCTGCTGGGCTCTGGATGTTAGCGAGCTGCGACGTGCCCTGGTGGCTGCCCGGCAGCACTGCAGCCCCCGCACACTCTGTGTGATCAATCCTGGAAATCCCACTGGTAAGTCCTATATTGGTATGAAGCTGGTTTAATCTTCTATATCATTGTTTCCCAACCTGGTCTTTGGGGACCTTCAGACAGTCAATCATTTTTGCTTCCTCCGAGCAAAAATTAGGTCTGTCTGGCAGGGAGTTGGAAGGGAGCAAAAACATGGACCATATGTGGGTCCCTGAGGACTGGATTGGGAAACACTGTTCAAGTCCCCCACTCTGCCGCTGATTAGTACAGAACCAACCAATTACCCCTTTCAAGTTTAACATTAGTCTGAGAGAAGTTTTCACTATGGTTTCGACTTCCTCCACAAATACCCACTGTGCCACTGTGAATCATCAATCATCATGTTCTTATGTCTAGCCATAAGTCAGATGTCAAAGTTCATATAATATCTGTAACTTCTAGAGCTGGAGTTGTTCCTGTGTTCTTGTAGGAATGCCCATTTTCCTCTTGTGTACGTAACTGTTTTATTGGGTCAGAACTGGGGTTGCCAGTCTGATCCCAGATGGGTCAGTACCACATGTCCATTTTCATTAACTGCTGTGTCTTTTGCGTCATAGGTCAGGTCCAAAGCCGCCAGTGCATTGAGGATGTCATCCGCTTCGCTGCTGAAGAGCATCTCTTCCTGATGGCTGATGAGGTGACTGCGACGTCACCTTTTTTTGTCTAATTACACTATACAAGCTGTTGGCCCTCTGACCATCTCTGTCCTCCTTCCTGCTCTCTGTTAGAACTTTATAATCTCTCATCCATTCTTCACATTATTTAGTTTGTTAGACATCCAAAGCCACTCATATAGCCAGATGTGTTTTGGGACTAGAGCCTACAACGTCATGGTTGCCCATAGAGGTGCCTAATTAAAAAAAAAAAAAGGAATTTGCAGACAATCCATAAAAGTATCTCTATATCTAAGTATACTTAAGTAAACACCAATAAACTTGACCATACTACCACTTGGGTTGTAGAGCCCATGTACATGAGCAGAGGATGGATTATGGATGGACTTGCCTTGCTTTCAGGTGTACCAGGACAATGTGTACGCAGAGGACTGCCAGTTCCACTCCTTCAAGAAGGTGCTGTATGAGATGGGGCCACAGTACTCGGACATCGTGGAGCTGGTCTCCTTTCATTCCGCCTCTAAATGCTACATGGGAGAGTGAGTCACATCGGACCCTGCCCCTCCACCCCATACACACACACACACCATGCATACACTCATTATTGATGGACCATAACTTCTCTGCCCCCCCCCCCCCAGGTGTGGTTTCCGGGGAGGCTACATGGAGGTTATCAACATGGACCCAGAAGTGAAGGCACAGCTGACAAAGATGGTTTCGGTGCGGTTATGCCCACCCGTGCCGGGCCAGGCTCTCCTCGACCTGGTGGTGAACCCTCCCCAGCCGGACGAGCCCTCCTACAGCACTTTCATCGAGGTCAGAGTGATGGATCCAACGTCTCTTTCTAATTAGTGGTAGCTATGCAACTTCATACTTTTCTTTGGGTAAAGGTATTCAATGAGCCTTTTCAAACTGGCACACAGCGCAGTACTGAGACAGCTCTTTTGAGAATTGTCAATGACCTGCTCATGTTGCTAATGACAGTACTCTTAACATTCTCCTTCTCCTAGATCTAAGTACAACATTTGATGGTAAATCATAAAGTATTAATTTCCTGTACTCATTGTCCTTCTCTGGCTAAGGTCATACTGCACATACAGGCAACAGTTTTTCTCTCTAGGCAAACAAGTCCTCTGACGCTCCTGTATAGAGTGGTGTCCCTCATGGATCAGTTCTTGGCCCCCTTCTCTTTTTAGTTTCCCTCTTGCCCTTTTGGTCCGATCATTTTTAGCTATGGCCTTCACTTTCAATGTTACGCAGAAGATATTCAGTTATGTTAGATCGCAATCCCCCATCGAATCCCCTCCGAAAACACTAATGGCATTCATCTCTGATTTGAAGTTTTGAATACATGGCAACTTTGACAAACCGAAGTTTTAGTAGTAGGTTCTAAATCCTCATTATCCAAAACATCTGACTTCTCCATCTGTGTTGATGGTGTGTGCAATAAGAATGTTCCTGTCATCAGAAATCCAGGACAAGCACTTTACCCACCACTGAATAAACTATGAAATTTTCTTCCTCAGTCTCTCTGTGATTGGACTGCTCGTCATCTGACTTAAAGACCTTCCTTTTTATTGAGCATTTCTCTTCTTAACTGCTTAGGTGTCTTTTTTTTCTCTCTGGGTTTATGAAAGGCACCATGTAAGTGTAATCTGTGTATGATTGTTATTATTATAAGTTTGTGGAAATGGGCCACATGTCCAAATTTATGATGCAAAGAAAAGAAACTGCATTTAATTTGTGATCAGATTTGATGGGATTCTACCAAGTGGCTTTATATGTTTATATGATGCACTTGGCAGAACAATGAAGTGTGTTTTTGACCTTTAACGTGATTCTGCACGTTTCCACATTTAATGTAGATGAGCGTGTTACTGCCTGGTGGTCTGTCTACCTGCTCATTCTCCCATCACCCCCCACCCCTGCCCCCATGCCTACCCGCTTACAGGAGCGAGGAGCCAACCTGCGTGATCTGGCGACGAAGGCCAAGCTGGCACAGGAGGCATTCAACAGGATACCGGGCATCACCTGCAACCCGGTCCAGGGGGCCATGTACTGCTTCCCCCGCATTAGCCTGCCGGAGCGGGCAGTGGCAGAGGCCAGGGTATGCCCCCCCCAAGCTACATCCCCTCTGCTGCCCCCCACAAGCAGCAATTTTTACCACTGCCTAAACCACATATTTGTGTGGGGGCCACTAGATGGCCAGAATCAGGTACTCTGCTAAATATTACATGAATGTGTTCCTTATTAGCAGATGCGAAAGTAGCATGTTCTGCTAGATAGTTATGATCTTCTGTCTCCAGTGACTAACTATTATAAATGTATTTATTTATTTATATGTATTTGACCTGTTACCATCGGTCCGTGGACAACAGATGTAAAATAGCCATTTTGGCTAATTCTGGCACATTTACATTTTATGTTTATTAATGTGCACTGTCCATGTCAAATAAGCCATAAATAAATACATTTTTAAGACTTTGAAATATTTGAGGATGGACAGGGGAGGGACCCAAAGTGACTTTTTGATTCGGGCTGCAGGAACAACAAACCCACCCCCTGCCCCCCACTACCCTGCTTACCTGCCTTAAAGGGCACAAATTTAGCACTCAGTGATAAAACGATTCCTGTCCTGCGTCCCTCCCCAACTGTGTTATTCTTGCCTCACACACATTGATGTCCGCATCTCCTTGTGCATAGGAAATGGAACAGGCCCCAGACATGTTCTACTGCATGAAGCTGCTGGAGGAGACTGGTATCTGCCTGGTCCCAGGGAGTGGTTTTGGACAGATGGATGGTACCTACCACTTCAGGTACATGTTCCTTCACATGGCCGGTGACCTCCTGTCACCCTGTTGATAATAAATAATTAATTTCCAAGAAGCAATTGATTCAAAATTCATTTTGAGGTATTAGGCATTGATTAATTAGGTATTAATTAATTAGGTATTGAGGTCCAAGTTCTTCGACTGCTGCTTGATCCACAGTGATGTGGTCCTGTTGGCTTCATCGGGCCGTGACCAGCTAAGTGTGAAACAACCAGGATGAGCAACAGCACCTCCAAGTCGGAGGTCATGGTTCTGAACCAGACAAGGGTCGATGGAGTCCTCTGGATTGGGGATCAGTTATTGCCTCAAATAGAGGAGTTCAAGTATCTCAGGGTCTTGTTCACAAGTAAGGGAGATGGGATCAGGAGAACAAGAGGCAGATCAGTGCAGAATAAGCAGTTATGGGGATGCTGTACCTTACTATAGTGGTAATGAGAGAGCTGAGCTAGAAGGCAAAGCTATCAGTTTACCGGTTGATCTACATTCCTACCCTCAACTCTGGTCTTGAGCTTTGGGTAGTGACCGAAAGAATGAGATCATGGATACAAGCTACAAAAAATAGTTTTCTTTGCAGATTGTCTGGGCTCAGCCTTATAGATAGAGTGAGGAGCTCAGACATTCTGGAGGGGCTCAGAGTAGAGCTGCTGCTGCTCCGCCTCAAAAGGAGCCAGCTGTGGTGGTTTGGGCATCTGTCTATAATGCCTCCTGGACAGCTCCTTGGGGAGGTGTTTCAGGCATGTCCAACTGATAGGAGGCCCTGGGGCAGACCCAGGACACTGGACAGATTATATCCGTCTGCTGGCTTGGGAACACCATGGGATTTCTGCGAAAAAAGTTGACTGGGGAGTTTGGGCATCCCTGTTCAGACTGCTGCCTCCGTGAGCTGGACCTAAGCTTTAGAAAATGGATCGATAGTTGGTCCAAGTTTTAAAGCGTTGATCCATTACACATGAAAATGTTACCTACAATTTCTGGAGTACGAATGTACATTATGCCTAATGTCAATGCATAAAGCATTCATCAATTAATGTATGGCAAAAAATATCAGCTAAGATCAAGATTAAGATCAAGTTTTGTTAGATGTTCCCTGTTAGAGGCCGGTCTTCAGCCTCCTGTCAATGATGAATAGAAAATTGAGCATGTGTAATCAGTAATGACAGCTTGCAAGGTGGTAGAGATCTCCCTGTCCCTATTGTGTGGAGAACTCAAGCATATAGGTCTTTTCTACCTTTTTTCCAGGATGACCATCCTACCTCCCACAGACAAGCTGAAGATTGTGCTTGACAAGGTGAAGGAGTTCCACCAGAGCTTCACGCAGCACTACTCCTAGTGCTCCCCTCCCAGCCCCCCCACCCTTGGATCCTTGGCAACAAGAAACCTCTTGTTGAGCCAAGTTTCAGTCATCACCAGGTGCCTTTCTGTAGCTCTCATAGTTGCTGTGGCTCAGGCTATTACATTCTGGGTACATCACCAACCATGCCTCCTGAAGTGGAAGAGCAGCAGGTTTTAGTGGTATGCTACCTGTGGGTCTCTGTAGGCATGGCCATTATGAAGCAGTCAATGGACAATGGATTTAACAGGGGATGAGCTGCTTGTTAAGGGTTATTCTATAGTTATGTGCCTAAGGTGGACAATCTGCAGTCACACACAGAAATTCACTCCTTTTGAAACAGAAAGCTGTACAGGCACTTACAGAGAATGTTTTGCGTAATAGTTTTCATACTGACAGTATATTTTATATTTTAAAAGGTAGACTGGGTTTCTTTTAATGAATGTCTTAGAAAATATTAGTATGTATTAATCTCTATTGGTTCCTGTCTGGAAGGATGGAGATGTTTGTGAACTTCAGAATGTAGCAGTTTTTTAACATGAAAAATTATCTTAAATGTAAATAGAAATAAAATTGAGATTTTTGTTTCTCCCATTTTACTATTCTTATTAGGTTGTATTTTGCCCTTTCACCCAATTGGTCCAACACGGTTGGATTTGCTGTGCCAGTTTTTGCTAAGGACACAGGGAGGCACATTATATATTTTTTGTTATGGAGAACATGCAAACTCCACACGCATAGAACCCTGGCGGAGACGCAAACCTGGAGACGCAGGTCCTGGAGGCATGAGGCGACAGTGCTAACCACTGTGCCACCATGCTGCCCCTTTTTTGATATTAATTAAATTTGATTAATTTGAAACCGCTTGAATGAATTTCACCCAAAACAGTTCAGAAAAGGAAACTTTACAAGTAATTTGTACAAGGTAAGATAACAAAAACGTCTGGAGTCAGACATTTACAGTAGAAGGTCAAAGAAACACAAGCATTGAATTTAGAAATATTTTTCAGCAAGACACACAATATACTGACGATATAAAAAAAATATTGATTTTACATCTCCAAGTCATTGATAGTTTGTTGTAGTACACTACTGGCTTAATTGTCTAGGTCAGCAATTCTCAACCCATGAAAGGGTCATGAGGCAGAGTTGGAAATGTTAGCATTTTAAAACCAGCAAGCTTCTATGCTGATCCACGATCAGATTTCCCAGCCCCAATCTTAGAATTAACCTATATAAACGGGTCTTGAGTCTGCAAATGTTTATCGCGAAACTAATGTGAACTCAACCAATCCAAGAAGCTGAATCACAGATGCTTAATTTAAAATTCACTCGCACATCCAATAAGATTTATGCAATAGTTATTGATTGGCGTAAATTGCTTGATCATAGCTATAATTTAAACCTATACTTCATACTGTATAGGGGCATGACTGAGCTGGCATGGTAAAAAATGGGTTGCGATGCAAAAAAGGTTAACCACTGGTCAAGCTAATCATGAACTTACATATTATCATTGAGTAAGATGAGTACCAACATGAGCTCCTCTAGGGGGCAGCAATGAACAGGAAAGGGTTATAGGAGGTAAATTGGGATTTGTCAGATATCCACATACCCCATCTTACTCTCCATGAGAAACCTTCTGGTTAGGGCTTTATAAACTACCATGTTGGCCTAAAGACTGATTCATATTGCCACAGAAAACAATCAACGACTATGAATTATGAATAGCATCACATTTACTAAAATCTTACTAAAACTATAATAACAATATAAACAAGACATTTTCTGTAAAATACAAACAAAAACATCTCCCTTACAACGATACGAAATAGTGGTGTAAACCCTTCCCAATTTAATTTTTAAACCTGCTGGCTTGTCCCAGTTCCTTGATTGGAGAAAACTAGTTTTTCACATTTCTTATTGGTCAGTGTCACCAGCATTTACCACAAGGTGTATGGAGGTCTGAGATGCAGTCCAGGATTTGTGACCTGGGATTTTGGAGGGAGAGTAACAGAAGACCATAAGAAATTGGCTAGTACTACAGAGCAAATTTACAGTTTAATTGCCCTGTGTTCTGAGGAACACGGTGAAACAGGTGGACGGAGGGGAAAAAGGATCAACAACAGTGGAAATAAAGACAAAAACATCAGTGTAGTAAAAGATAATTCAAGACAAAATATAGTGCACTATGGAATGTTAGTCACCCCAAGGTGCTTGTAAAGGTGAATGGCAATTCATTTAAAAAAAGAAATAGAGAAAGAAAAGCATGCTGTGAACACAAACTTACTGAGGAACGATTTTGCAGCTGTATTTCAACAATGGATCCAGGACTTTCTGAAGGTTCTGCATGGAGTCACTTTCACAGCTTGTCCTGTAAGAGAAGAAAAGCATATCAGACAAATTACTTTCCAGAATGCTAGCCTACACCCTACTTGGGGTGGGTGGGAGCCATTGAAAGAGAGACATCCTTAGCCATTGTGGATCAAGAGAAAAGAGAGGGATGTTTGACTCATGATACAAATGTGGACGATCACAGGAGTAGATCTGGGAGGAGGATTGGTGCAAGCCAGTGTTTCTCAACCCAGTCCTTGGGGCCCCGGAACAGTCCACGTTTTGGCTCCCTTCTAGCTCCCAGCACACCTGTACCTGGTATTTGGTGTTCATGATTGTCAGGTGCACTCAGAGCTGGGAGTGAGTGATGGTGTGGAGCTTACACATTCTTTTGGGTGACCAGGACCGCAGTCAGACCGCTGACCCTGGGGTATTTTAACCTCTCCACTTCAATGCTGCCAAAAAAACTGCCAGAAGAAAAAAAATACAGAAGTGTTATTTCATTAGTGTTAGTGTTGTTTTGAATTACATATCTGTGTTACAGTAACCTATGCTAGCAAGCTTTTGCACACAGCAGGTTTTTACCACTTTTCCATTTATTTAATAAACTGCAGATATTTTATTGTTAAGCACTGGAAAGTAGAGTGAACAATTATAAATGGAAATGTAAGTGAAATAAAACAAGTTTCATTTATAACATAGAATGAGTATGTAACAGTGCCTGTTTGACATCCTATCAACAGGTTGTGTAGTAATGGTAAATTCTAGACTGTCATTTAACTTTAAATGCACAAGTTGTTTCATCCCAATTTAATACCGTAGTAATAATATAATGTAGAAAAGAAGGAATATCTTGAATTTCCTCTGCTGTTATAACTGCTATAGGACGTTACTTTGATTAATCAAAGATATGACATTTTCTTGCTAATAAAGGCACTCAAATGGTGAACATGCTGTAAATTTTGTTAGCAAAGAATATTGGGTGTATTTTAGTAAATGTTGAATAACATGCAAACATAGAAAATCTCAGTGTGCAAGAGTGTGCAGTATAACTAGAAAACACAATATTAACAATTGCCTTGGAACTTGGTTAAGAAGCAGTGTATTGTGGTTCAGAAGATAACACTATAAACTCGAACCTCCGTGGTTTGGGGTTTGATTCCCACTCCCAGTTCTGTGTGTGCTGAGTTTGCATGTTCTTCTGGTGCTCTCCGGTTTCCCACAATTAAAACACATGCAAACGGGGCATTTGGTAGATCTGAACAGCTCATATATATGATATACCCTGAAAAGGGTTCCTGTTTGGGGTGTTCCCTGCCTTGGGCCTCCTGCAGGCTCACTGCCAGCCTGTACTGGATAAGTGCATTTTGGAGGTGAATGGCTACTGTTTAATAGTAACAGTAATGGACACACTGGGACGTGATCATAAGGGTTCCAGGCCTGAGGTACAGGTACACAGTGTGGCTGAAAACATTTGAGCAACATTTAGCTGGAGAGGACAGGTTTTAAAATGCAGAGCAAGGAGCAAGAATGGTGTTTTCCTGATTTCTCTCTCACACACAGTGCCTTTTGTGAGAATTTTGTCTATTAAACCCTCAGTTGCAGACAGTGCAGGTCCATGGGGGTGGAAGCAGAGCAGATGGGGGGTACTGACCTGCTGGCGATGAACGGGGTGGCGATGGAGCCGTTCAGCATGACTGTGGCTGCTCCGCAGGTGTGCTCTGCAAACTGAAAGAGGGGAGGGACTTCATCCCATTGGAAATGGCCAAAGCAGATGCCAAGCAGCCTGACAGAGAAGCTGCTGTCAAACCAATGTGCCGCGACAAAAAGTGATTTATTCTCGCAAACCTTCAGAATAATTAAGCGTACTTATAAAGAGCAACAGGGCACATCCAAGCAAAACGTAATGCATTTTGGTCAAAATTGCGTCTGGCATGCTGAACTGTTAGTGCAAGGCTGGACCGATCAGTACATCACTGTGGCAACTGGACACAAAGCCCTTTTGATGCACTCAATTCCAGTGCAGGTTCAGTACAAAGAGAGACTTTTATTCAAACCGTAACAATTTCCGTGCTGACTGGCAGAGGGCCACCCTGTTTAGAAAGATGCACACTAGGCCCAAATATTACTAACTATCTATGTTTCACATTCATATGTGATGTGATTCTACCTGTATCATCAAAGTCCCTTTTTAAAATTGCTTAGCACCTGTTACCAAACCACTTTCCATGGCACCTAGTTATGCTGCAACAATCTGGAAGCTGGGAAGGTTTGCTGCCAAGCTCTTCATCTGAGAGCTGAAAATGTCTGACTGACAGCTTTGACTCAATGACTTTGACTCTGTTCCGAAGACTCACTCATTTGAGCATTGTGTGTGTCAGAAATGTTTACCACACAGATGGCAAATTAGAGAGTGAATTCCACGCACATAAGTCTTTCTGTATTGTGTTAAGTGAGAATATGCAAATCTATTTTTATAAAGCATATATTTTAAATGAAATACATAGTGTTATGACCTGTGATAAAAATGCTGAATGTTTGTTGTCTTGATATGTCGTACCATACAATATGCATAAAGATACAGGTAAGGCAGGGAGATGCTTGCATTTTTAATTAAAAACTTCTAATATACTCAAATGTGACTTGACTCCTACTCATCATCTCTTTTGATCTTGATGTGATATATTTGGGATATATCTGTGCATGTGGAATATCTAATGGAAATAATGGACATTGGAAATAGTTGTTCACCACATCTTACTGTCCTGAGCTTGAGGTTACATCCACATAAGGCAACAGCATAAGCCGAGGGCATTTCAAACACCAGTGGGGAACACATTCAAAGCATTCCACACTTCACTGGTGCTTACTATATTCATGGGTGTTGTGCCGGTGTGGTATGAGGTCTTGGCAGGCATGGAGTGAAGTAATAAAATAACAAGTTTGAACCCCCCAGAATATTTTTGATAACTGTCAGGTAAGTACGGAATAACTGCCCAGTTTCAGGAGGTTCAGACTCAGTCACAGGACATGGGTCCTCCAACGGGATAATGGTTTGAACCTCACTTTGTAATGTGCTTCAGATCCTGGTGAATGAACTCTACACATCTATGCCCCCCACCCCCAACTGACAGAGACCTACTGAAAGGGCTGCCGGACACCCACAAACCTGGGCCTGAATCTAGATCAGCTGTTTTGAAGCCAGGTTTCACGGTTGGGGTATGAGGAGTGAATGACTGAAGAGCAAAGTAATGTCCGCAAAGGATCTATGTGTAGGGGGAGTTGTGGAGGGGATGACCAAAACGTATAATCAGTACATGTGGTCTAACCATTGGAGAGTCATTGTGCAACTAGTTTAAAAGCAGTCCTAATGCAGAAACAGCACTATTGTTTACATCACGGTCGTGGTAACGTACCATGCCAGAGGACCAGTTCCAGAATGACGTAACTGGATTCATCGTGCATTCTCTCCAGGCAGGACAACCAGAGGTAAAGATTTCTGAAGATGAAACAAATACGGGACACAGAGACACACGTATATTTAAAACATATATTTTTCCATACTAGAGCATTTACGCCATCAAAGCGCATGCCTCGAAAATCAAGAACACTAGTTCATGGAAAAAGCCAAAGTATTCAGAAAGGCCACAAAAAGCTGCTGAGGACAGGAAACACGTATAAGCAGAGATGTCCCAGTGCAGAAGACTTTGCTGCAGCACAACAGTTAATGAAAGGATGCAGTGATAGTGGTCTATACCGTTACTGTTGTTCTTCCCACACCAGGTCAGCTCATCCATGACAAATCCCAGCAGGGTGTCTTCCAGTGTCTCCAAGCACTTCTTCTCTTGAGTGTACTTATGACTGATTTCTTTTGTTTTGCTCCAGAAGAGAGCCTGAACAACACAACAGCACTTAGACACATGTGTGGGAAAAAGTATGTGAAAAACAGTTTCTCCAACATCTCATTCCAAAACCAAGGGCACAACTATGAAGTTAGTGACAGTTTGTTCCTGTAATACTGATGTTGGAACATTGCTGATGGGATTTACTGCCATTGGGGTTGGGTGTTGATGAGTAATCCGGTCCCTTTCTTTGAGCTTCTGCAGCCAACCACTTCAAAAATGAACTTGCTGCCAGACCTTTGCACTTCATAATCACCTCACTTGCAGTTGAACAGGGCAGCTCTAGCACGGCAGAAGTTTGGTAAATGAAGAGTGCCAAGTGGAAGTCACTTTGTTTACTCACATTTAGCCTTGACTACCTTAAATCCAAGTTATTCAGCTAAGCAAGAAATCCTGCTTTCTGAAACAGTGTTTGGACAGTACTATGACCAATTTAAAGAGTCAGAAATAATACGTAAGTATTAACAAACAGTACAAAATTACAGTTTTAACTTCTGTTGATAAGGTGTGCAGCCATCTTGAGTTCTGAGCTCAGGGTTGTGCCAATTCCTCTAAGTTCAGGAGGTGTTCCAGTTGAAATTTGCTACTGGGAACTTGAGATTTCCGAGTTACGAGTTCAAATGGAACGCGGCATGTCAGCAATGTATGCGGCTTGGTAAGGCATATCCTCTTATTCATAGGGATGTTCACATATTAATCATTATCCTCCAGGGAACTTTGAGCCAAAGTATCATATCGGGTGAATTCAGGTATTGTGGGACATCAGATAATGTGGGACAGTTAAGCTATAACAAGTTTATTTCCCAGCTAAAGTAGATTCAATTAAAATAGTTATCAGGAGCTGGATTACAAAGCACATGATCCGAAAAAAATGTTTTTATTGGTGTGAGGTCACAGTAGAGGGCGAGGCAAGCATTTTCCTGAAATGTCCCTCAGATAAGTGCTTCTGATTGTATTAAAATTAAGGTTGTAAATCTGTTAGAAAAAATGCATTGCACCTAATTGTTATGTAATTATGTGTATGATATACTACTGCAGTAAATTAAATACTTTAAATTGACAAAGTTCTATTTAATTTTTTTAAGTTGTTTTTCAGTTATTTACAAAATTAATTAGGGAAAGTGGGACGGTATGTTTCAGGTAATGTGGGACAAGTTTATAGCCTCTGTCAAGAAGAGAGTAAGTACATATTTGACAGGTTGGAGTCCCAACTCCTAAATATATTCAGTAACTAGACATATAATATATAAATAATTATATTTATTTATTTATGAAATGGGAAAAAATTGCAAACTTGAATCTGTTCAATTGTTTTAGTGTATAGAATAGAATAGAATAGAATAGAAACCATTTATTGTCATTATACTGGAGCATGGATGCTACTTGATAGCACCAAGGCAGAGAGAGGCAGAAAAGAAAGTTATAAAGGTAAAGGGGCAGAGCCTGCTCAATGCATGGGGTGAGGAAAGGGTGGCAGGAGGAGGACAAAATGATTAAAAGCAACTGTGCTGTTTTTACTGTTACATGCATTGGTTTAGGATATTTTACAAAACAAAATCCAGAATGAAATTAAATCTAATTGATTTTGACTTTTTTAAATTACTATTTCTGATTTTAAAAAATCAACAATTAATGTTCAACTGTTCCTTGAGCTGTTTGACAATTAAACTCGCAAAACCCTTTGCAAATCATTCAATATTCGTGTATTGCACCTATATTCAGTATTGATGTATTGCACCTGTCACGTCTTCGCTCGAGCACGGAGCGGGGAAACAGCGCATAAGCCGAGAAGTCAGGTGAACGAGGACTTTAATCAGGAAAGCAATGAAGAACAGGATAAACCAGAAGACGAGCGTTACACAACATTAAACATACTTAAACACGGACTTAAATACCTAGGACTAATCAGCAACAAGGAGAAACAGCTGGTAAATACCTGGATTGCACAAAGGGTAGATAAGGGGCGTGGCACACGGGAGGGTCAGACGAGCGGGGGCAGGACAGAACCTATATTCACACTGTCCCACATTACCAAACTACAGGTCCCACTTTACCTTACGGGTGCAGGGAATGTATAGCCCTGTATCACGCCCCCCATAAGCAAGCCATTTAATTTTTTTCGTTTGATGTGATAAGCAGACATCTTAATGATTGCAGAAAGGTATATAGGTGAGTTAATGTGTTAATGGGCACTAGAAATCAAAATGGCAAAATATGTCCCACTTGAATTCACCCTCCAGTAGTTAACAGCAATAGTATTATTATTTTACTACTATTATTATTATTAATAAATAACTATCCCACATTATCTGATGTCCCACAATACCTGAATTCACCCGATATGATATAATATGTGAGATTAGATTAAAAGAATATTGCGATTTAAGGCAAACTATATTTTGCTAAACAGACACAAACCAATATCCAAAATTGGAAACAATACAATACCCTGTTGCAGGCGGGATATTTGTCAATGGCCTTGAATAGTTCGTTGTAAGCCTCCGGGGGCACGGCACAAGGGTCCTGACCCACAAAGGCTTTAGTGAACGTCATCCACAGAGTGTTGCAGATGCTTTTACTGAAAAAGGAAAGTGTACTTCAAAGCGGTTCCTCTGTCAAAACGGGAGAGGTGTGAGCAAGCTGTTGCAGTACGCAGGAAGCGATCTCACAAATCTTCGCGAAAACACATCGGTTCTCCAAAAGCATAAACATTACATGTATAAAAAAACAAGGCACAGCAACAGCCACAGCCTGCAGATCAAGGGTCTTACAGCAGGGGCAGCCGAAGAAGGAGGGGTAAAATTTGTCGATGCGGTCTGGTGGATTCTTGGAAAAATGTTGCGAATTTTGCATGATCGCCTGTTATCAAAAGGGGCACTCGTTAAAGTGTCACCCTGTCATAATAGGGCCGGGGGCGTATGCCCCTCTGCCCCCGCCTCCGCCGCTACTGACTTCTTCGTAACGTGCGTTTGCCTTGGGAAATGTGTTACGCTGCAGTTCATTTAGCAGACAATTAACTTTTGTGATAATATTTGCTTAAAACTTAATAATCGTCTGACGTCTGACGATATGCAGCCTATTTCCCCAACCGTGTCGTCGCGAAAGTTAAACGTACAAGTTCAAAAGTCCGTACAGTGTGGTCACTTCATTCGTACGTGGTATCTGGTTAAATTCGCAAATCTCAGAAATAAGTAAACAGAAAGAACTGTTTTCAGTTTTAACAGCATTGATATTATTGATATCTGCTTCTCAAGAATTACCACCAGAGAACTGAATGAGGTAAAATGTATTTTCTTTTTTCTTTATTCCCTTGACATTAAGTTTTAACAATGCTACAAATGGTCCCTTATCCTTTATTATGAATTAAAATATTTATCTTGCGTAGTCACTTTATAACAAACATCTTAATACAACTCAGTCATACTTACAAACATTTGAGAGTACTTAACAAAGTGTTTTAAAAATAATACGACACATACAAAACTTCCAAACTTTCCGGACTCACCTTGAATCTGGATCGTTATTTTTTAAGTAAGTTTCGCATCGGGAAATAATGGTGGTTTTTAAAGCTTCGCTTGATGAGGCTCCATTCTTACTTCCAAATATAATGCCCAAGCAAATAGCGAGGATTATTAGCAGAAGGACTGTCGTACAGACAGCTGCGATGAGGCAATTTCGTCTTCTCTTCCGAGTGTCCATACTCTTGTTCTAAATACTTAACGAAGTGAACCAGGGGGTAGCGAGGCTGCGGTGCGACTGGAAAGCTGGGCTTCCGATGCAGTGGGTGGCATCTTAAGGAAGGCTGGCTTATGAAAAGAGATTTTTCAGGTTAGGACGCTTATCGTAAGTATGGGCTAAATAGCTGATGGTCGTATTTTATTTTTCATTCACTACAACGTTTAGATATATTCTCGCTTTTGTTTCTTTTTACCGCATTTAACATGCATATGGCAAATTGGGTAGAGAAGTTAAACTCCTTAATACTGTTCATGACGGTACATACAATTAGGGGACCTCATATGAAAGTTACGTATCATTATTATTATTGCTACTACTACTTAGTTGGCTTTGCTAAGCAGGTAAATTCATGTTGGCATCTTGTGTTCTTTTCATATTAAGACACATTAATACCAACTAGTTTTAAGAATAGTTTTTTCTTCCGCCGTTTGTGGCGCCCCATGGATGGATGGCGCCCTTAGGATTTGCCTATATTGCCTATGCCACAGGCCGGCCTTGAGTTGCAGGATTGTTTACTGGCAGACAACTTTTCCAATTCCCTTATGCCTATTACATGACGATACGTGTAAATAATAACGTGTAGACTATGAAACTGACATAATACACATATTGCAACCAGCAATATATACAGCAAATTACACAGCAACCAGTAAGTGTGATGTCACTTAAGTACACATTTGCGCTGTTAGGAGAAATTCAGGTACGTGCACACATAGAGATCAAAGGGGGCTTGAGCACCTGCCCTTTTTATTCCTGGAGAGAAAGTGCCCTTTTTTCTGGGGTGCTTTTTTTTTTTTTTTGAAAAATAATATATATTCCTGTTTGCGCACAGCTTCCCTGTCAAACAAATATATTTATTGAAGAATAGTATATCTAAATATCAGGTCAGGAGTTCTGAAGCGAACATCCCCCCCCACCCCCGCGCAGCGGCACACATCGGCGCACATCATATACACACACACCTGCAGGCAGCAGCAGCCCCTCCCAGCAGTGTTAACCTGTGTTTTGCTAGCATGCATGCCTCATGAGCTACTAGACTAGCTAATGTGTAAGGGATAATCGCTATATA
>JAODKF010000001.1:20911556-20931951 GCA_026779585.1 Mormyrus proboscirostris
CCAGGCGGAGACTCGAACCCGGGCCCCAGAGGTGTGAGGCAACAGTGCTAGCCACTGCACCACCATGCCGCCCCCTACATTACAATGTGTCACAGAAAATAGCAATTGCGTCTAATTCAGCATTTTTATTTGCTGACTGATGGAAGAATAGCACAAAAAGTACAGAGGATGTTTTGACACAGTAAATCATGGACAGAACAGTCATGGCAATGATCATTTTTAATGCCCAGGAATTAGAAAATTCATCGCAAACCTGGAGGAGAACTGGAAACAGCTTTGATAATTTAATGCCTGAGTTAAGACGTTCATATTTATGAGATTCATAAACTATGGGTGACTGACATCTGAGACAAACAAAATCACTAAAGAAATTATATTTTTGAAGAACAGGCTCTGAGCATGTGCAATTATAGCACTATGAAAAGAGAGGACAAACTAAGGAGCTGAAACCAAACACTGACCATAAATACCAGGAATTTATATACCACACCATTCTCCCATATTTATAGAAACAGAGATGTTTGATCAGTGTCAATACCTTTTCTCAAAAGTGATGCTGTTGAATAAATCACTGTTTCTGACCCCTGTTTCTGACCCCATCCCCACATCCCACTCTCCCCATTATACCTAGAACCAGGACTAATGAGTGTCACATAGCTGAAGCACCGTCCCAGGACGATCTGCTTGAGGTTGGGAGTCGTCCCCACGTCAGCGCTGAGGTCCTTGAAGAGGAGCAGGAGCATGAGAGCAGCTGGGAGATGGTGTGTGTGTGGGGCAGATAATCCAAAGAAAGGATGCATATTAAAAAGGTTAAAAATGTAACTGATACAAGTTTATTAACCCTCATTCTAAAAACAACAATAAAACTGGGCATTATGTTCCTCCATGTATGGTGGTTATATTCATTCTTTTTTATATGCATCGCCTTGAATTCAAGGACAGTTATGAAACAGGAAATGTTTCCACTAGTCATAAACTAATCTATATTGTAGCAGCAGGATGCTTACTGAAATATGACATAATCATTGCATTTGATATTTATCTGACTACCCTGAACTCACCGGCAATCATGCTGGAAATCTGGGTAGCCTGAGTTTCAACTCTATGCCTGCGAGCAGTGAGGTCAGTCTGCACACACTGGCAATGACTCCGGAACAAAGAATGTTTGTTCTGTGCACTGGGTCACTCAAATCCCATTGAGTCTTCATTCCCCTTTCAAAAAAGGAACATCTGTATCATTAAGCAGGGAGTGCATTCCATCTGAGTTCCTGCAATGCCTAAATCTACCTGCAGGCAAAACCTGATTCAGGGTAATCTGTTTATCTGCTGAAGCTTGCTGAAGCTGCATCGCCCCTTATACTGATGATATTGCTCTTGAACCTACATACATTTGCCCAGAATTACACCATTTAGGGATATAACCCTAAAAGCCATACTGTCCCAGTGTAATATTGAGGAGAGAGTCATCTTGCTCAGGGGTGTAAAGTAACAAAACTACAAATACTCTTTGTAGTCAAGTCAAGTCAAGTGGACTTTATTGTCTTGCCAGTCATACAAGTATATATTGGTACAAGACATTGTTTCCCAGGACCACGGTGCAACATAAGACACATGGGGCTGTATTTATACAATTACAGGGGTAAAATGCAGATTAAGTGCACGAGTGCAAACATGGGGGTTGGACGTGAACCACACATTGTGACATGGCAAGAGGGCAGACAAAGTATGTACATGAATACGTTATTAAGTTTAAAGTTGGTATTCATTTGCTTGTTCTTGAGTACATATGAAATGAAAATGTAAAAAAATACTTCTACTGTACTATTTATCTTGCATTGCAAACATATCTACTTCCCTAACTTAGCCTACCGATTTTATTGGCTCTTATGTTCCCTTCATTTGAAGCTATTAAAAGCGATTGGACTGTTTACTTTCCATAGCCAATCATATGAAACTGCTCCTAAATTGGTGATTTATTATCTAATAAGTGAGTAACTCCTAACAATCATGCAGCTTGCAGAGATATCTTGATTACAGAACTAGTACATCCACGGCCTCACCCGCAAGAACTTTTAAAAGCATACCTTTGTCGTCATGTCATATCGGCTGTGTCTTCCTGTTATCTGCATTCAAGAATCAAGTCTCCAATTTGAAGAAACATGTAGAAGTAACCTTTAATTTTATCATATGGCTTTATCACAACATTTCAACCTATTTAATTTAGCTAGGTAATTTATTGTAGGCTATCTCTGGTATAAGATGTGGAATTGCTCTGTACTCTGCCCACCATTGATCATTTTGAACAGCAGACTCAGTTATGAGAATCACTAAGAAGATATATGGCCTTTACTGCATTTCCTACACTATACTTCAGTAAGAGAGGTCGGCTAAAACCCAGAGTACTCACCATTTCACCAGCACAAACATGCCAGGGGGTGGGTCTGAGCAGCACTGAGTTTTGCTTGATGGAAAATCGCAGGACAGGATCAGAATAGACAGTTTTTATGGTGCCTGAACACAATCCATTCCCTTGTTACCGTGGCTGGTGAATTTATTGCTCTTATTTAAACATCTCTGTTGAGCTGAGGCATATGGAGCTTACTGGTTTTCCTGAAAAGTAGGCTGCAGGATCGCCCCGTAATAAAATTAGGCAGACAGTCATATGACACAATTTGGGCATGTCCAGAGATATTCTGTCACTGCCCCTTACTCCACTTTATCTCCAAAATACCAGTTCCACAAACTGTCATCTGGACCTTAGGAGCTTTTTGGAGCACACCAGACATCAGAGTTGCAACCCGTTACAAAGAAACCTTTCAAATCCTGTCCCAAAATCCTCCCAAAGTGGGGTCTTCCCCAGCAAGTACCTAGGAGACACCTGGAGCATACACAGTTTGTTCTTATCTTTCTATAGTTATTGCTTCCTGCACTCCCAATCCAAAGCCTTAATTAATCTTATGTTTTATTCTTGCAATAACTAGATGAATTTGATTGACATTCTTGTTTCATATCCTTCATGAGATTGTTTGCGTTTTCTTGTAGCAATAGCGGCCTCTAGTGGCTGTCTTTCTCAGATTACATTATTTATCATTTGGGATATCATGTGATATCGAATATTAAAATTGTATTACTGATATGACTCATTGAATATGACTCATTGAATAAAAACTATGTTAACTTTGGCATCATGGCCCTTGTCATGTCACAACCAGGAATCTTTGATAGGTACTCTTTGCTTTTATTTTGGAATTGTCAGCAGCTGTATTCCAGGAATAAGAAGCAGGTTTCAAACTGAACTACACGCTGTTTTACCCTCTTCAATACCAAGCACTCAGGTTTTCCCTACAAAGATGGGGGACTACTTTGTAATAAACGTTAACGATACTTTTGCAACATGCTATGCTTTGAGTCAGCAGTAAACATAGATGCAGATATGTTACTACCTCACAAATAAATAAGTTGTTTGAAACTTTGAACATTGTTTGATTTCGTCAATGAAAGCAAGAAAAACTTGATATATTTTTGAAAATATCTATATATTTTTGTTTGCCCATTATTTTCCAACTAATGGGCCTTGCCTACTTTTCACTTTTGTCATTTGCTGTTGTTCTTTAGTCAGTAGAGGCACAATGACAGTGTGTAAGATCATTTAATTGTGTTTGTTAGCAATTGTTAAAGAATACACTAAAGTAAGAGTTTAAGAATGTTTTAAACAGTCTGAAGGTTTTTCTGTTTAGTGATAAACGAACTTAAAAAATGTTGTTTTGATACACTGATAAAGCATTTAGTTTGCCATTAACTGCTAATAAAAACATGTTAAGATAGAACAAATTGTGTATTGTAGCAATATTTTGAGACACCAATAAAATACACTTAAATATACTAAAGTTGAGCTACTGTGCCTCTTTTGAAATATGATAAAGGCTACATTTTAGTGCAATAAAGATACTATTTGTTGTTCCATTTTAACACAAAGTAGTGTATTTAATTTTAAATTAAGTTGTGTTTAAGAATTTCTTAAAATGCACTTAATTTACTAATAGCTGTTCCAAAATAGCACATTTAAGTTTGCACTTCTACAGCATGCTAAAAGTTCAATAAGTACAAGGCAAAAAATACAACTTAAGTACATTTGTTTTCGACCTGGAGGGGCCTAACAAAAATGATAATTGACACTCTTGAAAACATGGCCTAGAATACAGGGATAACTATGGGATTCCATTTGTGCCAAAAATATGTCGACATGCGTATGGGGTTCTCATATGTGCCAAAAATGTCAATAACTTGTGGTCCATGTCAACTTAACATGTAACAAAACATTTGTCTGTGTCTATTCAACTTTGAACTGTACTTCAACTGTAACAAATCCATTTTGGCAATGAGATTGTCTATGTCAATTGCTCACTTGACAAAACTTGACAACTCAAGAAGAGAGAGCATGTTACTCCAGCTCTTAGGTCCTTACACTGGCTCCCTGTCTCCTAACACCTAGAAGAGAGAGCACGTTACTCCAGCTCTCAGGTCCTTACACTGGCTCCCTGTCTCCTAACACCTAGAAGAGAGAGCACGTTACTCCAGCTCTCAGGTCCTTACACTGACTTCCTATCTTCTACAGAATTTATTTCAGAATACTACTTTTGGTCTACAAATTGCTGAGCAGTTTAGCCCAAAATTATATTGCTGATATGTTTGAAGAATATAATCCTGGAAGGTCTCTTAGATCAGTAGGAACTGGTCTGCTGGTGGTGTCCAGAGCTGAAGCAAAGCATGGTGAGGTGCCATTTAGTTATTACACTGCCAGACTCTGGAACCTCCTTCCAGTGAACATAAAATGCCAAAGTCCTTACTGAAAATATTTGTATTTTCTATTGCTTTCACGTGATTCATCCGACTGGCACATTGTCACTTTCAATATCTTTCTTGAATGTTTTATGTTCTTTTCATTTTAATTATTGATTTTCATTTTTATCCATATGCTTGTATTTACATTTGTTTGTATTTTATGTGATAAAAGACTGATAATGCATAAACTGATATGATTCTTGTAAAGACAGGAAAAAGAATGAGATGACAGTGGTGACAAGTGCAGGGTTGAAGGGTACTGTATGAAGACAGCAAAGGTTTTTATTAGGTTATTTGATGAATTAAATATGCCAGGGCACCATGCCTGCATATAAATGCCCAAAATTATTTTCTTGTGCAGCTCCTTTATACTTCATATACATTCTATAAGATTCTGTAAGAATGTAGTTTCACAGTTACTATCTTCTCCATGTGCAACCAAAGAAAACCGGTCAGAACCAGCTCTGTAATTATCAGTGTGACCTTCCTCCTTGTCAGCCCCCACCTTTCACACAGATAGTACTCAGTGATAATATCAAATATACGCTAAGTAAACATAAAATCTTCCACTACGTCAAAATTTATTATTTCCACTACACTGTATTTTAATGTCCTTTTGTTGTGAATCGCTGGGGATGAGCCGGAAATCAGGCGAATGGAGCTGGACAAACGGTGAAAACCGGGGTTTATTCAGGGCAGACGGAGGCAGATGGCAAGCACAGCACATGACAACACACAATGACCGACGCAAGACTCAGGAAGACGTGGACTAATATACACAGGCAGGTCAGGAAGCAACAGGACACAGGTGATCACGATCGGGGATTCACACGAGGAAATGAGGTGGGCGTGGCACACGGGAGGATCGGACGGGGCGGATCATGACACCTTTCGTCATTTTAAAAATCCATCAACTCAAAAATAAAACAAAATGTATAGATTACAATGACTTACAATCTCCTTTGTTGTCAAAAAACACACATTTCCATGCTTCCATTTACCAGTAAAACAATCCAAAGGTTCAATCAATATATTATGCTTCAATGAATCCTCACTGAGTCCGTAATCTATTTATATGTTAAATTTTTTCTGTGCTACTGTTTTTCATGCACACATCTACCTCAATTTCCTGCTTACAACTACCTAAATCAAAACATTACTATGATATGGATAATTTCTAAGTTCAAATATTTCTGTATTTAACCTCATGGTGCAAATAAAAGAAACTAGCACATTGAGTGTTTTTGGCAGTTTATCATAAACTTCGATGAGTCTATATTTGTCATTGAGAGAAAATGACTTTCTTTTTCCCATCATGCTTTCTGTGCAAACAGCATAATCCTCAGGTAGCTACCTAGAAGCAAATGGGTTACTGCAAGGCAAAGTAAAGTAAAAAAAGAAGAATTATCAGTTTTAATTTTTTCCATATGTTGTCATGTGTAAAATGATCCACAATGAACTCTGTAAGCAGACCACTTGATTATTATAAGCGATAATTATGTAAACATTATTTTAAATGATTCTGAATGATTCTGTCCCAAGCATTTTGATCCATACGGTATATGCGGTTGATCACTATAACCGTGATCACTATAAGCGGGTTCCTCTATACTCATTTAGAACAAGCTGCTATACCATGAAAACTAGTATTTAATCCACAATGAAATATGCTGTGGCCAAAAATTACACCATACTTGGGTCTATGGCAGTGTGTGAAAGACCTGTCAGTATTTGAGGGGTCCCCATCTCCCTATTGTTGCGCAATACCGATCTTGAGACCCCCTTAAAATTTTGCTTTTGAGGCTTTTAGGTCTCAAGAGATAATCAGGGGTGTCGGACCCCCCCAGACCCCCTGTATTTCGCCCACTGGTCTATGAGGCTATTATCGTAGCAAAATGATTTGCAGGTATGTGTGGAGAGTTGTGTGACTGTACCTCACCACTTCATTTGTTCCAAGTCAAACATATAATTCAGCATACAATTGAAACATATCATTTAGTGTTCTGTGTGGAGAGGTATATTGTCTATCAGTTTATACCCTTAACACTTAAGACCTCAAAAGCTTGTGAGTGAGATGACACTAAGCCCTCAAAACCTCCACACACATTTGCAGATCTGCCTCAGCAGAAGTGTAGCAAAAATCACTTCTAAAAAGAGCCAATTAAGAGGTCAGCCTCAGTTGTAATTGATGACTTGTCTCTATTTACAGTTTTTGGAGCAAAATACTTAGACTTTTTAGCCATTTAAGCTAAAAAGTGCGCATTTACAGATTTGTCCACACACATACAAATCTCATTAGGTATACGAATCTGATTATGCACACACGGACTGAGATACAGTCACACGACTCTCCATACACATTTGCAAATAATTCTGCTACAATAATAGCCCCATATAGGTCTTATTTTGGTCTCAGTGGAAACTAAGTAAGTAAAGCAGAGTCTGAGTACAAAGTCCATGGGAGAAGAAAGCATCACACTTCTTCCTGTTGGTAACATTAAAATATTCAAAATGATTTACAAAGAAGCCTTGTAGTTTTTACCAAGAGGCAAAAATTGACCATTATTGCTCATATTAGAATATTCATCCCACAGAAATAACATTTCCCAAAATGAAAATATAAAAACATTATATATAATGTAACCATATATTCTGCGTGCATCACACATGCACTTATTTTTTATCTAAATTTTGGTAAAGCAATTCGAAAAACCTTTGTTCATGAAAATGTGCTGCACAAATCAACTTGACTTGTCTACCCTGCTTGACTTTGTGTTTTTAGAGTCTTTTAAAGAGATTTTCTGAGCTATTTCGACTAGGTAAGATTGCTATTATTATATGTCAGCCAGTGTCATTGTGCCAATCAATTTATGTACGCAGTACCTACCCAGTACTTTGTAAAAATATAATGTATAAATTAATTGAGCCAATAACATGCTTACATTGACTACAAATTACATGTCATTATTCTTGCAGTAAACATGCAGGCTTCCTCCTTCAGATTGCATCTCAGAGTCCACTCACCCACCCCTCATCATTCCTGTCTTCTACCAAAAACTCTACACGTCCTCAATGAGTTGTCACGCTGCAACATTCAAGACTCACATCCCAGTGCCAGTAAAAAACGTTAGCTATTTTTAGCCGTTTACAATTGCTAGACAAATAAATGTGCTACTGCAAGTATAACAAGGCAACTGAAGTGTTTCTGTATTGTTGTCCTACATATAAATTCTGCATTAGCCTAAAACTGTCAAAATATATCACATATACGTCTGCTTGGGTAGCTACACTGTATGGACAAAAGTATTGGTACACACCTCTTAATCACTGAACACAGAACCTAAATTACTTCTAAAAATATAACTCCCACAATGCAGTGGGAATAAAGCACAATGGTGAGCTATATGAGCCAGCTGGGGTACTACATGAGCTGCACACAAGCTCCTTCTTGCTTGTTTCTGTTTTAGAGATACAGCTAATAGGTCTTTCGTCCAACCAAATTTGGAAGTTCAGCCAGATTGGGTGTCAGACTAAGTTGCTAAACTAATGTGCTACACTATAAAAGTATACAAATTAGTAAAGAAAAGTAGTATACAAAATATTGAGACATACCTCTCAATCATTGAATTCCGGTGTTTCATTCAGACCCATTGCCAGAGGTGTACAAAATCAAACACCTAGCCATGCAGTTAGGTTTGCAAAGATTTGTGATAGAATGGTTTGTTCTGAAGAGCTCAGTGAATTGAAACATGGTTCTGTCATGGGATGCCAAATTTACAATATGTCGGTTTGTCAAATTTCTTCCCTGCTAGATATTCCTCCATTCAACTGCAAGTGGTGTTATTGCAAAGTGGAGGTATTTAGAAACAAAAGAAACTCAGCCAAGAAGTGTCAGACCATGTAAAGTAAAAAAAGAGTCACAGAAATATTGATGCCTGCACAGAATTATTTTGGGATGCTCTTGAAAAACCAGGTAAGTACTACACCATCACCATGTTTTATTTAAGCAAATATCAACAGCAGGCTTGGGAAAAAAATGCCAGTTTGTCCTTAAATACATACAGCAATTGTCTAAAACAGTTGCATCTGAAACATTAGATCATGAAAAATGCAAATGTTGTATTGAAAGGCTGTTCAGATGCTGTCAAATATTTAATTTTTAAATTTAGATTGACTTGAAACACTAATTAGGATCCACTGCTAAAAATGAAACATTGAAATTCTCCAAATGTGTTGTAATAGAACTAGCTGGTGTTTTAAAATCCAGTTGATTTTGTAAAATATATACAATATGTTATATCAAGGACAGAGGCAAAGGCAGGTGTCGGGAAAACCAAAGGGGGCTTTATTAAATTAATCTAAAAGCAGGGCAAAAGGAAATGGACCACAAAGGGTCAAAACGGGGTAGAGAGAATCAGGCGATAACACAGGATGCAGGGCAAACTGGGGAGCACATGCAGGCAGCAACATCAATGACACATGTAAACATCCTGCACACATCATTTACATCATGCACACATAAACAAATATTCACACATTCGCCCAACATGGAGACAAACAGAAATGAACGCCGTACACACACTCACATTCCCCATATATACCCTATATATTTTTTATAAGCAACTTAAACCTACTGTGGCTAGTTAGTCTACCGCTTAGCTAACAATAGCGACCATGAGGAAACAAGGTAACACAGGCACTAAAGTGTCTAAGGCTAAATATGGTGGGCTCTATGTGTACTATGGCTTTGAAAAGGGAATCTGCCGTTTTTTGGGTCAGACAAATAGTAATGCTGTACACCTCAGTGTAAACATTGGCATCCCACTTTTCAAAAGTAGTGGCATCCAGTGCTGGCCAATACTGGCAAAGTTTAGCGATTTTGATCAGTTTATTGTGGCTGTATTTAGTGGAAAAAAGAAACCTAGTCCCCTTGAGGAGTATCTTAGCAACTTTTTGTTTGAGTACAGACATCTCAAAGAGACCGGACTTACACTGTCCATAATAAAGCTCTGATCTGTGACGCGCCAGCGTGGGCATATCTGAAATATGTTAAGAATCATAATTCGTATAATAGTTGTGAAAGATGTATAATTAGAGGTGATCATGTTGAGGGAAGCATTTTTCAGTGAGCAGGACTGCACTTCCCGGACTGATGAAGCTTTCAGAGGAGTAGAGTACAGTGTCAGCAGCTTTATTGCAGCAGGAGTTCCTTGTGTAAGCTCATTTGTGTTAGATTACATGCATATGGTCTGCTTGGGAATAGTAAGATGTCTGTTAATATTTATGACTTGTTTGTCGTTTGTCTGTCAGGCAAAAGGATGAAGTATCTCAAAAACTAAAAGAACTGAGAGTGATTTTTTTGTCCTTCACAGTAGCCATGTCTGTAATGCTGTAATTCTGGAGTCAGATGATCAGACTCAGAATGCTTACCTCCAGTTTGCTCATGAATTAATGAAACACTTTCTCATTTGCTGTGATAAGCTGTATGGAAAGTGTTTTTGTGTATACAATGTGCATGGTCTAATCCATCTCCATGAAGATGTAAGGAACTTTTACTGTTCATTAAATGAGATTTCCTGTTTTGCTTTTGAAAACTACCTGCAAAAAATCAAGAAACATGTGAGGAGTGGAAGAAGTCCCCTGGATCAGGTCACTAGGCGTTTAACAGAAATTGAACATGCGCATGTAAATGAGGGCAAAACACAACCTCAAAGCAAACCTAAATGGCTTTTTTCTGTGAAAGAAAAAGACAATTGCTTTCTTTTGAGAGATGACACATTTGCTTTCATTCGAGAAAAAGTTGTAGATGGCAGTTTCGTGTGCGATATTATGCACCAGAGGCACAACTCAACATTATTTCAGCAACCATGCAGCTCAAAACTTCTAAATATAGTGTGCACAGGAAATGGGCATGTTACAATGAAAAGAAGACTACTGAATGAAACGGATCTGTTTGTCTCCTGCAAGAAACTGATAGTTATCTTCTCATACCACTTCGCCATGGCATGGAACACAAATCTTAGAGGTTGAATTTAGCCTATTCTCCACTAATATTACAGTCCACTAATGTTTTAATGAAGTCTAATGCAACTGTATACCTGCTCCTACACTGCAAGTTGCTGTGGATAAGGCTTATGATAGTAACATGCATGTACTGTACTTTTCTAGATAATGTGTTCCAGGGCTGTGTGGGTGGAGAATGGAAGGGAGATGGAGGGTACAGTTCCTGACGATTGGATAGACACAATGGATAAAACTGTTAGACGGCCAAAAACTAAACCAATTGAAGCCTTTAAGATGAAAGGAACCCCCAGGATGACTGGCTGTCATTAAATGATTTGCAATTTAACAAGTAGTATCAGTGCACCCCTAATTGTTACAAAGGAACAGATTCATAATTAGTTGTCTTAGGACCCAAAGCTGTTGCTTTTCACACAGATATGTTACACGGTAGTTTCCTAAAAAGCCGTGTATCGTTTTACAGGTACTGCAGATGCAGGGCCTCAGTGGGAAACAGACATGATTCCAATGCCCTGAGCAAGTAAGTCATTTAGTAGCCTATTTCAAACCTTGTCAAAAGCACCCAAACGGAAAAAACTAGAAAAGCAAACTAAGAAATGTTATTTTTTTTCTTCTTCTCCTGACTTTTCCCATTAGGGTTAGCCACAGCGGATCAAGCATCTGTCGTTTTCTGCATAATGATTTGGCAAAAGTTTGCCCTCACTTACCTAACCCTCCCCATTTATCTGGGTTTGAAACTGGCGCTTAAAGATACCTTGCATGCCCAGTGAACAGTTAAACTACAAATCTTATTACTCTAGATACGGTGATATTCTGTAATGTTTGAATATATTTGTTTGATTATTTCTTTCTACCCAAACACTACCTACTGTTTTATAACCAAAACACTATAATTTGATTATGTCAAAAAAATTGTCAACCAGCCTAGTTATTAAATACTTGAGTTGTAATAGAGAAGTAAACGATCATTTCAATAAATATTTTTCAGAATTTCAGAAAATAGTCTTGACCAAGTTAATTGATATCCACATGGAGGTGCAACGCCTTGGCAGAAGTGAGCCTGCCTGTTCAGCCGCCCATATTGAGAGGTTGGAGACGTTAGAGGACTTCCAGAGGAAGGAGCAGTACCTCAATGACAGCCAAGCTTTTGAAACCCTGGTAGGATTTGAGAGCCTCTTGTAAATGATTACAGTATACAGTTTGTTCATTACACACGTTTTCCTAAATAATGGGTAAATTCATCGGAAGTACACTATTTAATATTCGTGTAGGTTGTCATTGAAAAATGTTTTGTTGTGGACTTTTTCCAATAGGTGCTGCAACTTGCAAGAATTGGAGGGAGGGATGTTAAGGAATGTGTGCACAAAGTCCTTGATCGGTATGTTTTAATGCATGAATTAACACTTATATGATAGGCTCCATTTTCAAAGTTTACTATAAGTAAAAATATTTAAATAGATAATTTTTCTTCAGGCTTTTCACTAATTTTCTCATGGCACATTTTAATATGACGGGAAAAGGAAACAAAGAAAAGGTGGCTCTGGAGAACACAAACCTCTATAGAGCTATACAAGGTAAGCTGTCGTTTTATATTGCCAAAGTAAATTTTAGAAGGGAAATGTATTGTTCAATAGTTCAATGTAAATTGCAGGACTGTACAGACAGTGACAATTTACAAGTGTGTGTTTGAGTTAATGTTATAGTTGCCTGGAAGATGGGATATTCAAATGATGGAAACCATTTTGTTTTTCCTGAAAATATGTGTATTTGGTGTAGGTACAGGTTGCCGTTGCACATGTATACCTTTTTTTTTTAATTTCAACTCTTCCAGCTGCAGTCATGAAATGCAACAGAGACGCCACAGAGGAACTGATAAAACGGCATGCATCAGATCATCTTAAGCATGCATCAGCTAGAAAGGGAGGTGGTGGACACAGCCAATTATAAATAAATAAAAAATAGGTTAAGAGTTCCAAATGTCCACCTGCTCTCTGTGTGCAGCACTTATAGCAGCTTTAGTTCTGTACTGTTATGTTGTAGGCCTATATACGTTATTTAAATAAAAGTTTTAATTAAATGCATGTTGGGACTGTTTATTTATAAATGAATTTAGCCAAGAGGCACGATATACACAATGTCTAAAATGAGTCTGCTTTTGATATTATAAGTCGTTTGTTATGTGCCGTAAGTGTTGCATGCCGCAAGGAAGGTACGTGCCGTAAGTGTTGTAGGGATGTCCTGCAGGCTCTCCGGACTTCCCGCCCGTCAGTCGCCATTCGCCCGTTGCTTTCTTCGGCTCCGCCCTCCGGACCTGGCCACGCCCCTCCCTTCTTTGGCGCTACAATTCCTGTTTCTGGTCCTCTGTGAAGAAAAGGCCACCGCTCTTTACCCTCGGGAGCTCTTGCTCATTTTCTGATTGATTGGTTTGTAATTTGATTTCTGAATTGCTTTACTGTGTATGACTGATTCTGTTTCTTGAACTCCGACTTTCGCGTCACCCTTTCTGATACGGTCGCCTTGGTTATTTGCTCTTCTGGTTTTGAACTCTAGCCCGGCTTCCAATTACTCCCTTTGCTCACCCCTTTGGACACCGTGTTTTCCTTGTGTCCGTGTGTTTGCTGTGAATTTGTTTGGTTCGGTGCGTACGGAGAGACTGCCTTTTTGTTTGTGTGCTACGTGGTGTTTACTGTGTGTTTGGCTAGGGAGTCCGGTTTAGTTTTTGTCGTTTTGTTTATTTTTTCACTTAGGTTTAGCTTAGTTTGGGTTGTGCTCGTTAGATGTTTTGTTTGTTATTTTGGCCTCTGTTTCTCCCAAAATCTGTTGCACCTACTGTTGTGAAGTGTCTGTGAATAAAATATAAAAAAACTGTAAAAAAGATCCCTTTGTGTCCCGTGTTTCCTTTTCTCATTCCCTGGTTGTTTCGTCCTTCCCTTACCCTTTCCCTGTTTCTTTCTGACGATCCCCAACCCTAGACTTGGGACTGTAACACGTTGAAAAGACATCCATGATGACCTCATTTGAACCCTTGTATAGGGTTATTTTGTAGGACGACTTTCACTATAACTAATGGAATCACTGCTATTCTCACTGGAATCTTTTTCTTTTTGTGTGACTTTAACAAGGAATCATCAGTTCTAATTAAAGACACTCACAGACCAAGTTACTCGCAATCCAAGGTTTCACTGCATTTTTTTAAAAAAACACAACATCACTGTTTTACATTGTGTTTATTATTGAATTGCTGATTTAAATTCTGACAATCACCTAAAAGAGTAAGAATGATCAGTGAATAGTAAATATGATATGATAATAATCACTCTGCTGATATTTGCTTTTTTGACCCCTATGCTCTGCTATACTTTGGCAAGCTGTGGGTTCGCCTTCTTTTAGTCCCAGTCAACAGATCAAACACAATCTGCTCTTTGCATGTTCAGTAATGCTGTCATAAATCAAGCTTTCTAATGCAAGCAGAATGGCACACACACACACACAAAATGACATTACCTAAGTCAAATTACTGTTTCAGTGTCTGATCACATATGATACCTAAATTTCACTGTATATGTTACATGTATTTTTGTGAGTCTGGACTCCCCACTTTCATATCTGCCTCAGGAATTCCCTACGCATCCCAAAGCCAACAGCAATCTATGTAAACAAACTTGGCTTCCCCTGCAGTTTGTGTCTTCAGACATGAAGTACAATAAAGTGGAATGATCTGCATCTCTGGAGCAGTGATTGGCATGTGGCTTCTGACTCCTGTATAGTATAGGCCTACTGCCCTACAAAAACACAGTAACTACACTGAAACTGAAACAGGAACTGTCCGTCTTTATGTGTAGCAGGTAGGTAAATGATAGCATGTTTTTTAAAACCAAGCATAGCTGAAGTAAGATATTTTGCTGTGAGATAAAACCTCAGCTCAATTTTGACAAAATATGCAAGTTAAGCTGTTTTGCATTTGTACAGCAGTATTGGCTGACTAAGTATAAACCGTTGTTGGTCCACAAGCTTTTACACAGAATGATTAACATGATAACAGTGTCTCCAAAGTCTTTCAGTAACTCCAGTACCTTAAGTTAATGCGTTAGAATTACAAAGTGCATCTGTGAACCTTTGCAAAAAATGTGTTTGATTATTTTGATGCTTGTTGCTTTTATATAATATTTGCTTTATATTTAGTACAGGAAATCAAAATTATTCATTCAGGAGGATATCCTACTGTTTCATCCATCTCATTCTATGAGGGGGCACAGTGTGATGATGTTTTCTGTACTTCCAAATATGGGAAAAAACAATCTAAATCCAGGATAGAGGGGTTCAGTGAATGTGGTCTGGACTCTGTGGATCAGAGTCATTGTGTCAGAGACTCTGTAGAAGGACAGAACTCCTCCCTTGTGATCCAAATATACACCAATTCGAGGGCAAGAAGATGGAGGCAAAGAGGTCTTGCTGTTATTGTATCTGAAACAGCATTTTGAATTGGAGCAGTGCAAACTCCAGGACTTGTCATTATGTCCAAAACAGCAATCATTACCAGATCCTTTCCTACCAATTTCTTTATATGACACTCCTATATAAACTTCCCCACTCCACTGAACCTCCCAGTAACAGCAACTAGACAAACCTTCTTTACAGAGTACTTGGCTAACAGAGTCAAATCTTTCTGGATGATAAGGATAACAGTAATTGTCTCCATCCCTAATCACCTCTGTGTCATTGTCAGAGAGAAACAGGCTTTCATGGACTGTGTTGCGGTCCAGTGTGAGCTGACAGGCATCTGATGCAGAAAAACAATAAAAGAGAAGATTATAGTCTTGTCTGACAGATGTATATCCTATTTAACCTATACGTAATGCTTTTTGATTGGTGCTAAAATGCTAAGTAAAACAGTAACACTATTTGTGGTTTACAGTTCAAATCTCACCCTAGGTCTGTGTCTCTGTCTATAGGTTTATGTCTCTAACTCTGACTCACGTTGTAAGAATAGTCCTCTGATCCGGGCCTCTGGTGTTGGCAGGACGGTCTCAATATTCACTAAAAAGACAGAACTGAGTTAATGTCATTGACTTGCTTTTAAGACTTTATTTGTATATTTTTGTTATATTGATATATACAGCCACGGAAAAAAATCTGAGATCATTATATATTTTTAAACAAATCTGCATTTTTAAATCCTGGCTTAACCGTGAGGGCTACATGGAGCAGCAGGTTGCTTCCAGGTTCAAAATTTCTAAGATAGCAGTACACAAGAATAAGGTGAAGCTGGAGACACTGGGAATGACCAAAACCAGCCAGGCAGAGGGCGGAAGCAAATTTCTGATGCCAGAGATGACCTTATACAACAGTTTCTCATGTATCAGAGGATGACATCAAGTGGCTTTCAAAAGGAATGGTAAACATTAAGGTGTGAAGTGCACTGCTAGGATAGGACTGAAGTCCCATAAAGCAAGGGAGAAACCCTTCATTAACGATAAACAGGGAAGAACCAAGCTTCAGTTTGCAAAAAAAATTATTCAAAATTATTCAAAGCTGCACACCCATAAATTGAGTGAAACAAAAATTGTGCTGTGGTTTTTTCCATGGTTGTATATATGGATAGTTATTTCACATGGAAATAACTGAAATTCTGATTCATATTAACTATAAAAAATTGAACATCATGAGTATAATACAGATATTAAACATAATTTGTAAAGTAATGTTTGTTCCAAACTCTTGGACACTTTTTGATGACATAGGTAAGTGACAACGTGCTTATAACTTCTTAGCAGCTCTTCATTTTTAAATATTAATATTCTGTGTTAACCTTTTTGGCCAATGTTTGCTAATTTCTTTTTGCAGCAGTCTTCAAGTTTCTCTTGCAGACCAAAAACAGACATCATCAAACGCTCAGAAAAGCAGCATGGATCCATAGTGATCTTGGGTAGATCTTCATGTTTTGGAAGCTGGCAGAGAGATTCAAAACTCTACACAGACAGCACACCGAAGATAAGCAGATCAGTTAATCAATTACAGATGTCTATAGAAACACACATGCACGCACACACACACGCACATGTTTGTAATTATATCTTTGCAGATACTCTCTATTAATTTCCATGGGGAAAAGCTCTAATCCCAACATGATGACCTTAACCTCAACCCAGCCCTAACCTTAACCATAAATAACCAAACTAAATACAAGACTTTTGGCATTTTTAGTTTTTTGATTGCAGTCACAGATCTTTGTGGGAACCTGAAAAATTGTCCCCACTATGTCAAAATAATGATAACCCACAATGATATATAAGCATAACCCACACACACACACAACCAAGTATGAAGAAACCCCAACTACATGAAAAGAAACATACTTGTTCATGTATAGCTTATGTCAGATAGTGATATCCAGTGATGTTACCTGGAGGAAATAGATGTGATCCTGTGTGCATGAAAGGTATTCCATCTCATTATTTATCTTCCTTAGCTGAGTAACATTCTGCTCCAGTTGCTCACGGATGCCTACAGCCTCAGTCACTTTAGCCTTCTCCTGATCTGCAATCATCTTCTTAAACTCAGAGTGGCCAATTTTAATGAAGCTGATCAGCTCAGTAATGGTCTTCTCACTGTCCTCCACCACTGCTTCTGCTGAGTGCTGTTACAGACATGGGGACAAGAGTTACACAAATTCACTCAGCACTCACCAGACAGCAGACAGCCTGGTCCCATAGGTAGGAAAACGGACCTTTCTGTGCTGCTCATAAGCTGAGCATAAGAGAGCCCAGCCTGAGCTGTGACATGGCTCTTTCAGCAGCTAGATGCTGCCTTCACTTCTTCTCCATACTTACTGTGAATGAGTCTACACTCTTTTTCATCTCCTGCAGATTCTTCTCTCTCTCCTGTATTCTCTGCTGGACTTCTTTGTGTGTTATCTCGATCTGCTTCTGTAGTAAACAAAATTTGTAGATATATTACATTTACTAGGAAATTGTCTTTCTCCGGGTAATCATCCTATGTGCATGAATCAATTAATCTACCAGTTACAATTATATCAGTGTGAGTATCGTCTTAATAACACATTGTACAGGGTTACTCAGGAGGTTGGAGAATCTTGGGATACATCGTAGTTGTGCAAACTGATGATGTGACTGCAAGATTCATTCCTGCTTAGTTATGGCTTTGGAAATCAAAGTGACAAACCAAGCTAACATTCAGTGATGACACAAATTTTATTTACTTACAACTCAGCTGTAATGCAACTAATCCACTATATGCAGAATTCATTTCCTTTTCTTTACATTTTTATGGTTGACTTCATACAGCATGTAAATCCCACTTCCTGTTTTTACTGCTGTCCCACAGTGGACTTCCTGCATGAACACTTTACTGGTACTGTTCTTCCCGATACCTCGCAAGTTTCACTTCCAGTTCTTACTGCTTTCTAGCAATGGACTTCAGATACAGGATTCACATAATTTCTTTCAATTTAGATCTTATACTTCACCCACTTTGTTATATCTTTACTGGTACATTGAAAGTAACAAGTTAATTGAGAATGACTAGCCAATTTGTGGAGCGTATGGTAACACCATAATAGCCAAAGCAGGTAGCTCAACTTAAAAGAACACCATTCATAACTTCATTCCACATTGCAAATTTTGAGTTCACTGTAGGCTAGTAGCCTGCTAAAACAGGGGTCTCACTCCCAAGTAACCTGAGGGACACTGGCTCAAGGGGGCAACTTGATGATCTGATAAATTGCTGCCATTAAACCTGCCATCTGAGGTGGTTGCAGCGACCCTAGAATTCACCATCATTTTACCATTGCTGATTATTTTTTTATTCTACAGTATGTGGAAAGCTAGTGATCAATATTAATGCATTTTTAATTTGCTGTGGTATATGCAGGATAAACAACTTCGAGGTGTGTGATTATACGAAAACGGTCAACTCCAACTTGGTCAACATTACAGAAAGTTGTTGTTGACTATTTTCATATAACCTCACAATTTGTCACAGTTTATCCTTTATGTGTAGTTTTTCTCATCCTTACCTGTTTCTCACTCCTTTCTGCAGCAGCTGTGATTAAATCATGGCCCTTGTGCTTGTCCAAGGTACACAGGTAACAGATACACTGCTGGTCAGTGCGGCAGTAAACCTCCAGCACTTTACCATGATTGGAACAGATCTGTCCTTGCACTTCTCCTGTGCCATCAGTGATCTTGTGTATACCAAAGTTAAGCTTGACAGCTTTGATTTTCCCCCCAACACCGGAATCACATTCCCCATCACCAGGTCCAGGTTCAGACATCTTCGGTTTGTCTGTCTTTAGATTTTCCAACATTTCAGCCAGCATGACGTTTTTGTGTAGCGCTGGTTTTACTTTGAAATTTTGTCTGCACTGAGGGCATCTGCATTCATCGTCGTCTTGATCCCAGTAGTTCTTAATGCAGCCCATGCAATAATTGTGTCCACAGGGAATAGTCACTGGATCCTTTAGAACATCCAAGCAGATAGGACAGATAAGCCAGTCCTGCTGTACTGAGATTCTAGCCTTTTCCATTGTACTGCAAAGTTCACGCTGCCCTCTCTGACTGTTTTTTTTGAGAATCCGAAACATTTCCCTCTTAAATTGCCAGAAGTGTGGGGCTGGACTGAGATCAAGTCAATCATTTTCACTTTAGCACTGTAATGCACGCCCACTGCCAATATAGTCTATATATGGTATTCTCTGAGGTCTCTGTGAGCAGGAACATAACAACGCATCTAGAAACTTGCTTTCCTACTTTTGATTTCTGTTTGCTCTGTAGTAAGCATCACATGAGACCAGAGCATGAGAAATTTTAGCGTTCATTTTTCTGGTGCATCCGGTAGCTGCAGCGCCAAACCCCAAAACAGTTTCAGGACATTGATATTGTAATAAACCCAAAATCGGGTCGGAGGCTGTAAGGCAATGGTTCCCAAACCTTCTCTGCAGGGCCCCCCTTTTCTAGATAGGAACATTATTGAACCCCCCCCCCCATTCAAACTACACAGGTTCAGAATCAAACTTTATTTGAAATACAACTCCCTTTTGTAATTGAGCGAAACAAATGCAATTTTAGAATACAAATGGTGCGGTTTCATCACTGTGGGACAAAAAAGACTGAGATAAACTGATTTTATAAACAAGAAAACAGTTGGGAAAATTAACCAATTCCCAGTCAGAAAAAAACTTAAAAGGGCATCATCTTAAGTCTCACACTTTTCAGTGGCTGGTGTGGGCTTGCTTTGTGCTGCAAATCTTCTCAAATTGAGATTGCAGCTGGGATCTGTATTAGGGTTGTGCGATATGGCATTAAATTCATATTGCGGTATAATCTGAACCATAGATAGTAGACGGTATACTGTATATTGCGGTATATGATTTCATCTGTAAATTTCAATATAACTGTTTTTGAAAGGGTAACATATGTCCATAGCAAAGGCTTTGTAGCAGGAAGTTGTATAATAAACTGTTAACACATTTCAAAGTAGTCATGAACGTAGAATATTTATTGTGCAAATCTGC
>JAODKF010000001.1:20954029-20977100 GCA_026779585.1 Mormyrus proboscirostris
TATTAGAGAGCCAACGCTTGACCTCATCTAAACATTGCAACAGAGACTGTAACGACTGCTCATTTCCAACCTTAAGCGGAAAATAAATCTGGGTGTCATCTGCATACATGTGATAAGAAATATTGTGGCTACAGCAAATAGACCCCAATGGGCACATATACAGAGAAAAAAGTATGGGGTTCAAAATTGAGCCCTGCAGAAGGCCATATTTTAAGGGAACCACCAAAGATGAAACATTTGCTAGATTCACAAAAAATGTTCTGTCCTTAATATAGGACTGAAACCATTTCGAGGCAGTTCCTCCGAACCCGGCCTCACACTCCAATTGTTTTAAAAGAATCGAATGATCTACAGTGTCAAATGCAGCACTGAGATCTAACATAATTAGGACTGCAGCCATCCCATAATCAACCGCTATCAATAAATCATTGAGAACTTTTAGCAGCGCCGTCTCAGTACAATGCCCTGCTCTGAAGTCAGACTGAAATTTATCCAGGATATCATTCTCCTGCAAAAAAGGGGTAATTTGAGTCAACATTACCTTCTCTAAGACTTTAGATAAAAATTAAAGTTTAGAGATGGGACGGAAATTGTTCAACTCTGCAGCCTCAAGGCCAGGTTTCTCGATTAAAGGAGAAACCACAGCTACTTTAAAAGAAGATGGAACACAACCCTGGGTTAAGGAACTATTCACAATAGCAAGTATACTAATGCCCATAGTGTCAAACAAATCTTTTAAAAACTGTGGAGGAACAGGATCCAGTACAGAGAAAGATGATTTCATGTGCTTCACTAGGTCTGCTAAGGCTGGAAGAGAGATCTGATCAAAACAACCGAATGTGCAAGAACGTAACGCAGGAGATTTGAGAACAACATTGGGGGGACCATATCTTTTCTAATATTGTTAATTTTTCTCACAAAAAACTTCAAGAAGTCCTCAGAAGTCAAGGAGACAGAATCAGATAAAGATGTCATAGCTGGGTTTAGCACAGAGATTATTGTGCCAAATAAAGCTTTTGGACAATGAGCATTTCTATTAATTAATTCTGAAAAATATTTTGTTCTTGCCTCTTTGGCTGCACGCTGGTAAGTGCTAAGAGCCTCTTTTAGCATCTCATAAGAAATCTGTAATCTATCTTTTCTCCATCTGCGTTCAGCTTTCCTACAAGCCCGTCTGAGAGCATGAGTTTCATCATTAAACCCTGGCCGAGACTGGGATTTAGCCCTTTTAAATCTGCATGGAGCAACCTCGTTCATAATGTCCAGACATACAGATTTAAAAACAGCCGTTAAGTCCTCTGTATCTAGGGGGGATCCAGAAGCCTCAAAGATCGCAGGCCCTGTGCTTGCCTCATAAGCCTCCACAAAATGCTTTGCCGTAACCTCATTTACAGGACGGACATAATGGCCCGCAGATTCATTCTTCAAGATAACAGCTGGCAAACCAATATTAAATATCACAGAACTATGGTAAGATATACAGTTGTCCACTATGAACACATTACTAATGGACAAACCCATAGATAAAACTAAATCAAGTGTATGACCATGTTTATGGGTAGCATCACATACAGCCTGAGTTAGGTTAAAAGAGTCCACAAGACCAACAAACTGCTTTACTAATGGTTTTGATGGACAACATACATGGATGTTAAAGTCCCCGATAATTAAAAGATTGTCAGTGGTGGACACAATGAAAGAAAGAAAGTCTGAAAAGTCCTGAATGAATTCAAAAAACAGTAACAGACAATTCCAATTTAAACAGCTTCAGTTCAAAACTCATGTATTTCTCCACTGGAAGAAGACTACATTTAAATCTGTCCTTAAAAAGTGTTGCCACACCCCCACCTCGACCAGTGGATCTAGGTGTATTTAAAACATTATAGTTCACTGGCGCCAATTCTGGAAGAAAGCAGGTGTCTGCCGGCTCCAACCATGTCTCCGTTAAAAACAGAAAGTCCAAATTCTGGGAAGCAGTAAAAACTTGAAGAATAAACATTTTATTTCCCACTGACCTCGCATTCAGCAGTGCGGCTTTAACCGTAACGAGATCCTGGGACTGCGAATGCACTATTGCCGAGTATTTCAGCTCCTTTAGAAAACAGAAATCCGACCGGACACTCTGACTGTGTGTGTTCCGCCGCACAGTCCAAACTACTGGTACTGGCTGCACAGGATACACAGGTACGAGCCACATTCGTAGAAATTTTGCTCGGACTTCGCGTACATTCCTCGTTTTCCTCGCTAGCCTTCCGCCGCGCTTCCCTCGTCTTCTCTGTCGCTTCTTCTTGAAGAGCGAGTCGCAATGCAGACGAGATAACTCCGGCGGAATGGATTGGTTGTCAGTGCAAAATGTCCATAAGCTCAAACCTGTTCGGAGCAGGTTGATTCAATGAGAACATGATTGGGGTGATTCTCATGTTAGCAAGACCGCTCTTGCCAAAAACACAAATATGATCTTTGTGTTCTTGGTATTGAGAAACAACCTAGATCACAGACTTAAACAGAGGTGTCTGCTAGGGGAACTCGTCCAACCATAGCTGCGGCATTCTTATGACAGCAATCGATTGCAATCAGTGTGATCATAAGAAGAGCGTGTTTTTTTTTTTTTTTTTAAAGAACTGCATTGCATAGTTTGCATAAAAAATTTAAAAACTGCAGTATAGGGAAAGCACTAAAATTATACAAATGGATGGCTGTAACAGCTTTAGCATTATTAAAAAATGAGATACAGTAAAATGCAGAAAAAAGGGTCACACCATTGAAGTTGCAACACCGACAGGCGGAACAAAAGGGACGAGGAGCAGCGACAGGAGGGACAAATGGACGAGGGCGGACAAGGGAGGACAGACTGGAAAGGTCGGGGGACAAAGGGGAGCCGGAGAGCACCCAGGAGGGCGAGGGAAGGCAGCCGGAGGGGCCGCAGGCAACAGGGAAGCAAGAGCAAGAGGAGACCACGAAGGGGGCAAGGAGACAGACGAAAGGACAGACAGAGGGAACGAGGAGGGAGCAGGAGGGAACACCGGCTTAGGCAGGCTGGAGGAAGAAGCCGCGGCAGGCAATGGCGCCGTCCGACGCCCAGCTGAAGCAGGGGGGCCCGGAGGTGGCCGACGAGGCACCGACGTCGGGACTGCAGGCGGGCGAAGCGGCACCGGCGGGGGACTCGGAGGTGACTGCCGAGCCAGCGCTGCAGGACCCGCAGGCAGCCACCGAGCTAGGGCCAGGGGACGAGCGGGCGAGCCAGTGGGCGGGACCCGGGCCCGACGCCTATGTCCCCTTCCGGGACACTGAGAGGCGGGGCCTCGGCGCAAGTCGACCGTGCCGGGGCGAGGGACAAGGAGTCATGAGGGAGGTCCCTGAGGAAGGAGCTGTAGTCCCATGGTCCGAGACCTCCTCAGGGACTATAGCCCGGGCAGCGGGCGTGGCTGCAGGAGGCGTGCAGGGCTGAACGGACGAGCAGGGCAGAACGGGCTGGACCAGCGAGACAGGAGAGCGGGGCTGGACAGGCAGGACAGGAGAGCCGGGCTGGATGGGCAGGACAGGAGAGCCGGGCTGGACAGGCAGGACAGGAAGGGGCATCTCGGTGTGCGCCTTGGGCGTGCGGCCAGCAGGGGGTGCCTCGGCGGGCACCTCAGGCATGCGGCCAGCAGGGGGGCGCCTCGGCATTAATGACGGATCTGGGGATACAAACTCTGATGTGGACTTAAATACACAAGACTAAGGGACAGAAATGCAGAACAGCTAAGAACAATCAGGAATTCACATGAGGTAATGAGGGGGGCATGGCACACAGAAGGATCGTATGAGCAGGTCATAACAGGCAGCATTTAGAGACAAGGAGACATTGATTAAAAAGAGACACCAGCACCAGACTGACATTAACCAAAACAAACATAAAATAAATAAAATAAAATAAAATATATAAGGAAATCTCATAAAAGACTAGGCTGACAAAACCAGAGTGATGAGGTGAGTTTTGAGCATAGATTTGAATATGGAAAGTGATGTGCACGTATGTAGTACAAGTGGGAGAGTGGGCCAGCCACACTTAGCTTTTATTTCATGCACATTTCAGCTGGTAAAAGTCCATTCTCCAGTGGTGAAGCCCGGTAGTTAAGAATAGCCACGTAAGGGTCTTCTGCATTTATGCTGCTTTTTTCAGAATGTTTTTCACAATTTGTACTCCTTTTCCCACTAACCCACTGGGTTGTGGTATATAGGGTGTTCAAGCCTGTAATCTTCCACAAAGTCCTTAAAACATCGACTACTGAATTGCGGTCCACTTTCACTACAGTTAATTACCCATTCTGCCATTATGTCACACAACAATGCAAATTCTGGGTAATTCTGGGGAATGATAGCCCATGACTAGCAAGTAGTGTTGGCCTTTCAGTTAGAAAAGGTCAATTACAACCTTTCTCCAAGATTCCTGTGATTTTTCATGTAGTCTCATGGACTCCTTGAGCTGCTGATATCTGTGGCGCTGGCAAATTTCACAGCGCTACACAGTCATCTCGATGTTTCTGTGCATGTGTAACCAACCTAGCTGCAAGACTAGGCCAGTGTACTCAAAAAAATAAAAAAAATAAACAGCATCCAATAGCGCTCATGGGTGATATCACTAAGGCTTTCTTGCAAATATCCATCACTGAAAAGGAGATGTTGTGAGATTTATGTGCCTCACAGGGTCACCAGATGCATGGTTTCAGGCCTTCTGCATGATGAGAATGGCTTGGGTAGTGTTAGGAGTATACCAAATGGTTAAAAAGTGAAAGTGTCATGCCCCAATCGTCCGGTCCTCTTGTGTGCCACGCCCCCTCATCAACCCCGTGTGGAATCCCCGTGTTCACCAGCTGTTCCTGCTTGTTGTCATTAGTCCATTGTATTTAGTCTACATTTCAGTTTGTTTCCCCAAGTCTGGTCATTGTATTGTCAGACTGCCTTACCGTTTGTTCATCACCCCATTAAACCTCGTACTTCCCCGATTTATGGCATCCTGTCCTTCTCTCTCTGCTCTGTGCGCAGAATAACTGAACTCCCAAAACAGGTAAGCCCCCTGATCGAGGATTCCTACCTCAGTCTGGTAAATGAGGTTACATATTGGCTTACTCAGCTCGAAGTTAAGGAGGATCCCCTGCTTCGGGTTATAGCCAGCCGGAGCCGGGACATTTTACAGGAGATGTCCCTGCCCGAAGCGTGACAACTTATGGCGGCTATGAAGTGAGGTGGCGGAAGGTAACATGCGGAAGGTAGGCCTCGCCAGCGGACTGCCATTCGGTCCACTCTCCGAGCTAGCAGAGGTTCCCCAACCACTGCTGCTCGCCGCAGGGAAGCGGAGAAAAAAGTGGAAGAGCCGAAGACAGGAGGAGATACAGGAGGTCTACTTAGGGGCTGTCTCTACTGTGTCTACTGCTCCCCCTGCCAGGTGTCTGGAGGATCCACTCCCGATTCTTAACCCTGTGTTTGCTCCGGCGACAGCCTGCCCCGACAGTCCACCAACCGCTTCACTGCCCAGATTGGCAGCTCTCCCCTTTTCAGGGATGCACCTGGTCATTAAAGGGGCCAGGTCCATTTTGGACGCTATCCCGCGGGTTCCCCGGTTCCGGAAGCGGGCTGCGTCCCCCATGGTTCCAGTGCCTGCGGTACCCCCTGTGGTTCCTGTTCCTGCAGCGCCCCCCCAGCGGTCCCGGAGGTCTCCGTGCCACCCCCTGCTGGTGCTGAGTTGGCTGTGCCTGTGGCGCCCCTCACTGCACCGCCTGAGGTCCTGGTGCCTTCTGCTTCGTCGCCTCTTGTGGTTCCTATGCCAATGATGCCCGAGGTCCCTGCAGCACCCAAGACCCCGCCGCCAAAGGCCCCTGTCCCCAAGGAGGTCCTGGACTGCAGGACTGACATTCCTCCCTCCATAGTGGAGTCAGAGGACGAGCTAGAGTGGGACCCCTCGGGGATCTCCCTGACTGCCTCCAGACCACTCCCTGTGACTTCCTCCGTACCTCTTCGCCTGTGTCCCCTTCGCCTTCTTCCTCGCCCCCTCTGTCAGTCCCTCCGCCTTCCTCCTCGACCCCGTCGTTGTTCCCTCCTGCTTCCTCCTCGTGCTCGCTGCGGGTCCCTCCAGCTTCAGCCTCGTGGTCGCCTGCTGCCCCTGCAGCTTCCGCCCCTCGTGCCTGTTTGCCTTTCATGTGGTTTGTCGGTTGTTGTCTGAATTGCTGTCTCTGTGTCTGTTCTGCATGTCTGTCTTGTTCCCTGTGCCCCGTTGATGTGTTTTTGCTCTTGTTTTTCAGGTTGTGTCCCTGGTCCCTGTCGTGTCACTTCACTTAGGTGTGCCCAGAGTACGCACCTTGGGAGGGGGTCCTGTCATGCCCCAATCGTCCGCTCCTCTCATGTGCCACGCCCCCTCATCAACCCTGTGTGGAATCCCCGTGTTCACTGGCTGTTCCTGCTTGTTGTCATTAGCCCATTGTATTTAGTCCGCGTTTCAGTTTGTTTCCCCAGTCCGGTCATTGTATTGTCAGACTGCCTTACCGTTTGTTTGTCACCCCATTAAACCTTGTATTTCCCTGATTTCTGGCATCCTGTACTTCTCTCTCTGCTCTGTGTGCTGTGAGATGTGACAGAAAGAGTGGATGTTGAATCTTTTTGTTGAAAAGGATTCCTTTAATGTTGTAGAATAGTGAATTGTTACTGTTTGTTGTATTTCTTGCAGCTTTCTGTGCTGTGTAATTTCACCTACAGATGGCAGTGTCACTTTTGAATCAAAAAAGGAAATTGGACGCAAAAAAAGGAGACTAGATGCGGAAGAAAATGGAAAGAATGTGGTGCTAAAGTCAAACTACTTATGTACTGCAGTGGTTTATTTATTGTTCAGCAAAATCATTTTAAAATGGAAACTTCGGTTCAGACAGTTAAGTTCACAGTACCATTCACAAAGGATAAAATAAATACAATAGAGACAGTACAACCAATGAGAAGTACAAAAAAACACCAAGTTTGCATGTTATTAATGAATAAACCCACTTATTTAAAATCTGCACTATATCGTGGTCCTTTGTATTTAAGACAAACTCCCGCACCCAGCTATGGCTTGTTACCGCTAACTAGCGCTTAGCATTAGATATATTTTTGGCACAACTTGGTACAAATTAATAAAGCAAAATAAATGGGCATTCTATTTACATCTGATATGGGGCATATATGACTATATTTACTAACCTGTGTTGGGGGAGAAAATAGCAGATGTTTAAGCGACAAAGCTTCCGTGCAGGATTTATTCATGATGAATTTCCTGCCCAGGATTATTGCTCTACCCAACACTCATGGTTCATTGCCCCCCCCCATTGGAAGGGAGTCCGAACTACTATACGTATGAATGTGAATAAACACAGAGGAGGAAAGGAACGAGAAAGAAAAAAAAAAAAAAAATATATATATATATATATATATATATATATATAGCCACACACACATGAACACACACCAACCTATTATGGGGTAACTGATTTTCATCCTGTTACACATGCATGGCCAGTATAATACATCTCATGCATGTCTTTTACAATTTTCAACACTTAAGAGTCCATCTCACCATCTGTGATGTCAAGGCCCTTACAGTAACCCGCAGCACACTGGGTGCCTATACAGATGGCTACCCTTTTGCGGACAGCTCACTCTACAAAGAGCAAGTTGAGGGAGGCATAAAGACAATTTCCCCACAGGAACCAATAAAGTACCAATTATTATTATTACATGACCAGGTAAGCGTACCTGTTCCATTATTGTCCTTAGTTTCCCATCTTGCAGTGTTTCTGTAGCTATTTCAGTCCATTTTGTGTTGAACACTAATATCTCCCCATGTAAGTAATTTCTCTCACCCCAAATTAGCATTTATTATTTTATTAAGTTTCACACCTCATCTTTGCACATGATTTAGGACCCTGTGCCATCTTAACATGTTCCTTTATGTTGCCTCAGACCACATTGTCAATGCAAACAACCACCTCCTCCCTTCCATCATATAGTCGCAGCATGGTTCTGTGGAAAACTTTAGGGGCGGAACTGATTCCAAACATAACAAACAATTCCTTTGAATGGAACATTAAATATGCATAACTTGGAACGTTCCTTAGCTAGCATGATTTGGTAAAACCCAGATAAGTCATCTAGTTTGGAGAAATAACACATTTGTTGCACTGGTGATATCTGATTTTGTCAGTAGTCTGTAGTGCTCATGTTGGATCCCTTTATTTCAGTCCTTAGAACACACGGTGTCTTCTCATCTTTGCTGCCACTCAACATTTCCACAAGCTGCACTTTTTTCTTGGAATAACAGCTTTTAGGAAAGTGTTTCTTTTCCCCACATTTTCTGCAGTCCTTCCTGAAAGCTGGGCCGCATGCTCCATCTCCTACTTCGGTTTTGGCTGGCTGCTTGATGTCGTCCCCTTTTTGCCACGCTGCACTGCACCCACTTCTATGGTCTCACTCTCATTACAAAAAGGCTTTTGTTGCACCTTTGTGCTTTCTGATGCATAGCAAATGTTAATTGCCATTTTCACAGTAAAATCTGTCTTTCAGTAAATGCATCCTCAGTCATTAGTCTTGTACTCCAATTGCAATTTAGTTCCTTTTCATAGAGTCACATACTTTTCCAAAGTTGCATGATTGACTTTTCAATCTTAAGTCTGTGACATATTGTTTTATCAATTTTTCTTTCTAAATTCTATTTATGAAAACGTACCTCTAATAGGTTTTGTTTTTTATTAGCGTGCAGTATTGTTCAAACTATGCTATTACCACCTCAAACTTGTCTTGTTCTTTGTATGTGAGGACAAACATGTTGCACATGTTCAGTGCGCTGCAATCTGCCACTTTTGGTAGCGAATCTATTTTCCATCTGTCAGCTGTATAACATTTGAATCTTTGAAAGCTTTTCAGTTCTTATTGATTTCACTGGTTAACTTTGACTCGTCTGCTTGCCACGGTATTTATTTAATTGTCACATGCAGAGTCATACAGGTACAGCATGCAGTGAAATGTATCTTGAACCCCTCTTTTGACTGTGCAACTAGTTACAAAAGATATTAAAAAAGAGAAATAAATTTTTTAAATAGAACTTTGAATATAATACAGATTTGAAACAGATTTACAGATGTGCGATATGCAGTTATAAGGTATAAAGTTAAAGTGCATTGTATGGAATGATGACGATGAGAATGAGACCCTGAGAAGGTTGCTGTCCAGTATAGCATAAAAGTACTATAATAATATACTATAATATATTGTAGCGAGGGGGGGGGGGGCTTGTCCTGATTGAGGAGTCGAATGGCCTTGGGATAAAAACGCCTTCTGAGTCTTTCTGTCTTTTCTTTGATGTTGCTGAGCCTGATTGCAGAATGTGAAATAGTTTGTTACCAGGATGAGAGGGGTCTTTTACAAACCTTACGGCTCTGGATCTACATCTCCTTGTGTAAATGACCTGCAGTGAAGGGAGAGCTGACCTGCAGCAGCGTTCCGCTGCATGGATCACTTTCTGAATCGTTTTTTGGTCCAAAACGCAGCTGTTGATATACCAGGACGAGATGTTCTGAGTGAGGATGCTCTCCACAGCGCCAGAGTAGAAAGTCCTTAGGACAGCAGGAGAGACCCCAAAATTCCTCAGCTGTCTAAGGTCGCTGCTTTGCCTTTTTTGCCTCAACGTGGATGTGTTCAGCCCAGCCCACGCCAGGTCCTCAGAGATATAGATGCCCAGGTACTTGAATTTGCTTACCCTCTTCACTGGAGCTCCGTTGATGACAAGGGGCTTGTAATCACGCTGCTCTCTCCTTCTGAAATCTACCACCAACTCCTTGGTCTTACTAGTGTTCAGCTGGAGGCAGTTTTCCCGACACCATAGTGCCAGGTTCTCCACTTCATCCATGTCGGCCTTCTCGTTGTTGCCAGAGATGAAGCCCAAGACTACTGTGTCATCAGCAAACTTTAAAATGGAGTTGGAGCCATGAGTGGCCACACAGTCCAAAGTATAAAGGCGGTATATCAGAAAGTACACACCCTTGTGGAGCTCCTGTGTTGGTGGTGATGTTGCCAGACACACGCCTGCCCATCCTCACCACTTGAGATCTGCCTGTGAGGAAATCCAACACCCACAACCAGGGTTTGAGGCCCAGGTCCCTCAGCTTTATGAGCAGTCTATGGGGCTCTATTGTGTTGAATGTTGAGCTGTAGTCAATGAACAGCAGTCTCACATAGTTGCCCTGTTTCTTGTCCATTAGTGTGCAGGACATGGGAGATGGCATCCTCTGTCAAGATGTTGGAGCGGTAGGCGAACCGGAGCAGGTCTGTGGTGGCAGAGGACATATTCTTCAACAGCCTCTCAAATATCTTCATGACCACCGATGTCAGGGCAACAGGCCAGTGATCATTTAGGCATGGAAGGCTTGTTGTTCTTGGGCACAGGGACTATGGTAGGTCTTTTGAAGCACATAGGAGGCACAGACTTCACCAGGGACTCATGAAGATTGAGGTGAACACCCCAGCTGGTCAACACAGCAGGTGCCCAGAGATGCTGTCTGGACCACACCACTTTTCTGGTGTTCCTGGTGTTTCCTGAACAGACAGAATTCATGTTTTTAACCTTTTGTTATATTCCCCCGGGGTACCATGTATTGATGAGACTTACACACCAAGTCCTTTTGTTACAATAGCTTTACTTGGCAGCTTCCACGTCATACCACTTCTGGTTACCAGGTTCTGACCTATTACATTACTCTGCCATCTAGTGGTGTTAACTATACACGACAGTACATATCAATACACACTCTTCATTTTAAATTTGTCAGCACTCAGGGTTCACAGGGAATCATGTACATGCAAATGCAGCTCCTTCAGGAAGTGCACCTGAGCAGAAGAAGACATTTTATACAAACTTGCTCCCCCACACATATGTTATGTGTCATTGTGTATGACTGGCTTGATCATATGTTCAGCTGTGATCACTGACCTCGAAGAACTATGAAAACATGACAATGATACTGCAGATTCATCAGCTTCCTGCACTGCGTCAAATACGCTAATGAAGATCACACTGGCTAAATTCTGCAGTTTACAGCACAAATGCTGTGTCTCTTCTGTAGTGCAGTAATTTAAGAGGTTTTGCACTCAAAGGCTTTCATTTGTGCTGCAAAATAAGCCAACATAAATTAATCCAAACAGATGAATACAAACTCAGCTGTGGTCTCTGATTCACTGTCCAGCTACTAACTAGCAAATTTTACTTATTGACTAGATGTCTATGCAAATAAAGGTTACATATAAGGAAGATTGCCATCTTGAAATTTTGCAACTGAAATGACGAAAAATCCCCAGTGACCAAGAGAGACAGGGGGGTTTATCATGTTATTGGTGACTTTTTTGTGCTTGTTTATTCCTTGATACCAGATGGCATAAACCCTATGCGAATATGAAAAATGTTAAATGATGTATGCTCTTTTTCTTGCCCTTCCAGGGAGGGAAGTGATGACTAGTGTGTTTTAAGCATACTTAATAGTCGTAGTAGAAAAATGGTATGGTCTACCATAAACGTGTCTTTATCCTTGTTTGCCACAAGGTGGCACAATTCAGACATGGGCAGACAGAGTTAAAAAAAAACTACTACTGAGTAAGCTCATCCTCTGAGAGACAGCCACGCTGGAAGTAGGGGGGGCTGTGGGTGTTTCAGCACCCCCTGTGGTTATTGGTGGTAGTGCAGTGCCAGAATACTCTCAGGCAGTGTGCCCATGCTTATTTAAAACTAAAAGAAAATCAGCATGTTCTCATACTTGTTATCTTGTTGTTAACTGTTCATAACCACGGACGCTACAAAAGTCATTTAGTAAAGGTTTTTGGTCGCTCTAATTTTCGGCACCCAAAGCTGAAAAAGTCTTCTCATGCCTGGACTAGGACAACCTATTTTAAAAATGAAGTTTCATTTCTGACGCGCTGTTCTCACAGGACCAGTCTGGTTAGTATCCTCCCTCCTTGTCTTCTTACTGAGACTCCGGGAGATGATTCGAGAGATTGATTGACTTTCTTAGGTGGAGACTCAGGTCTATATCTCTCTGAGCCAACTGTGTCTCCTGCTGGCATATTGCAAAGGCTGTGACCGTTCATGGTAAGGGGCAGACCCAGGTCGGTCCCATGGACTAACGCCCCCCCCCCCCCCCAAACACAAGGGACCCCTCACTACCCCTTCTTTTATCTATCCTAATAGCCTGTGTGTAATAACCAGTGTGGGGAACCATTCGTGCAGGGTTAAGTGTGTGTGTGTGTGTGTGCAAAGGAAATAGTGTATAAGTGTATATATGTGTGTCTGTGTCTGTGCGCATAAAGGAAAAGTTTATGTGAGAGTGTATGTGTTTCAGTATTAGTGCACATTTGTGATGGATTAGCCATTTTGAGTTTCTGTGTACATATTGAAAAACAATCAGTAAATTCTTTTGAAACGTTTTCTATATTTCTACATATTTTGCATATTTTGTATATGTACTGTTCATAATAAGTGATAATGATTTTGAAGTATCTCCATAAGGCCGCCAACTACAGGGTTGTTTTGGGATCTTGATCACAAACATGCATTCTCAGCCACAGTGCCGCTGGCTTCCCAGCATGCCTTGTTGGAACTGTTTGGGTTTGCTCCTACCAGATGCTCCAGGGCCTTGGCAAGCCCAAAGCCTGACTGCCGAATGGTTTTTCTTATCTTCCAGTTTCTCCTCCATGCAGATGCAGGCAGATGTGGGGGGATGTCTGCTCTTTATCTCCCTTTGTCTGTTGCTACCTGGCAGCTGCAGGACTTCCCTGATAAGACCAAATTTCTCTCCAAGCCCCCTTTAGCACTCCAGTATCACCCACCATTATGGCTCCACTGTAACCAGCATTAGCTGCCATTGTGGCTCCAGTATCTTTCTACAGCCTCATGCATATTTAAATGCATATTGTGAGGATTCCCTATTGTTTTATCAGGCAGTGGCTGAATTCATTTATATGAATCTATCCATCTATTTATCCTGGTTTGGTTCATGGGAGGAGGGGTCTGGAGCCAGGCAGCACAGGGGGGGACACTGGGGGGGACACTGGATGGGATACCAGTGAATTAATTTCTGGTGCTAACAAAACTTAGGTGAAATATAATGTGGAAAAGGCATCGATAACATTGGAACATCTTTTGATTTCAGAGAAAGAATGTAGGTATCCATTAACTTACGTCCAGCTTTCGTCAGATGTATCTTGATCATTCTAGGGGTAAAGTCAAAATTACTTTCTAACATAAGATGCAATATCACACACATTTAATGGAACTTCTATAGTGGTAGTGTGAGCAGTTCATTTTGATTTTTGCCACATGACGCACATGTGATAAAGTTTGTTCGCTATTGTCCCCAATGTCTGCTTCAGATGTCTCTTGATTTAAATTTTATTAAGGCTTTTACGGGGCATAGGTACGATCGGACATTACTCAATAGGGCATAATTTGATGGATGGCTGCAATTAATGAAATAATTAAGAATGAAGTACTTTTTGTTTAAATTAAGGAGCAAAATCCCTGCAGGTATTTCTAACCTGGCACAAATTTGGTTTAACAGCTGGAAAATTATAACAAATCCTCAGATATGCATTAGTTTAAATGTGCTTCGAACCGTGCTATTTGCTCCACCAACTGTTCAATTATGGCTAATTAATTAAGGTTAATTAACTAAAGCAGGCACACACAGTGAGTCACCAGGACAAGGATAGTCATCATATTTACCTGTCAACACAGTCAGCTTTGTAGTTATATGCATATGATTCTGAAATGTTCATTTTGAATTTGCAGTGATAGGAAAATTTCAATCAATCCATCCATTTTTAATCCCCTATCCTGATCAGGGCCTCAGGGGGACCTGTAATCTATCTCAGAGAGCACAGGGTATGCCTTGAACACAGGGCTAGAGCTACCTTTTTAGGAACCTTAGGCAAAGCTTTGGAGGTCCCCCTACCAAGAAAACTGATGATCATTTACTTCCTCTATAACACAGGTAATTTAGGGGCGCTAGTCAGCTACCTATTCTGCCTATAGCTAGAATTGGGCATGTGCCAGCACATAAACATTTTAAATTTTGTGTGGTTATTCTTATTTTTAAAAGATATGCATGAATAATTAATATATATATCTTCATGATTTTTGGCCTTCTTTGACTGACCAGGCCCTCAGCAGCTGCCTAGTTTGCCTATGCTTGAATCGGGCCCTGCCTGGACAGGATGCATGCAAATTTACATTTTTACATTTTAGTACGTCGTATACACCAAGCAGCCATAACATTACTACCACCTGCCTAATGTTGTGTATGTCTCCCTTGTGCTGCCAAAACAGCCTTGACTTGTTGAGGCATGGACTCTACAAGATCCTTGAAGCTGTCCTGTGGTATCTGGAACAAAGATGTTAGCAGCTGATCCTTTATATCCTTCTAAGTTGTAAGATGGGACCTCCATGGATCAGACTTGTTTGTCCAGCACATCCCACAGATGCTTGATCACATTGAGATCATGGGAATTTGGAGGCCAAGTCAACACCTTGAACATTGTTTAAGTAGGTGGCTTGTGTCAAAGCAACATCCATCCAGGACCCAAATTTTCCCAGCAGAACATTGCTCAGAGCTTCACACTGCCTCCGTTGGCTTGCTTTCTTCCCTTATTGCCTCCTGGTTCCATCTCTTCCCCAGGTAAATGATGTACATGCACCCGGTCGTCCACATGATGTAACAGAAAACTTGATTAATCAGACCAGGCCACCATCTTACATTATTCTATGGTCCAGTCCAGTTCTAACGCTCACATGCCCATTGTGGACATCATGGGCTGTGGACAGGAGTCAGCATGGGCACTCTGACCGGTCTGTGGCTACGCAGCCCCACATGCAGCAAGCTGCGATGCACCTTGTTTTCTGACAACTTTCTAATATAGCTGGAATTAACTTTAACAGCAGTTTGTACTGCAGCAGCTCTCCTGTGGTACTGTACCAGAGGCTAGCCATGTGCATCAGTGACCTTTTGGCGCCCCTTGACCCCATCAACAGTTCACCAGTTGGCCTTCCTTGGACCACTTTTGGGAACACCTCATAAGACATGCCGTTTTGGAGACGCTCTAACCCAATCATCTAAATTTTATGTGTGTGTATGTATACATTCTCTATACATATAAATTGTAAATGTGGTGATGTTGTGGAGTGCAGTGTGGAGTCTTTCTGAGCGACCTCACTGTAAGTCGTTCATTCAGCAGCCACATCTGCCTGCATGTGGGTGATGGCAGCCGGGGACTGTCCCCTCGTAAATCAGATGTCGGTGGCCATGCAGGCTGGCTGTCTCTGCAGGTGCACCTGATTACCTGCTTACTGGACCCTTTGTGTCCCGTGCCCTTGACAATGCCTGGCCAGTTCATGCAGCTGGTTAATGGTACAAAGGCAGAGTCTCACCTGGATCTCTTTGTGTTTACGTAACCTGGGTCCAATGTGCATAATTCCTGGACTGAGAATAAAATTAATTCAATCAGGCCCCCCTGATACGCAGTTCCTCCCTCTTGGGCCGTATCCAGGAGAACTTTACCAGTACTCCCCCCAAGACAAAGCCTACAAGACTGTACAATGTTGCTTTAGAGAAAAAGGCTGGTCAGCAAATAAAGAATAATTATAGTGTGCTTGTCTTACTGAATACAAATATGAGCTTCTCATACTAGTGTAGCAACTTAGCACATACAATGTACACTCTTTATCAAATTGTTGAAGCTTACGTTTACCCATTCAGGCCAGTAAGGCAGCTTGCAAAATGCAAATTGTGTGTGAAGCAGACTTTTTCCCCATGCCCCGAAATACAGAAGAAATGCATTTTTTAATTTTTAAGATATTCCCACTACAAAAAAGATTTGAAGTATCTGTGGACAGGCTGAGAATGAGACAATTGTTGGGGTGACAGCTGTTTTACTATTCAAATCTTGGGGGTCAGCTCCATCTGCAAATTACGCCTCTACATTTGAATGGCTATTTTTTTTCTTTCAATCCACAATACAGAGGATTTAATTTGTGATGTAATTTGTGTGTGTCTGTGATCCAGGTATACATTACATTGTAGGGACTAAATGTCCCCTCAACATGATAAACACCTGTTATGTTGACATTGTGGGGACCATTTTTTGCACCCCACAAAGGGAAATTCAATTTTATAAAAATCAGTGACTGCAATCAAAAAATTACATAAAAAGACTTGTATTTTGTTTGATTACTTGTGGTTAAGGTTAGGGCTAGATAGGGGTTAAGGTTGGAATTAGGGTTTTGAATTAGAAATAAATGGACAGTCTCCACGAAGATATGAGAACATGACTGTGTGTGTGCATGTGTGTGGTTGTTGAGCATGAATTTCAGTATCTATCAGTTTTCACTATAAAGTTTAAGATTATTTCAACTGCAAAGTTTTTGTCTTAGATTCATTGAAGCAATATGTTAAGAACCTTTACTCACAAAGACATCCCCACAACCAGCTACCTACTGAATAAAATCATTAACCACTACGCCATCTACTCCCTGAATCATCATTAGGAATTTTTTCTGCTTAGTGCTGTTTTGATAAAGTGTAAACCCACTGCCAAAGGACTACAATTCAACACTAACCCCCCCATAAACACAGACTCACACTGTCCATGTGCTTGTCCCTATACCACTGGTCAGCTAATCACACTACCGCTGACTCAGGCCAAGAAACTAACTGCTAGTCTTACAGTGTGAGGAACCCTGGCCGCACCCCACCCCCTGAAGGTGATTTTGGGTAGTGCAGAAATGCTAACATGCACTCATCGAACCGCATTGTTTGTGTCTATTTTCCCACAAGTCTAAGTAGTCGGTGCAACTCCTCAGTAGAAACACATTGTATAAAGGGCAAAACAGTGAGCTAAAGATACTGCTGTACTTTATGGATACCACTTGTAAATTAATAAAATGTATACACATTATACATGCAAAAATAGAATTTGACAAGGAAATTATTCTATATTGTGAGTCGAATTTTTATTTTACTTTATTATTCCTGTGAAACTCTGATGAAAAAATAAAATGTATTTTAACTAATACTAAATCTTGTCCATCAGCTTTTGAAAGATGTTCTGTGGGGCAGATTCAGCAGCATTTAATGCCAGTCAGTCCCCTGTAATTGTTTTGTCATAGTGATTATTCAAAGCCTACAACACAGTTTGCTTTTATTGTTTCTGCAGCTGGATGACAGTAAGCAGTTTTCACCCAGCCAATCCTATTCTTCCTCAGCTGATTAGCTTCAGGGTTCAGGTGCAAGGCCTGTGATCTTAAAGAACCACCAGCTGTATTAAATTTCAGCTCAAGACCCTTGTGGACACTGACGATTAAAATATTCATTATATATGGAGGAGTTAAACACCCAAATAGCTTATATGGTCTGACACATACACAGTAATTACGCTCCTAAATTGTAGGGGGTGTTTGGTTTTAAGGTGAGACTTCCAAAAGCCTTAATATTTCTCCTGCACTAATTGCTTCTTCCTGCTGCTCCACTCCCCGGTGTTTTTGTGATTGACAGCTGCTTGGCCCCGCCTCCGCACATGCACTCTATAGGAAACAGGGCTATATATCATTTCAGTGCATGCTAAATACTCGCATCATTCTGTCAGACTACACCTATTTTGGTTACATTGTGTTGGTCAGCGCTAACCTGGGTTGTTAACATACCAGATGACACAAACCTCAGAGGATACTTCCTTGAATATAATCCTACAGGATCAGAAGGACTGGTTAAGGAAGTATTGAATCCCATAAATCTGAAAGCGGAATTATTAACCCTGATTTTTTTTTTCCAATTCATTTTCAGGAATGAAGGTATATTAAATACCTTTGAAAGGCAAAAAGAACATGCATAATAGTCCATCATAAAAACAATAATGTATTCCAAAGTTAAACAAATGCTGGTATCAGGAGATATATGTTATTTTCACTCAAACAGGTGTATTAATCTGCAGGTAAGAACAGCCAGGCAGGTGTGGGTAGATTTACTCTCTCTCTGAATACACACATACACACACACACACACACACATACACACACACACACACACACACACACACATACACACACACACACACACACACATGTCAGAGTCATATGTCTCCAGGAAATGGTTCATACATATTGTCATTGGGTTTTGAAAATCCCACCTTGCACACAAAGTGAACACAGTCCCCCTCCCACCACACACACACACACACACACACACACACACACACACAAACACCCCACCATCTGCTGGCAGGGTGTTAGGCTGAGTGCTATAGGACCAGCTGGCATGCAATCATACTGCCACATTCCCCTTTCCTGAGTTTGGCAAAAAAAAATGCATGACTTAGGTGGGGGAAGGGATAGACGGAGGTGCTGGTGTCTTTGGGGGGGGGGGGGGGTAAACCAAAGTAACCCTCCACCCTCCAAGCCACCTCCACCAAGGCCTGAGGAGATGTTGGGGGCTTGGGGACAATCAGGGCTTGTGTCAAATGCCTTTATTAGACACCCCCCCACCTCAGGCCTAAATGTTGTAATCAAGCAGACAAAGGAACATGCAGATCCCCATTGCCGTGGCAACAACAGCTGCACCCCTGGCGGAGTCGGAATCCCTGTCGCCAGGGAGACAATGGACATGTGAAACCTCATCTTCGTCAGTATCATTTATTTATCGCATCCTCTCCCTGTCCCTTTTAAATTTAATACCAGCCTGATGAAGGTTAGCTTAATAAACGTGAGTGCTGACCCCACCTGTGAAACTGAATAGCAGGCTTGATTAGTGCGACAGCTGCATCCTGCCGGTCCTAGGTAGCAACACTGTGTTCCACCCCCCTGGCCTGTCCACAGTTTTTCCATCACTGGCCATGTGATCAGGTACAAGCTCGAGTGGTCGCCGGCTAGCCCATTAGTGTAGCATCCACCACAGCAGACTTCAAGGCTTGGTTGTTCATTCTCAGAGTGTTTCCTAACAATGCCACGGGAAATTTAATAATCACTGTTGTTAGCGCATAGCAACAGCATCCACCTCTTATATAAAAGCAGCACATATGAGTATATAGTAATTGGACAGAAATGGAGCAATTGAAGACAAAGCATGACAGAATACATTTATTAATAAACAGTGTGCTGAAATCTTATACTTTCAATATACTTCAGCTGACCACACTAAATATTTTACATGCTTTAGATACACTAAAAAATGGATGATGTATAATGAAGTCCCCCAGTTAACATGAATGAGTCCTGCAACCCTATCACTGTGGCGTAGTGGGACTGCCATAATTTTTTGAAACCATGATCGAAATGCAGATGAACGTGGGCACCGAGAATGACTTTGGTCTTGGTATACAGTATATGTTTGATTTCAGGAATGGCAGATATGTATCATTATCCTGATAATGCTTCTTATTACTTATTGTTATATGCACTTGGCTGACTTGTGAATCAATAATTGTAGTAATATTTTATAAATAACCAAACAAAATGTAAATGTATGTTTTCACTGTTATTATATCATGATTGTTATATTTTAAACATCATATATTCATGTTCAAAGTGTATTGGAAAGGAACCATCGAAAACTTTGTCTCGCTCATTCTCTTCAGAAAACACTATAAAATAAGGGTTGTGTTTATGTTCAATGGGATTAAATTTCATCCTGTATTACAGGGTGAATCTCCAGGATCCCATGATGGGCACCCCCCCCCCCCCCCCCAACGGAGATGATGGCACGTCCAAAAAAGGGAACATGGCGGGTTGCATGCATTAGTGCTAAAATTAGCTTGTTAGCACTTCAAGGCCTCTTCCTGTCCGGCAGCTGTGAGGCCTGAGAAGAGGAAGAGACCCCCCCAGCCCCCTGTTTGAACAGTGCACAGTGACTGGCAGCTGGCAGCCTGCCCTATTATACACCCCACCTCCCCCACCCCACTGGGTTGCTCTGGATACTCCAGCCTGGCTAATTACAGCCAATGACTGCTCAGCACCAGGCAGACCCACCACACCTGCCTGGTCTTCTACACTGGGACTGTCCCATCTGGGCTACATAGGTGGGTGGACTGTACCTCTTGTATCTGAGATATAGTGTAGGCTGTTCAATCGGCATGCGACACATACTGCCGATTATGGTGCTGCTGGTTGTGAGTATGTGTGTGTGTGTAGTCCAGGTATACATAACAATAACATGTGGGGACCAAATGTGTTTGGAATGGGCCCTCAAGAGACCACGGCTGAGCAATCTCGTTGGAGAAGCATGGTCAGGTCAATGGGGAGGGGATCATGAGCAGGTGGTCTGGGAGGGACATGGGGGGGGTCTCATGTGGGGGTGAACTGGATCCTTCTGCTGTAGGTGGAAAAAACAGGCAACTGAGTGCAAAACCAGCTATCCGAGATATGCAGGGACCATAAACTAGAAATGACATAGGAACAAGCAGGCTGGAGCTAGCATGAGGCAGACACTTTTATCCCAAGCGAATATACACTTCTTTCTTTTTTTTTGAGAAAGCAGGGTCACACAGCCCCTGAAGCAATTGTGGGTTAAGGGTCCAACAGTGACATCACTCTGCTGAGCATGGGACTTGAATGAGTGATCGTCCATTCACATGGCATATCAATCCCCTGAGCCACACACCTCTCCCATGTCATGTTGCAACATGATGACAAGAATTCTGCCCAATGTTTGTTTGCTTAGTTCACATTTTTATCTGAGTTGCCTTACAAATTCAAAATTGTGGAGCACTGGCAATTTCTGTATATGTACTTTATAAGATATGAGAATTATGAGCAAATTCTGCAAGCTGAATTTTTTTAAATCAATTTAATAATGTTGTCCAGTATGTCCTATGTCAGATTCTCATGCTTGCATTTACACTCATTTCACACACACACACAAACACGCACATTTCCTGATAGCATGAGGATAATTCGGGTAACCAGGTCAACAGCAGCTGCTAAGAATTCTAGGAAAAACTTGACACATTTCCATAGCTACATTCTATTCATAAGTACATGACACTCGTGGAAGACTGGAGTCACACTCGAAAGAGTCTGAAGCCACAGGCACAAGTAAATGATTAAAGAGAAAATCGGTAGCTAGGTTGAACATAGTAAACCCAAGGAATATGCAATAATTAGCTTTTCCAATGCTTAAAATATAATTTCTTAGTAAACCCTTCAATTAATTGTATGTCAAGGTTACCCAAAGATAGAGATTCATGTGTTTACTTATTTATCTTTTCTTTGCAGAACCTTATATTCTAAAGTTAGCACATAACTACCAGTTGTACCCTTAGTATCTGTGAGCTTGTGTCTCTTACCCATAATGCACTGGTTATTATTCCTGCCTTACTTGCTTAATGGCTGGATACTGCTTTTTAATGTACTGGAAAAATGTCCACTCCTATCTTTTAATGTTCTCCGGTATCTAATAGTATTATGAGCACAAGTTAGAGTATTTTTTTTTTAACAGAATAACTAATAATTGTATTATTAAAAATGATCTCCATAGTAAAAACCCCAAATGTTACAAAAAAGGACAAACAAAATAACCAATCATCATTTTATTAAAATGTATCTCTATAGTAAAAACTCCCAATATGATCAGAAAAAGACAAGCATAGTGTTCTCTGAAAGCACTCCATTCAACACAGACCTTTTCATGGTTTGTGTTGAGCTGTTATCTCCAGAGATGATAACTGAAGATTTTTTTCAGATCTGAGTTTTCTGTTGTACCCTTGAGTCATGAGTTACTTTACTAAAATTCCAAGCATCTTCAGTTTTCAGTTGGATAAATTGATATACTGAACAAAATCATTGATGATTTTCTTTTATCCTACTTTAGTTTGGGAACAGGATAAACACAGGACTGGTCCTTGCTAGGGGAAAAAACATGAGTGATGTTACAGAGAGACAATTACCGTCTGCTTTATAATTGTGTATGGATTATAAAACATGGATTAAGTTAATTATCTGCATTTTCTGTTCTTGATGACAATGTTTGTTACATCTATCTAATCTTTTTCTCATTTTATTAATTTTAATGAATTAAATTATTAAACTGTATTATGAAATCTTCCTTAAAAGTGAAACCTCTCTGACTTATCATCCTGTTTCTCATGAATCTTAGGGGCTGAGAAAAGGTAATAAAAATCACTGGGTATTAATATGGACACAGCATGAAACATAACTTGTTGTGTTACTAAATAAGGATTATTTGAGATGTAAACATGATGGCCCACAAAGGGGTTTTAGATATTCGATCCAACTGTTCTTTAATTGTCACTACAATATAGACACACTCAGAGGAATCATGTGACACATGGGCAACTGAGTCCATTGGACATATGCCTATAATTATGTTTAGACTGTGCCATATGAATACATTAAGGCTGCATGTTCAATTCATTGCTATAAAACCACAGTGTAGGCAGGAGTAATGTGCCCTACCCTAATGACTGTAATTAATCATAACATTAAAAAGCTTTAAATATTTCAAACGAGAGTAAAATTCAAAATCTGTCCCACAGTACAACCGCCCCAGTGCTGCTTTGTGAATAAATACCCATAAGCCTTTGCCCTGAAGCCCACTGCGCACATGGGGCATCTTTGTGTTTCTGAGGATTACTGCCGGTCCATCCTGCCCCATCTAATTCCCATTCTCTCCAATAGAACCAGGGACAATTCCAGTGGGGGATGGGAAATGGAAGGATATGTCACAGTTACGGTGGAGCAACATGAGGCAGGTGGGGTAGCCTGAAATGTTCTAATTATTATTTATAACATTATTACTGTGTTTACCTGGATGTTATGCAGCCAAGTGCAATCCCTTTTACTACATAATGATGCTGCTAAGTATCTGTGCCGCGGTCTGGATGGGGTCCGCCAGGAACTTGGATCAGGTTAGGTGACTGTCATTAACTACCATGCAACCTGCTGCCCTAATGTATCCGAGACACTGACAAAGAGGGGGACACTGTGGGAGGGGTTCAGGGGGTGTTGCCTTCAGTATGGGGGGGG
>JAODKF010000001.1:20977200-20990819 GCA_026779585.1 Mormyrus proboscirostris
CCCCCCCCCCACAACCCGGCCGGGGAGGGGGGTATGTGCGGGGGGGGAGGGGCGTGGTTTAAAGACAGCGGATTCTGAAAGTGGGGGAGGGTACAGTGAGTGTATGTATGTGTTTGGTGGGGGGGGACAAGCGTAGTTGTAAGAGCTGGCAGGGTGTAGGGGGCAGGGTGGAGAACCAGCCTAGGGGCTTCCCACACCACAAACAGGGCTGTTCCATTCAAAATTACGATAACACCTGCTTGTATCCTGTGTCCAGCTCACCTCCCTTTCAAAGTCGGGGACTATACTGTCATCATCGCTTCTAATATCTTTTATTTTGCTCTCCACAGGAACACACATCCACTTTCAGATACACAGTAACAGTGTTTGACAAATTACTGTATTAGACACTGCATCTACGCTATTCTAAAAGTACTGAAGCGCCCTTACTGAATCTCAAAAATGAAAAGCAATGAAAAGTTATACATAAAATCAGTTTTGTGCAATTCAGAAAAGCATTACACAGGAAGATAAAATAATTGCATCAAGAAAACGGAAGATGTCACATTCTACTACAATTCCACTTTGACGTGGGTGAACGCGTTTGCAGGGCTAAATTTAGCATCGGGCGTCATTTAGCTTTGTTATAAGGCAGCAGCACCGCAGGCGCGTACCCAAGCGTCACGAGTCCGTCGCTTTCGGTGCACGCGACGTCGCCAGATGGACAGTATTCGCGCGCATACCTGGGACGCAGAGGAAAGGACAAGAGGCCTTCAGCGCGCATAGCAATCGCCTTGCCCCCCGGCAATCTGTGACACCGAGCGCATTGGCACAGCTGTCTGTGATATATTTAAGGTAGAAAAACACCAAGGCGTTTTATTGTTATCTATGGAGGGCGCAGTAATAATTGGTATATTACATATAATTATAGTGTGATAATGTGTTTAAAAAATTCGAACTGGTACTATAGGCATTATGCCCCGTCTCTATAAGCGACCAATTTATAGGTTTGACCGGTGATGAATCGATTACTTACCGGTTTTATTTGGTTATCCCCGAGACGCTAAAATGTTTTTTGTCCACGTACGTAGCCACATTAGTATATTTATTAGAATTGGGGTGGGGGGTAATTATAATAATTGAGAAGTGGGGAACCCTCAGCCGTTGCAGGACACCACCCTCCAGCTTCACCTTCCCCTACTGTAGCAGGAACCCCAAAACCAATGCGGTTTACTTACAAACAGGCAGAACGATACAGCCGCTTAATATTCAGGAGAGCATGACGCGACACTGCACCTCCTGAATAATGAATACAATGACGTGTGCAATGCGGAGTTTTGCGGTCCGGGTTGCGGCGGCGTCCTGCATTCATAAACGGAAGGCGGAGTCGGGCATAAATCATGATGCGGCCGTGACGTACATTGGAGAGCTTTTTATCGTCTGCTGCAGCAGACAACCCGGCAGCGAGAGGAGGGGACGTACTCGGGCATTCGGAGCGAGCACGTTACCAGCACGTCCAAATTAAGCCAGAATTTAGCAAATAATTATTGGAAAAAATCTACAAGCAGAGGTATTTAAATAAACGGGAAGTTAAAATTTCTATAGAGATTCATTTGACCCCTCCCTCTCTTAGTACTATAAGTTGTGTAATATTTTTATTGTAGCCTACTCTTTTCGCATTGTTTACTGTCCATAAAGAATATTTGGAAAAAAACTGCATTTGCTACCTTACGTTTCCAACCTCTAATTTCACACAAATAAATGGGTGATTACGGGTTCGGTTTGTTACAGACAGCCAACATTGACAGCAGCTCTACGGTCTTTGGCGGAGGAGCCTTCAGGTCCTACGCGTCTCCCTCCCTTGCTTCGAGTGCCCGAGTCTCCCCAGTTTCTCCCAGCGGCTTCACGGTCTCCGGCAGCAGCTGCGCCTCCGTCGCGTCCTCGCCGTTTCCGTTCGCTGCTGCGCAACAGCGAAACATGCAGGATGAGCTGCTCTTTGGTGTGACGATCACGCAGCGGCAGCAGCAGCGGCACTCTCCGTCCACCGACGACGACGACAGCAGCAGCGACGGCACGACCCGTCACACCGGGGCGCAGCGATCCGGCCACGGCAGCGGCGTTAACAACAATCCCGATTACGGCAATCAACTGGGTCAGCGGACGCGGACGGACTACGACCGGCTCAACCAGAACCAGCAACAGTTGCCCGATTTTAAGAGCGTGAATCCAGAGAAATTCGGCCAGACGCAGCAGATTTGTGACCTTCATCAGCAGCGCAAGAAGCATCAGCAAATCATTGGACAGCAGCCGCAGCAGGAGACGGAGTACGGCACCGTGCAGCCGCCCCCACCCCAGGGAGAGGTCAGTGTTCCCGGACAGAAGCAGCAGTATCCCGCTATAACCCAGCACCACCGAGGGTCTCCCGAGTCGGAACACAGCTCGAACGGGAGCCCCGGTCGGGTCGCCCCCTTATCAGCCGAGGACGTCGACGCCAATGTGGTGACCGCTGCGTCACCGTCGCCCTCTTCCGCGAATCCGAACAAGGTCAAGATCCAAATGGACTCCCCCACCGCCCACCTCATTAACAACGGCAATGGAAACGGCGCGGCTAGTATGCTGGCCGGCGGTCTCGGAGCCGGCTTCCCCAGCCTCCCGAACGCAGAAATGCAGAGTCCGCACCAGAATACGGGCGGCTCCACATCCCCGACCTTACCCGGATTCGGAACCCCGTGGTCTGTCCAGACCAGCTCCCCGCCGCCGCCTGTCACTAGCTCCGCCAACCCGAATCACGCAAACGCTATGAATCAGGTCTCCGGTACTGAACCCGACAACAGTTTCTACCCCGGGCTCCCTTCCTCCATCAACCCGGCGTTCTTCCAGAGTTTCTCGCCAGTTTCGCCTAATCCCTGTGCGGGGATTAACGTGCCGGGCTTCGGCAGTCCTTTCTCGCCCCAGATCAATGTCCCGCAGCCGCAGCAGAGCCGGCGGTCCCCGGTCAGTCCGCAGATGCACCAGCAGCACCAGGGCGCCTATCTCCAGCATAGGAACAACTATAACCAGCACCAGGTGAGCGACGCTTTCAGGTTTACCGGACCGTGGGGATAAACACGGATATAATCCATAATTAACTGCGATTGCAGAGCCACCTAAAATCCCGGTTCGTTATGCGAAAGCTGTGGAAAATTTGACCAGCTCCATAAATATATATTTATATTGGATTTACTGCAAACAGGGAGGGGGTGGTAAGCAGGATAGACTGTTTATGAGACCAAGGCCACGACGACACTCAGCTACACAATTCGGCGCTTAACCCCGCACACAAATCGGCCCATTGTGAACCCGGAGCTGGCCGAGGAATACCAATGAGGCGGCCTGTGTGAAGGGGGACCCAGGTTCCGCTGGAGATGCGTGCGGTTCACATACGGGGAGGGGTCGCGTTTTATTCATTCGCCTATTGTGCCTGTATGATCATGCCTGGATGCAGCACAATTTCTAGTGCTATAGCTATATCTCCTACGCTTTTTTGTCACCCACCCCTCCTTCCCGTCCGGGCAAAGACGGTATCAGTATCAGCTGTCGGTGGCGTTAAAAAGCTTCTCACGTGATGTTCCTGAAATAATATGCCAACACCCCCCTCCTCGCACCCAGCCTACCCCACCCCCCAGGACTCAGCAAATCTGGTCGGGGAAAGCTAAAAATAGCACCGCGGCGATGCGTTTTAAAATGGAAGGAAGACGTCAGGAATACACTTGACAAGGCAGGGCCTCTTGAGCATGCAAATTTACTGACTGACATATTGCAATTAGAGTCTCAGTTCTCTTTCCGAGAGCAGATGCACTCCTACTGACGTGGTAATTATAAGGTTAGTGACCAAGTGCTACTGAGACAGCACTTTTTAAGGGAATTTGACTCTTTAGTGGTTAAAATTGTGAAATGGACAGCTAAGGTAACAAGTACAGTAAAAATGGGCATATGATATAATAATTCATCCATTGGTCTATGTTTTGTAATAGTTTTATGTCTTATTGTTCCATTGTGAAGCAGTAATAATTATAGAAATAGCAATTGTAGTGTATAATATAACATTAACTGCAGCAGTTTTAATAAATAATGGTAATCAGTGTGATAATATAACAAATAATGTTATCATAATTTATAGCCAATGAGTGTAGCCTTATTGATTAACAGCTACGAAGAAAAGCACCTTAAACATTGACTTGATGGATGGCAGTACGATGTACAAAGAGAGGTTGCGAGTGCGCCACATTTCACACCCCGCGGTCTTGGGTGTCCTCACTATGCCACGCTAACCCGCTAACCCCTCTTGGGTCGCCGTGAGCCACCCCATGGCGCAAGTAGCACTTTGGAGGTCATGGTAGTGCATGCTGGGTATGGAGGGCAGGCAGTGCTGGTGCTGCAGCAATTGGCTGTATTGCCAGACTCGTGTTCTGATTGGTGCAGCGGTTGGGTCACCGTTCTGATTGGTGGAGGACTGGTCCTGCAGCACCTGACGTAAGAGGGGGTGGAACCTATGATCAGTGTACCAATTACAAATTGTATGTGGGCGTGATCTTGTTTGGTTTTTCTTTTTTAATCTCTAGTGATCTCAAGGTTCCTGGACTCTGCTTCAGCCAGATGTCCTGTTTTCTGATTCCTCATCAGGCTGTAAGTCACGTTGTCATCAGTGCCTTGCAGTTAACTGCTCCCCAGACCTTACTCTTCTCAAACATGCCAGCAATGCTGCTGCAAGCAGAGAGTGCAGTCAAGGCGAACCATGCCAGGGGTGGCTGTAGGGTAAGGGGAGCGAGGGAGCATGAAGCTGTGTAACTCAGGAGGTTAGGATGCTGTGCCTGTGATTGGAAGTCTGCTGGTTCAAATACAGTGATTTCACCAGTGGGCCCTTGAGCAAGATGTGAAAATGAAGGCTGAGGGTCATTGGCTGGACTTTAGTTCCTTGTCTTTCTGTACTGTCCTTGACTCATATGGCTCTCTGCCCATGTCACCTCCCTGTGGTTAATGTCATTGGCAGGAGCTGATTGTGGGGCCCTAGGAAAAAAAACTCCACGGGGCCTTGCAACTCACCATCGCCTGACATGGTAAAATTCATTACCATTATTCTAGCATGATTAATGAATAATTTCCGCAAAGAACATTTGATCAATGTAAGTCCTTTATTTTCACTTGTGTGAAATGCACAACTAAAGATGCACCAATCAATCGGCGTGAGACCAGAAATAGCTGATTTTTTTTGCCCTAATTGGCACCTAAAAATGGCCAATTTTGTGAGCCAACCAAGTTGTTTACCATCTACTATGTTGCTTCCGTCCCCCCACTGATGTTCCGTGATGGGTGAGGTAAAACACTTACGGGTGACATGTCTGTTGCATGGAGATTCTTCACAGTATGGGACAGAGATGTTAAAGGGGCAGTTCACCTCAAAACTGAAAGGTATGTTTCAGAGGGGCTTTAGTGCTGTCTATCCGTGTAGATTGTTCTGCTGTGAGTTATCTAGTTTTGGTGATATTGGCCGTGGAAATGTCAATCAAACTTCTGCAATAACTGTGACACGGATATATCATTGTGGCTCTGGTTCAGAACTACAATGCTTTAATGTATGTGTGGAGTTGTGTGGCTCAGTGTGTTAGGATGCTGTACCCTTGATCAGTCACTGGTTCCAATCCCAAGGTCAGCAGAATGGTTTCACCATTGAGTCCCTAAGCAAAGCCCTTAACCCCAGTTACTCTAGGGGCTGTCGGACTTTGATTTCTCTTAAAGCTTGGATTAAAGCTTCTGCTGAATAAATAAAATATCTATAAATTATTACCTTGAAGTCCCTGCTAAGGAAATCAATTCCAATAAAGAAAGAACGAAAAGCAAAGAGCTGAATATGCAGGAAGGGAGGCTGTTTTGTGGAAACAGGCCTGTAGAAGAAGAGGAAGTTGTTACTTTTGGGGGGCATTACAGAACTAGCTGTTCAGGTCAGACGAGGCCGTCGGACAGCTGAGCTCATTTTGGCAAAGGCTTTCATGCTGAGAAATCCGTTTCTTTTGTTTGCTTTTACCTTTGGAGCTTGTTGAAGTTTCACAGTTTGCGCAGCAGTGCACTGGGATGCGTTAACCTCGGCGGCCTCAACCCCATGTTTGACCTTTGACTTCAGAGCAGGCCAAGTGGCCTGACTATCAGGCTTTTGTTTTCATCTTTTCATGGAGTTTTACTGCTTCCCCTCTGCTCTTCAGAAGACACATGGGCCCCAAGGCGAAGAGAGTGGAGCCTGTAAAGCGCAGCACGGATTAGCCTGGTATCCCTTTCCAGCGATGAGTTTACTGACAGGAAACCCCCAATGATAACCCCTTAGAACAAAGTTGGCGTGAGCGACACCCCCTGCTGTCCCCTAAGCTGGAGGGCCTGCTGACTGCTGATGCTGGGTGACTGCAGGAGGTCTGTCTCCCAGCCATGGTCCCAGGCAGCCTGCAGATATGCGGGATAGTGATAGCGTGCCCTTCTCTATGAGGGCCTGTCAGTAAGCAGGCTCTCTCCTTCTTTTAACCCCTGGTTTCTCTGCCTCTGCATTCCACTCCCCCTTTTTTCTTTATTTTCAGCTCAACCCCCGTTCCCCATCTCTCTCTTCAATAAATGCGGCATACATTTCAGCAGCATTACCAGAGCATAGAAACTACAGGACGCCATTTACTCATGCCACACCCCAGCAGACACACTTGTGGTATAGATTTTTATATTGTACATATAGTAATCCAACTTTACCTGACCAGATGCGTGACTATTAATAATCCCGACTACGCATCTGGACTAGATATCACCGGCAGGCCATGCACCTTGTAGGCGGAGCCTGCATGTCCGTTATAGGCGAACAAAACTCCATTATATGTGAGTCTGCTATATCCGGTGCTTTTTCTGCATGTTCGTAAAGGCGCACGGCTGGGATGAGTAGACCTCATCCATTATAGACGATATTCCGTTATAAGCGAGTCCACTAACAGGATTTTACTGTATTAATAATTAATAATAATAAATAAAAGCACAAGCCTATTATTTGTGTGTGCCTCCCATTAACTTGTAAATGGCATAGCATAATACATAATATGGATAAAAGTATTGGGACACACCTCTTAATCATTAAATTCAGGTGTTCTATTCAGACCCGTTACCACGGCTGTGTAAAATCAAGCACTTATCCATGCGTCAGGTTTACAAACATTTGTGAAAGAACAAGTCATTCTGAAGAGCTCGGTGAATTGAAGCATGATACTACCATAAGGTGCCATCTTTGGAATAAGTCAGTTTGTGAAAATTCTTCCCTGCTAGATATTCCATGGTCAACTTTAAGTGGTATTACTGCAAAGTGGAAGCATTTAGAAACAACAGGAACATAGTGTGTAAAAGTTGCTAACACTCTGCTGACCCAGTAATTGCAGAGTCCCAAACTTCCTCTGGCATTAACCCCAGCACAAAAACTGCACCAGGAGCTTCATGGAATGAGCTTCCATGGCCAAGCAGCTGCATGCAAGTCTCACATCAAGTGCGATGCCAAGCATCAGCTGGGGTGGTGTAAAGCACGCTGCCACTGCACTCTAGAGCAGTGGAAACATCTTCTGCGGAGTGACGAATCACGCTTCTCTGTCTGGCAGTCTGATGGACAAGGCTGGGTTTGGTGGATGCCAGGAGAACTTTACCTGCCTGACTGCATTGTGGCAAGTATAAAGTTTGGTGGAGGAGGGATGAAGGTATGGGGTTATTTTCCAAAGGTTGGGCTAGGCCCCTTAATTCCAGTGATGGGAATTCCTAATCCTTCAGCTGGACATCCCTTTGGACAAACCTATGCTTCCAGCTTTGTAGGAACAGTTGGGGAAGGCTCTATTCTGTTCCAAATGACTGTGCCCCAGTGCACTAAGGTCCACAAAGACATAGTTGGCTGAGTTTGGTGTGGAAGAAATTGACTGGCCTGCACAGAGCTGTGACCTCAGCCCCATCGGACATCTTTGGGATGAATTAGAACGGAGATTGCAAACCAAGACCTTCACGTCCAACATGTGTGCCTGACCTCACAAATGCTCTTCTAGATGAATGGGCAAAAATTCCCACAGACACACTCCAAAATCTCGTAGAAAACCTTTCCAGAAGAATGGCAGCCATTATAGATGCACGGGGGGACCAACTCCATTGATGCCTATGGATTTAGAATGGGGTGTCAAGTTCGTGTAGGTGTAATGTGCAGGTGCCCCAATACTTTTATCCATATAATATAGCAGAAGGCTTTTCTATGGTACTGTGTGGCTCTGGGTTAGGGCACTGTACTTGAGTTTGGAAGATCATCTGTTCAAATCCCAGTGTTTGGATTTCTTTTTGCATTCCCCAGATTGCTCCCAGAATCATGACTGTGCTTTGTCAGTTGTACATGTGTGGATAAAAGCGTTTGCTCTTTTTACTGTGCTCTTTCCTCCCCCCCCCCCGTCCCTTATGCCCCCATCCTCTCTCACCACCATCTAGCAGAAAGTGTCCAGTAATGAACTGGCCCTAATAGGTTACAGGTTTAAGATCCTTCTTGACCAACAGACATGCCCAACTGACTCTGCCTGTTTACAAATTAGCTGACAAACTTGTGCTCCTTTCTTATAGTTTCTGCAGCACAGATTTGATAGTTGACATAGAACATGATTTTGCAAAGTCATTTATCATTTTCTTTTTCTGTGTGGGCACACAATGTAACAAGGCAGACAGGAGTGTACACAAGAAGAGACAGCCAGGGATGGACCCAGGCTCTGCCCTAAAGGACATAACAGCTCCATTCCTCGCTCTAATCTTGGACTGCAATAGTAACTTATGTATTCAGCTTGTGTTGCAGTGCATTCTGGGTAGAGAGAAAAAGCAGACTAGATGTGACCAGCTGCATTTATATTGCTGTAGTAATACGATGATGATATTTTACTTATTTTTGTGATATACTACTGTATATATAATTTCATAAGTATTTTTCGTTACTGTCTCTCGTAATTTATTTATATTTTTGTTATTGGTTGGGTGCCTTAGCCAGCACTTTTTAATGAGGGGATTTTCAGCAGTTTCGCTCTAATGGCCAGACACAATCTTGAGATCTTGACCAGTGAAGTTATTGTAGACTCCCGCCTTCTGTTTTATACTGTCATTATGTTCAAAGACATAATGCAATAGATTAAAATAGCGTGAATGCATGGGGCAGGTGCTCTCGCGGATATATGTTTTACAACAAAATGAGTTGTCTTTCCGATTACGTCAATGTTAGGTTACACTCTGGACCCTGAATATCAGAGTTCTTAAGTGTAACAGTTTCAATAAACCACCCAGCTGGTAAAATTATGTTATGTGCTAAATACTGATGAGTAAAATGTCACTGGTTGCCCCCACCTCAGATCCTGCTTTTCATAAACACGAAATGCATGAGATGTGAACCAGCAGCAAATTCTTAAAGCCCCTTGTGCCCATCCGTGGCTCAAAGCGAGTTGGCTGAGGTCTCAGCAGCCACACAGCACAACGCCTCCTTTGTCATCCGTTCGACTGGCTGACGCCTTTATCCAAGATCACCAACCGTACGTCCTAGTATGCAAGACCCAATTAGACTGGGGTATCGGGTTTTTTGTTGTGACTGGGACCAGTGGGACCAGAGACTGGTTTTTGAGAGTTCCATCTGGGTTTTCTTCCCATGGTGCTGGGAGCTAGGCATTGTCTTATTTATTTTCTTGTTTTATTCTGTTCTGTTTCCTCAAACGGTGCTTTTTCTGAAGCCTAGCAGCTCATAGCTAATCTGACCTGCAATGAAGCAGTGCCTCACTTGAACTAGTTTTATTATTAAGTTCTCAGGAAGGAAGTGCTGGTGTTATTGTTATGGTTCTTAGAGCGACTCAGTGGTTCCTAAAGCCTGGTTCTATTGGTACAGTTCTCGGGATGTCCGTGTGGCCGGCGAGTGACGCCCACTGTTACAGTTACAGATATGAGGATGATCATTATTGTACATGCAGCTCTTGTGTCCATTGACTTTTACCATCATCCAACTTGCTGATAATAACCATCTGACCAGCTTCACTGCATTGTACATGTGCACATGACGAACCTTGGGATTATCCAAAGATGCTACCAGCTGTGTCTTATTGGGGTTATTCTAAGCTCTGTCTGGTAGGGGGAATTATGGGTAATTGCCTCAAGTCTTACAGAAGTGATGTGAATATGGCATGGGTTGGATTCCCTGCGGGAGTTTTAACATAGCGACATTAGCCTGTTTGTGCAATTGCAGGTTTTGCTTGGTTAATTTGCCTTGAAAACCCTTTGTTAGAGGTCTGGTTGCGTTTTTGCTGTGAATGAACCAGTGAGCTTTGGCCCCTCCTTGTGGAGTCCTTATTGATTCAGGATTTTATTTTCTGAGATGTTTGAATCTGAACCGTGCTGGTTCAACGGGGCAGAAAGGGGGTATGGGGCTTTGGCACCGCTGTGGCTCTGAGACCCCCACGGCCACTGTCACTGGCCACTGTGTTCCCCGTTTCCTGGCTTGTTTCTGTCGTCGTGGGTTTCATGTCACTGGAAACAGTTGCAGGAGCCGGCAGTTGAACCAGATGCCTTGGGCAGATAACACACCATTGTGCGTCCCCCCCCCCCCCCCCCAGTCCCCTGTGTGCCTCCTCCTCTCAGACATAGCGAGCTGAGCTCCTAAAGATTTCCCCTGACCCCATTTCTTCTACATTTGACAAAGGCCTGTTTGCCAGTGCAGTAACGATCTTGTGTGTGGGAGTGGGCAAGTGGCCTTTTCTACTCTGTATCACCCTTTGATACATCCTTGATCTACTTAGGCCAGTTTCATACTTGAGCACTTCTAATCTGCACTGGTACAATCCTGACCATCGCCGCTACACTCCCAAAACGCATTGGAACAATTATTAGTGCACCTCTTTTTCATAATGGTATTTTACATGTCCCACAAAACTATTTTAAAAACTCATGTCGACATCCTACACTAAATAATGGTATGCTCCTTTCCCAAGATGGTACACCTTTATTCCACGGTGGAACACCCCATCACATGTGGCTAATGATCAACGGTAGACCCCTGTTTCCTAGTGGTATGCTCCTATCCCACAAGAATTTACTCTTATCCAGAAGTGAAATGCTCCTCCTATCTCATGCAGCAGTAATTGCTGGACTACAACATGTATTTGGAGGGTGACTGAGAAACAATGTTAGCTGCAAAGCTCTAAATCCTCTTACTCTCTAATACACACGGACTCACAAATAGTATGCATTCACACTAACAACATACACTAGCACAACCTAGATATTGGACTCTCAGCCTCATTCTGGTTCCCAGATCTGATTGATTTTGCAGAATTCCCATCTACCAGCTTTTCCTGAAACTATTCATGATGTTCTGATAACAGATGGCTAATAGATGGTGCATATCGAGTGAAATCGGCCTTTCAATTATGATCTGTGGGTTTTCCAGCTCCCTCTTGCATTGATTTACATCTGCATATTCTTACCTTTTCTCTTTTCCTCGGGGCTGCTGTTATCGATAAAACCTACATTTTATCAGCCTCTACAGTGGTGATTCTTCTCTTTTATTTTAAAACCACACTTATTTTCATAAAAACTCATTTCCATAATCCCTTAGTGATTAGAATGAATCGAGATAGCAAGCAAATCTGCAGGTTAGATCAAATGTTGCGCTTTAATACAGCAGTATTTCTGTCTTGTCTGATTGTGCACAGGAACGCCGGTTTAGCTTGAGTTTATTGGTAGACCCAGGCCTTGTTGGCATTTCCGTGTGTCACGCGGAGGATGAATTTACCGTGATGTGTAGACCACAAACTGGAGAATGTTTGTTCATCAGGCACAGATATAGAAGGAGGATCTAAGCCCATGTCATAAGAACCTGGAGACTTCAGGTCAAAATTATTCAAGCTATTTAATCAGACAGTGCAGTGAACTCATCACATGCTTATGGTCGAGTCCTTGGGGCACTTTTTGATGGTACATTTAGATTTGGTTCTCAGTTTTGAAGGAAAGCATTCTTAGAGTGCATTGGCGGTTTTTAAATGTGGGGCGCTTAGAATATCTAGAGAAGAATGTATATTTAAACATGCTAAACATAAATTATAGTGCAAAATAATTATGAAATAGAATTTGTTTATACTTCTACAGTACACTGGGCCTAGTAGTCAGTTGTCTTTCATTAAGGATTGCTTCCAAATTGTATTTGGTTCATTTCTGTGTGCATTTACATACTTATTGGGTGAAGGGTGCCAGCCAAATGATTGTATGCACGTACTCTTAACTTTTCTCAAGCAGGTAACCTGAGCCTGCTCTGTAATTGTTTGTTTTTTTTTTTGTTTGTTTTTTCCTTCCCAGGGAGTGTCTCAGACATAATTCAAGTGCCCTAGGCACTTGTTTTGTAATTCCAGTGAATTGGAATTATGCGGGGGGGTCAATTATAGTGTACAGGTCCACATGTGCTTGCCGGCCACAACATTGACGTCATATCTATGTTCCATTTTCGGGCATAATTACTGATCACACTAGATGTGTCCAACTGAACTGTGCCCAGGCCCACCTCTTCACAGACTCATGGATTCACAACATCACGGTTTTATAATAGCAGTTAATCTCAGTCGATTGGGCAGTCAGGTCAGTGTGCGTTACAGACATTTGGTTGGTGTGGATAGCCAGGCATTTATAAGCACTGCTGAAACTAAACTATATTAATGCAGATTTTTACATTGCATATCAATCTATGTGTCCGCAATCCAGCCTTGTAATACAACCAGCCTTAGATAAATGGGCACATTTCTGTAATATTGACATCGTACCCAGAGACTGCTACATTGTGGCCTGTGCTTCATGGGTTAGACTCCAGGCTGATCCTGTACCGGATCAGCAGTACAAACAATGTCTGGAAGGATTTCTGTAATCCAGAACGAAGAAACACCTAAGCTCTGTTACCTGTCTGGCGAAGCTGCCAGTTCATTTTTTTTGTAAAAATATGCTTGCAGGTGATATATAAATATTATGATTCTTATGCAACCCTGAGCAGGAGGAACAGAAGATAGATATCCATCCATCTGTGTCCTTCTGTCTCTTTTCCTGGTCAGGGTCACTATCATACATAATCACACTGTATTTGATAATCTGCCTGCAGGAAGAAATCCACACAACATGGTGAGAACATGCATTACACAGCCTATGGAAGTAGGATTCAAACCCAAACCTTGCAAGGGCATGAAGCAACAATGCTGCCCACTGAGCCACTCTTGGATATATATGTTATTTTTTAACAAATTGTAACAACAGTTCAGTAACTGTTTAAGATTGATTGAGTATCTTATCCCTGTGGATTTGTGTCACTTTGTGTGTGGGGGGGGTTTGGCCTAGGCCTGTTACGATAACAAATTTTGTCGGACGATAAATTGTCCCAGGAATTATTGTGATAAACAATAATATTGTCGTACCATTTTCAAGTGATGTAATGATAATGGCACTAACAAACATCAAATAAAATGGTTTATGAAGTCTCTGTAAACAAAATCACCCTTAAAATATTAAACATTGGGCTCAGACAGGGAAAACAGGCAAAACTGCCAGTTAGGACCTTTGTAAACAAAAAG
>JAODKF010000001.1:20990919-21012792 GCA_026779585.1 Mormyrus proboscirostris
AGCAATTAATCGATCATCGATCGATAAGATGAAACAACTATTGATTAATGAATTACTCGATAATTTGCATCCCTAGTACAAATGAAATTATGTATAATGTATGATTAAAATACGCTATATAATACAGTATAATACTGTACCTAAATATTCAATTTTATTTATACAGTGTATTTTCACAACATTGTCTGAAAGCGTTCACTGCAGTATCTTCGTGGCTCGTTTTATGGCGGTTTATTATAAGCTTTGATGAGTCTATATAACACAAATCTGAATATTGAACAGCTTTAATTAGCTGCTTTAATTAGTCTCTGACAAATTACCAGTGCTGCCATACTTTTACACTATGATGTTTGTCGTGCTTCTTCATGGATCTGAAGCAGCAATCTCTCCTGTTCCCATGTTTCTGTTTGCATTAATCTTTGTTTGCTATTCTTAGTGTCAATGTGTACTTATAGTATCTGGCATGTAGAACATACTAAGTTAAACATTCTCCGCTAGAATGACTGGAGATGTTCATAGTTACTTCATAGCCACATGCATACACTATCACTGTCCGGGAGTAACGTCTATTAGCGTAAACTATTGCTAACGCCAGCCAAAAAGTTGAACGAATAAGACTCCACTTCGTATCCGTGGATGTACGACAAGGCAAACATCTTAAAGCCCTTCTCTAATTTACACGTTGGTACTTTGGAGAAGGATTTACAAAAGCAATGTACGTCGTTGATCATAAGTTTGGGCAAGTCCTGTAAACGGCATGTATAAACCAAACTATAAACCATTTTTTCACAGACCAGAAATGAGCGAGCCGCATTTCCATCAACGCGGAAGCTGACGTGCAAAGAACTAGTGATGTGTTGTTCGTGAACGAGACGGCTCATTGAGCCGACTCTTTTAAGTGAATGATGGGAGCCGGCTCCTGTTCAAGAGCCATTTTATTAATGTTTATAGAATTGTCCGGGTTTTTGAGCTGCCTAAACATTAAGGACAACAGTGGCCGGCACACGTTGTCTTCCGAAAAAGCCCGCCCACGACACTGCGTCTTATTTTTTAACAAACTCAAATCAGGTCATGCTAATCAGCATCAGGTTAAACTAAGAGAGGGGTGGGTTTTTTAAAAAGAGCCATTTAGGAGCCGAAACAGCCGGCTCTTCTTGGTGAGCTGAGCCAAATGAGCCGGTTTGCTAAAAAGAGCCGATATTCCCATTTGGTAGAGAGAGACACGAGGAAAACAAACAAGCATGAAAATGAAAATTATCGCAGTCTGTAAAATTATCGACCTCATTTAAATTAATGTGCAATTAATTGATTAATTGGTCTCTATTTTCCCCACCACTACCCTCCTGCTGACATCTCCTCTGACTTACCTACCCTCTCTCTCCCACCCCCCAGCCCATGATGAAGCAGTCTCCCTGGAGCAGCCACCAGGGGGGTGGCTGGAGCTCTGCTGGTGTGTCCTGGGGCGGGGTGCACGGCCGGGACCACCGGCGTGGTGGTGGCATGGGGGTCCCTGGTACCGTAAGCCAGATCTCACCGATGAAGAAGCCCTTCTCCAGCAGCGTCATTGCCCCGCCCAAGTTCCCGCGCTCCACCGCTGGCACAGCATCCTCGCTTACACCCAAGTCCTGGATGGAGGACAACGTGTTCCGCACTGACAGCAACAGCAACACACTTCTGCCCCTACAGGTGAGGGTGGGTAATGCATGTGTTGTGGCTGTCCAGGTCCTTTGTCTGCAGCTTTGACTCCATCTTACCCTGAACTATTTGCGAGGACATGTCACCATGGAGACACCAGATGACCGCAATGCAGCTGTAACTCAACGTTGCTTAGAAGGAACTGGCCTAAATCGGTCCTTAATATTGATGCCTCTTGCCTTGGCCGGCCGTGCTCTTGCTCGGGCTGCATTAAACAGGACATTTCATTTGTTAAAGGATCAGCCTCATATCCAGCAGATTGTGGGCGCTTGCTGTGAATCTGTTTCTGTACACTTTTTAGCTCCAGTTAATCTGTTAAAGTAGTTTGTGTGTAGAGGTATGGATGTATCTAGTGCTGCTGACCTGAAATGTCTCTAGAGAGGGTGCAGTGAAGATATTTTAAAAAGCAGGACACTGCAGGCATAAAATAGGAAGGGGTCGTTTTGGGCATGACGGATACGAGGAGCCCGTCCGCGTGTGAGGAGAGCTGGCACGCAGTGAGTGTCGGGCAGGAGGCCATCTGTTCCGCGTGTGGGTTCTGTATGGCCCAGAAGCCGCAGGTTCTCCTTAAAAGGTGAATTATTTCCAGCAAGTTCCTGTCTGATGGGAAAGCCTGCTGGCTCGCTTCTGTGTGTGTGTGTGTGTGTGAGAGAGAGAGAGAGAGATACATTAATGTGTGATTTTGCACTTCCCACTGCTCATAAACGTGTGCTTATTCCTATAAGGGGCTCCCTGTCCTTGGTTTGTTCTTCTGTAAAGTAGTATAGAGTTTGTGGGCCACCTTCAGTCAAGGCCATGATGCCAATTGTCACTCTGGCACAAAGGCTGCGCCCTCGCAGTATGTCTGCAGGTGCCATGTAGCCCAGTGATGCTTCTCTCGGCTGTTATCATTATTAGAGGTACAAGCACAAGGATTGCTGGATCCCTATTGTTATGTGAGGCACCTAATGTAATTATTATTATTATTATTATTATTATTATTATTATTATTATTAGTGGTAGTAATAGTAATAGTGATAATATAGATCTATAGGATGTGTGCATTTGTAAAAACTACACGTGTCTATGCACTAATTTTCACATGGCTTAGTGCCATTGTAGCACAGAAGTCTAAAACGGAGAACCAGATGCGACCAGATCAACCAAACCCCCAGTGCAATTACATCACTGAATGAATCATCATAAGGGTTTTAGTTACTCTGCGGTTATGGTGCCCAGACTGAGCTGGTTCTAAGACATGCTGAAGCTTCTTTATGAGTGTTATATTGCATTTCATTCATTCATCCTTCCAGTTTTTCATTCATTTTATTTATTCTTTCTGATATGGAACCAGGCCTCTCATTATAAGATACTGTTGCCATGTGATATTCTAAAAACTTCTGACACTGATAGCGCCATTGTGACATCATTAAGTCATTATTAAGTCATTTAAATGCCCAAAGACTTAATAATTTAGTCACGGCACCCCCAGAAATCTTCTGCTTGCAAACCTCTGACTTCCTGTATTTTCCAGAGAGCAATTTTCCCAGAATAGGAAAGCACTACAAGTGCAACACCCCGCAGTTCACCCCCCCCGCCCCAGCACTCTCTCCATCATCCATCCCCCTTTCTCTTTTTCCAGGATGTTCGCCAGAATAGATTGATTGTTCACTTCTATAAACAGTGTCACACTTTGAACATTTTGAATTCCTCTGTGTCTTTTTCTTTTCTCTTCTCATAGTTTTTTGGATGTGTCTCTGAACAATTCCAGGTTTAAGCCTGTTGTTTCATTCTGGATTGCCCCACATTATTATAGCTGTTCCATTTCAGGGTTTACATTACTGGTGTGGTTTTGGCCTCACTGTTTCAATTTTGAGTGCTTTGAGCACTTAAATTTGATTCAACCTGTTTCTGTCTGCCTTGTTTGCACTCTGTCCCTGCATCACATGCCAAGGCAGTACTTAGATATCCAGAACTTCCTAGTTGACATTTTTTCCCTGGATGATGCAGTTGTAATGTCAAATCTGCTTCCAGTGAATGTTTCTCGTCTCAGTACTTAAATATTTCATGTATATGTTAGCAGGAAGTCTCACTGCGGCCTCTGTATCAGTTATCTCGTGAGCGACAGGGTCACTGCTACTTGAGTGGTAATCAGTCAGGGTGTGTTTAACTCATACATTTATCCTCGTCCAACTCCATTCTATTTTTCTCCCATGGAAATTGCATGAACCTCTCAACTTGATGTGGCAGGTCTGTAATAATCTAGCATCGTCCCACTCTTGCCTTTTTGGGCCCATGGCTGTTTTTTTAATCCCTGCTGCCAGAACACTTGAGTGTCTGAGCTGCATTATGTGTACTAGGCACAGTCTGAAAAATCCTTGGAAGATTGGGCCAGTTTGGATTCATTGTCCTGCCATTGGGTTTGGTGGCAAGTCCCTCGGGCATCTGGCATAGATTGGATTCTCCCAGGTGAGGTGACTTGTGTGTTTATATTTAGCGTGGTGGCACCGGCTGCCCTTTTCACCCCCTCTCTGTAGCCCCACCCTTCCAGAACAGCTGTCCCTCAGGCCGTCCTGTGTTCTCTGCTCTGAGGTCTTAGCGTCTGCTTCGGATGAGCCGGGGACGATGAGGTCATGTTCATCGTCTGAGTGGTCCATCTGAGGAATGGAATTCCATGGAGTGCAGCCCCGCCATTGTTTCCGCTGCGGAACGTCAGTGGGAGCGGCTCCAGGTTCTGGGGAGCGCTGGTGTTGTGGTGGCATGCAAATATTTACTACAGCAACTGGAGTGAATGAACAAGCCAGGAAAGAATTTTGCAGGGAATGCCAGCGATGGAGGCTAGCGTTTGGAATGCTCCTGGTAGATTTCATCTGCTGTCCTTTTGCTGTTCCTGAGGAATGTGGATGGAGAAGTGACTTTTTCAGATTTACAAGAGTTGTATATTTCCTCACAAATGTCGCATAGCCATGAATGGAGTGCGATTGAATTACATGTCTTGGAAGCTTTTGGAACATTGCAGCATATATGCAGACAATTCTTGAATGTTTCAGGGGAGCTGAATGGTGACATCATGCAGATTCTCTATGGACCCATTTAGAAATCGGCACCCAGTGTTTTTCCAGGAGTTGGTAACACTGGACTCCCCGTGAGGAAATTCACCCCTTCTTCACTGGAAGCTCTTTGCTTGAATAGTTGCTATGAGTCATCTGACCCCCCCCCCCCCCTTTTTTTCCTGCCTTGTTTCAGGACCGTTCCAGAATGTACGACAGCCTGAACATGCACTCCCTCGAAAGTTCCCTGATTGACATCGTGAGAGCGGAGCAGGATCCTATGAAGGGTAAGGGGGGCAGGGGCAGCCTCGGCAGGTGTCGGCTTTGGCTCCCTCACACTGACACGGGCCGCAGTGTTTGACGTCAATCTGTCCTCTCGTTACCAGCCAAGGATATAGTACCTGCGCAGTTCAGAGACTGTGATCTGAACCAGAGCTCCCAGTCTCACTGAGGGTCGAGTTTTCCAAACCATCCTTCCTGACCATCTCTGTTATCCAATTTCTAGACCCTTCCAGGCCAGAGCCTTTTGAATACACACTATGTTCATTTTGTCTTTTCATTTTAGCCATCTGCCTGTGTTCTATAATAGTCCGTGATATCCCCGCGGCTCAACAGACAGCGCAACATTAGACCTAGGAAAGGCGCACCGTTGAAAATGGAGACTGATGACATTGAATTGGGTATTAGGACTTTGGAGATAAAGGGGTGTGAAGTGGGGCAAGTGGGAACAGTCTGGCAAAGTCCTAGATATGATAGTGGCAGATATGGGTGTGATGGACAGCAGAGGGCAGTAGAGAGTACAGGCAACACAACAGGAAAATGAGAAATTAGTGATGTTCCCTCTGTGCCTTTGAGACAGACTTTACAAACTACTCTATTGCACTTATTCAGTCTTATTACTCTTCAAATTTAAGAAGAGCACCTTGCCCCGCCGCCTTGCAAGAACATTTTTGGAATCATTTCCCAGGTTCCCCCAATGTCCAATTTTGTGTGCATTTCAGATTTGAAAGAGTGTGAGAAGTGGTCACTAACATGTGTTAAAGGGGTGTGGCTTGTGTTTTCCCCAGATTTTACGGGCCAGAGTATGACTTAGTGGGCAAGGACTCTGTGCCCTTGTGGTCAAAATTGGAAGGTCACTAGTTCAAATTTCGGGGTTCACCACCCCTCAGCAAGGATCTTATCCCCCATGTGCTCCTGGGACTGCTGGCTGACCTTGCTTTCTCAATCGTACATTATTTTGGATAAATGCATCAACTAGGTAAATAAATGTAATGTAAACAATGCCCTGAGGCCATCCTGTTGCCATGTAGTCCTGCTTTAACCCAACTGATGCTTTGGGTTAATTGCCAAAACATAGTCAGAGATGAATCTGCGAATTTGAGGATAGTGGTGTGTATCATACCCTTTTTGGAATAGTGTGTTTACCATGAAAGGAACTGGATGTTTCGTGTCACCTTTATATGGTGGCTTCAGTCAGAATCTGCTGGCACAGGTGGGCTGACTCAGCACCATGCCAGCTACCAGAAGAAGTGTGATGTTTTCCATCTAGGACCATCCGTTCTAGAACCATCTGTCCCTTGGATCACTCTGACTGATTTAGTGTACTGATTCTACTAGGAGGTTCCCAAAATAGATCTCTACTTTCACTGTAGAATTGTAGTAGGTATTAACCCTTTTTTAAATAGAATTACTTATCTGATTCATTTATGAAATATCCATTTGAAACTGGCCAAACATGGTAGCTTGCCATGACCCAATTGAATGTGATCTAATGTGGCAGCAGGTATACCCTGCAGACCTCAGAAGCACCCCCTTGGAGTTATGACAGCCGCTCTGCATTTTCTATGAGGACTATGAGAAATGAGGTTAGAACTATAAGGATACAGCACAGTACTGGACAGCATGTAATGGGCTCCTCTATTTTAATTGTCTTCCCCCTACTTCCTGTATTATCTGACTCTGTCACATCCAGATCTGTTTCTTCTCTTATGTTCTGCTTCCCCTCATCCTGTACTTCCTTCTCAAATCCTGCTTTCTCTTATTTTATTCCTTCTCCACTTTACTTTTTTTTCCCTGTTGTTTCTTTTCTTATTCTGCTGCCTTTTCCACATATCCCACTCAATGTCCTCTCCCATGCAGCTTGGTTTCCTAATGTAACTTGCCTCAGGACTTTTTTTTATTATTATATTCCTGTTTCTTCTTTTAATCTGATCCATTTCCTGTCTCATACCACTGCTTCCTGTCCAGTGACGTCACCCTGTTTTATTCCATGCAGTTCTTCTCCCTCCTTCTCCTGGTTTAATATTTCTCTGACTCATTGTAAGCTTTTATGTCGTATAATTTAGCACAGCTGCTCTCCAGTGTGAAACTTCGTTGTTTCCTGTGTAGCAGTGACGTCTCCTCCATCTTTTCATCTCTGGTGCCCAACTTTTCCTCCACCCATTTCTCTCTAGCCCTCCTGTGTTTCCTGATTTGTCCTTTACCATTTTTTGTTTGTTTCTATGCCAATTCCTCTCTTCCCCTGCCATCTCATAAGATTTCCTGCCTTTCTGCGATTTTCAGCTCCGCTCATTCTCAGTTTCCTGTTTTGCTTCCCTCCACCCTTTTCTACTTTGGACCTGTACTTGTCTTCCTCACCTCACCCTCCACCATCTCCTGTCTGGCACCGAGCTGTTTCTGGTCCTGTCTTCCACTGTCCGTCTCATCCTTTTGTGTTTCCTTTACGTCAGGCCGAGTCGGATTCCCACACCAAGGGGCTGACAATCTCCTCATGCTCAATGGTAATTATTTCATTTTTCCTTCAACTGCTGGCATTGCTGTTCTTGTCTTTGTTTACTTCCACATCTTGTATATTGTCAGTGCCATTGTCATGGATTAGTAAATGTCTGTCTCACCTTTCGTTAGAAAGCAGTGGCGTTGCACTTGGGGACAGGCTCACCTTTTGCTTTGTGACCTGCCTCCAGGACATCTTTGCCAGGGTGGTGTGGTGGATCAGGGCCTTGTCAGAAGGATCTAGCTTCAAAGACCAATGTCTCTTTTGACGTAGAGCGAGGCACCTGAAAGTTTTAAATTTTAACCCCCAAATATCGAGTGTAGGACAGAAAAGCTTACGAAAATGATTCACCCAGTCAGTGCTGTATAAATCAGGCTTTGTTCTCACAAGGTCTACCATGTAGGGCACAATCTGCATAATGCTATGCAAATGCCTGTATAGATGGAGCCCAGGAGCAACGCGTAAATGTTTTATATATTTTCCCCCCTGCTTTTGAAACTCTCGCGGGCGGTTGACAGTAACAGCAGGAGTCAGCCGTATTTTGGTATTTTTGGACCCTGAAAAATGATGCTTCCATTTTTAATCTCTTTCCTTTTTAATCCTGGTTGGCAGGATTCCTTTTATTTTTTGTTGTGCCTCCATTTTGAGGCCGGAACACAAAGGGAGAGGGCGAGGGCTTTGAAGTGGCCTGACTGTGCTTTGCCTCGTTTGTACTTAATGAAGTCAGTGAGTATGCTTGCTCCTCTGGAGAGCCTGAAATTGGGTTTTCACACTGGCAGATGATGGAGGACACTAAACCTTACTTGCTGTCAGTACCCACAACACCTTAACCCAGTGTTTCTCAACCCAGTCCTTGGGGAACCCCAGATCCACAAGTTTGCTCAGTCCTAGCTCCCAGCACTCCTGTATTGGGGGTTGGGTGGTGGGGAGCAAAAGTGTGGACTGTCTGGGGGTCCCTGAGGCCTGGGCTGAGGAACACTGCCTTAACCTGAAGCCATTCTTTATTTTATAGAAGTAGCATTTGCAGTGAATGCTTATTTCTCCTATACAGTGGCTCTGTTTGTCTCTCTAAGGTGAAAATGCATTTTTCACAGATTCCCTTATTTACACATGTTTATGACAATCTACCTCACAGACCCTGTTGTTGTCGGAATTGTGTCAGTTCCCAGAATGATTGCAGTCTGCTTTGCCGTAGTGGCAATGCGTGCAGCGTGTAGTCGCACTGAGCATCACCGTGACAGTGTGCACATCACAGGTTATTGCCGTAGTCTTGTAAATTGTCACTGTCGACACTGCAGCTTCACAGATCTATAGCAACAAAGTAGCTCTGCATTGCAGCGCTATTAGCAACAAACTAGCTTCACCGAACATCGCCATTAATATCGTGTTGATCCTCAGAGTTTTGGTATTAACCATGACATAGCTTTACGGAGTATCACCATTAGCAACATGTAGTTTCAGAGCGCATCGGCATTAGCAGCATGTAGCTTAACAGAGCATCAGCATCAGCTAGATGTAGTTTCACAGACCAGCGGCATTAGTAATATAGCTTCACAGTGCATTATTATTAGCGACATGTAGCTTCATAGAACATTGCCATTAGGGGCATGTAGCTTCACAGAGCATCACCATTAGGGGCATGTAGCTTCACAGAGCATCACCATTAGGGGCATGTAGCTTCACAGAGCATCACCATTAGGGACATGTAGCTTCACAGAGCATCACCATTAGGGACATGTAGCTTCACAGAGTATCGCCATTAGCAAGATTCAGCTTCACAGAGCATCAGCATTAGTAACATTAGCCGGTAACTTCAAAGAGCTTTACAGCGTGCCCTTAGTATCCTAGTACATGAATCTTGATATTTATGCCCATATAAAAACTGTCCGCAACTTTCTGAAAGCAAAATGAAGACGAATAACTATATCTGTCACTACAGCAGGCATCATGTGGCTGAAAGGGTCACTCATGAAGGTGAACAAAAAGGTTTTTGTTTGGCAGCTAATAGGTTGGTCTGATTATTCTGTCTGCTAAAACCACTCTGTACTCTGTTTACATGCAGCAAGGAGTTATGGGAGACGACGAGGTAACACAACCCATCGTGATTAGCTTTTCTTTGGCATGGGCACAGTCATGGTGTATGTGGTAGCTGTGCATGCGTGTTGTGGCGTGGCTGTAGGTGATCTGTCACATGCGGCTGACGTGGGCATGAAATCAGCATTAATCCATGGGGACTGATTCTGTCGCCATGCACACATCCTGTTCCGTTTCAAATACCACTGTCATACCAATGTCAGCAGCCAATCAGGTGTTCTGTAGAATGGGACAAACTGATTGTCCAGTGATAGCCTGATTTATCACTGCTTACAAGATGGATGTTTCGATAACTGAACCCTTTTTGCTTTTGCTCTTATTTTAATACCTGTGTCCACACCTGTGCTGTTTATTTATGCTACTGTCATGTTTATTGGTGCTGTTCTAGTTACTGGTAGGGTAGCGGGAATAACTTCTCTTTTTAAAAAGGCAGGAAGAATAGTTTTAGATGGCCACAGAATTATGTGGTATTGCTGTGTAACGGTTGTGTCCTTTAGTAAAATGGGTTCAGATTCACAAATCCTTCACAAACAAAAACAGGTCCATCTATTTTTAATATTTTTCCTCTATGAGTTTTCTGAATTTAATTTTCATGCTGTCCCCAGCCCTCATATGAACCCAGTCTAGCCTTTTGGATATCATACAGTATATCATGCCGTTTATGTGATTACAGTAGGTTCTTGTGTTGGTTCTGGTCCAGTACCATCATGTTTCTCTAAGCAAAGCCCCGCAGAGGTGACTGGCTCCAAGGTACAACAGACGTCACCTTATCCTGGTTCTGGTGCTGGGGGGATTTCACTCATATATGTTATAAGCTACCTTGCAGCATATTTTACTTAGGGGTGGGGATATGTCCTCCTCCAGTGTAGCCTGTAATCCATAGTCTCTCCCTGTGTCCCTCCGTTCTAGTTGTGTGACGGGTATGGGAATCATCTGGACGGCAGCCCCCCTGAACAGAGACAATGAAGGCAGATGAGGCGGGTTAATTATAGCTGCATTTGATTTAACTTCCCCTCCAAGCATATAGGGGGCAGCAGACTAGAACCTGAATGCTTGTGAAATATAAACAAGTTTAGGAAGCAACAAAACAATTCTTTCCCAAGTATCCGTGGGCAGTGCTTATCGGGTTTCCTCGTATCCAGTCGTGGAGGCCCGCCATCCAGCTGGAAGTGCTTACTGCCTCATGTGGCCGTTTTTTCTGGGTCACAGGGGTCCTCCTCACCCGTCCTGCATGTCTTCTGCCACAGGCCGCTCCTCCCTCTTCCCCATTGACGATGGTCTCCTCGACGATGGCCACAGCAACCAGGGGGTTCCCGGTGTCCTCGGCTCCCCCAACTGCTACCCTCACCAGAACGGCGAGCGCATTGAGCGTTTCTCCCGCAAAGTCTTTGTGGGGGGTCTGCCCCCAGACATCGATGAAGGTGAGTGGGAGGAAATGAGCAAGAGGTGGAATCCCCGCTCTCTGGGGTAGCTGAAATCCCACGGGGTTTTTTCTGTGAACCAGCTGCCACAGCAGTTAGGGGAGTGATTTTGTTACCAGGAGGTTATAGGCTCAAATTTCAGCCTACAGCTTAAAATAGTGAAGCGGTTAAAAATAGTAACTTAGGATATTTCTTTTGCTGAAATAGCATCAGTCTCCTCGTTTAGCAACTGAGTTCCATTCCAACAACCAAGTTGTTAAGTGAAATGCTCGCAAAGTGAAACCCATGCTAGGCTAGATGTGTATGTGCCTCTGCTTACGACTTTACTTCAGCTTTACATACTATTTATTTACATTTATTTCTTTTTTCCTTCTTAAAATTGGCATTTTAAACAATTGTACATTCTACTTCAAAGATCTTTTACTCCAGCAGGTGCTGTCTTCCAGCATATAATATGTGAGCATATAGCCGTAATAACAAATGATTGCTAACTAAGGTACTTGCTACACAAAGAGTGGTTGTATTTAATTCAATGGTCCTGAAAGGTCGTAATCATGTTTTTATGCTGGTGTTGTTATCGGTGGAAATTCACTGACATGCACGTAGATGTTCATGTGTGCATGCGGTTCTCACATCTTCGCTCCCCCTGCAGACGAGATCACGACCAGCTTCCGTCGTTTTGGCCATCTGGTGGTGGACTGGCCGCATAAGGCAGAGAGCAAATCCTACTTCCCCCCCAAAGGTACGGACCAAAGCACTAGCGAACGTGTGTGTTTCCATGACAACCTGGGTGCTGGGCAGGAGAGTGTCCCTTACAGCATGTGACGTTACAACTCAAGCAGTTAGAAATGGGAACAGGAGCTCACGCTGAGTGAAGTGATAGGTGTTTGCGGTCCAAAGATGATGAAATCCTCCTCATCCTGCAGCATTATATAAAAGTGAGGCAGCAAAATTTCATCATTTTACATGGTGTTTGTAAGGCAGATGCAGAGAATCAGTTGATACCACTACAGCCTTCAGGGATGGGGGTCAAGGCTGATTAATTCTATAGGCAAGTGGTTCTCAAACATTTTGGACCAAGTACCAATGCAGTAAAGTATCATATGAGCAAAAAAAATCACTATAACTTGAATCTCAGTAGCTAGTTACTGCTGTCTTCCACTTGGGGGCACTCCAAATACCACAGTTTGTGAACCACTGCATTAGGTGACATAGGCAGCCGCCTAGGGTGCCATCTTAGAAATTGCCGGTGCTCCTCTCCCCCTCCTCCAGACACAAACCTTCTGAGACAAAATGATGTGGCAGTGAAGTTTTCTGGGGGAGGGCACTGGCATGGAAACTTGCCTTGAGCGCAATGGGGGCTTTGACCAGCACTGATAGGGGTTCAGGTCCTCCCCCCACTCTGTGTGTCATTTGCGTGCCCACCCCGTGTCACTGTGAGCTTCTACTGGCCACCCTGGTTTGCCCCCAGCAGTCCAAAGACATACAGTCGGCTGAGCTGGTGTTTCCACATCGCCTGGGATATGGTCACCATGTTCCCAACACTGTGCACCAGGCTTCCTGGGACAGGCTCCTGGCTCGCTGTGACCTTGCACTGGTTAAGTGCTTATGGAAGATGGATGGAGGCAGTATAAATGTACACGGAACAGTGCCACTTTTGTTTAAGCATTGAATTCCTGAGCATTAGCACAAGCACCCAAGATTTTCATTCCCAGACGTGCGGATCGCAGATGTTTGGTGAATCACTCCAGCAGGTGGTGATGCTCAGATTGAGATTTTTTTTTTTTTTTGGAAGAATGAAAATTTGATCGTGGTGCATTAAAAGATGCATGTATTTTTTTAAATTTTTTTTTTTTAAAAAAAAGGTGTAAGGTACCATAAATTTATAGGATGTATAGGATATAATCTGGTTATAAACAAATTGGACCCATAATTTTTGGTTCAATCTCCCAGGATTTAGTTACAAATTAAATTTTATTAGTATTTTTTAGATCCTTATGATGAATATTCATGAGCTGTCACTGTTTTTATGAGCTGAATCTGTGTCATGCTAATGGGGCACGTTGCCGACCTGCGTGGCAGCCATTCAAAGCCGTCGCTCTGTGTCGCCTAGGTTACGCCTTCCTGCTGTTCCAGGAGGAGAGCTCTGTACAGGCTCTCATCGAGGCCTGTCTGGAAGAGGATGGCAAGCTCTACCTGTGTGTGTCCAGCCCCACCATCAAGGACAAGCCGGTGAGTTTAACAGCACCAGTCCGCCGTTCAGCTGCATGTAGGTACCAGCAAATAAAAAAACGGATTTAATAAATCAGAATGTTTTACTTTGATGCCAAAGTAAATGTGTCTATCTCATGCAGAGCAGGATTATTTTCATGAAAGATTAACTTGACATATAAGTTGAGTCAGAAGCATTTTGGAAGGAAGAGTTTAAGGCTCCCCTGAGCTTCGTCTTCGTCTATTTGGAACACGTTTGAGACGGAAGTAAGATATTTAACAACAAACCTTTTACTCTCCTGTTCTTGTTGGCTGTATAGACTTTAGTTCTGATGTTTTCTTCAGAAGCTAATCAGCCATTTTTACCACAAGAATAAGTTTCACTCTGCTAAAGTAAGCTGGATAAGGCATCTTTGCAGTACGGTGCATTCCAAGAGTGACCGGCAGCGGTCGTGGTTTTGTGTTTCACTTTTGGAGCGTAGAGATTATCTGCTCTGCAGAGTGTAACTGATTCTCTGATGAGGCCCAGAACAAAGGCCCATATTCAGGACACCCTCCTCAGCACCCAAGCCACATGGTTCCACTGGGGCCATGCGGACAGAGCCAGAACCAGATAAGACAGGGGGGGTTCAGGAGAGGGTGGGGCTAGCTGGCCACTGGGGTACTGAACTCTCTCCAAAATAGGTCCAGATACGCCCCTGGAATTTGAGCGACAGTGACTTCGTGATGGACGGCTCACAGCCCCTTGACCCCCGGAAGACCATTTTTGTAGGCGGAGTGCCACGCCCCCTTAGAGCAGGTAACCACCCCCTGCCCATCTACCAGTAAGGCTGTTGGAAAATGTCAGTGTGTCTTGCCAGCTCTAACAGAACCGACCCTATCCTTTCACAGTGGAGTTAGCCATGATCATGGACAGGCTGTACGGGGGCGTCTGCTATGCGGGTATCGACACCGACCCGGAGCTGAAGTACCCCAAGGGAGCGGGGCGTGTGGCTTTCTCCAATCAGCAGAGCTACATCGCAGCCATCAGCGCCCGATTCGTCCAGCTGCAGCACGGTGACATTGATAAGCGGGTGAGGCAGCCAATGGGAAGTCATGTGGGAATGTAGAAATTGCACACTATTACTATCTCCAAGTATGGTGGTAACTTGTGTTTGGCTACTGTGATAAACCTGTGTTTCCTCCCAGCGAGGGAGCCTGTGCTCACCCTTGCTTGTGCTCACGTGTAATGTCTGTGCCGCACAGGTGGAGGTGAAGCCGTATGTGCTTGATGACCAGCTGTGTGACGAGTGCCAGGGCGCTCGCTGTGGTGGCAAGTTTGCGCCCTTCTTCTGCGCCAATGTCACCTGCCTGCAGTACTACTGCGAGTTCTGCTGGGCCAATATCCACTCCCGTGCTGGCCGTGAGTTCCACAAGCCGCTGGTGAAGGAGGGCGCTGACCGGCCCCGACAGATCCACTTCCGCTGGAACTGAGGTCCCGCCCCTTCCTACATCTGTCCCAACCTTTCCTGCTCTTAACCCCTCCCCTGCCTGCTCATATCCTGCCCCCTGGCCCCACCCACAAAAGAAAACACAGGCAGGCAGAAATAAGTGCATTCTTCTGCACCCACGCCCAAAATATGCGCCACCCACCCTCTGAGACACCCTGGGCATACACTACACAAACTGTCTGTCCTTTGTAGTAGCCAAAACTCTACACTTCTTGCTCTCCCCCATCCCTCAACCAAATCCCCACACATCTGAGACTCTGACATTTTCAGCGGTACTTTCATGTTTTTTTTTTTTAATTTTTAAAGTAACACGGCAGAAAAAAACATGAATCAATTCTCTTGCTATTTTTTCCCCCAGATTATTTTCTTTGTATGGTTTAAAGTAAGTGTGAGGATTTTTTTTTTTTTTGGACATGTGGACAGTTAGCCCTGCCCACCTGTCAGACCACCCCGATTGCTGCTAGCCCCCTAGTAGATGAAGTGTGCACTTATTTCTGGAAAAAAAAAAACCGCGGTTCATATCTGTCCCAAGTCACGTACCAAAGGTAGCGAAGTGATAGGAGGTACGGGAAAGAAGCTTTTCTGCCGTGAGCCAACGAAGTGTGATTTTTGTACCGTCTCTCTTTGCTGTGTATTCTTATTGGGGAAGAAGAAAAAACACACACACAAACACAGAAAAGGTTACTCTTTTTCTCTCCATTTTGACTTGCGGAAAAATAATACCTCATTACACTGATCTGGTTTGTTATTGGAACATTTTTAGTCACAAGCTATATTAGAAGCTTTTGCTGCTATATATGATAAAGTATATTTATAGGTGTTATAATCAATGCCATGTATTAACACGACAGCAAGTGAGAACATGCATAGCACCCAGAAAAAAACAGCTAGGGGGCTCAAACTGCCATCGAAGATTTAGAATGTGAAAACACAGCTGCATGTTTGTTTACATCTACAGCCATATGCATGCGAGAAGATTATAGATCCACATGAGAAAACTCAGTTATACAAGTCATATTAGGAAAAAAACATTATGTAGCATGAACAAAAATAACATGAAACCAGTAATAAGAAAATAATTACTGAAAAAAGTATTTAAAAAAAATCTTTGCATGCATTGTTGTTGTGTATGTTTTGGGAGTGTCTTACGTGTATTTTATACACACGTGCAAAAATTAGTCTTAGATTAATGTGTCCCGGTATGGGAGGATCTGTTGGTTAGTGGACAGAGGCAAACCAGAGCAGAATGGATGTAGACATTAGTCTTTGTGTGGTCTTTGTGGTTTGTGGTTCTCTTTAGTGTGGACTGAGGTCTTAGTATGGTTACCTTTTAGACTGAGAGTTACAGAAATTACACAGCGCTCTGCTTCCACCACCCTGTTACCTAGGTTACTGTGTTCTAGCCTAAGCCCTCAGAAGGCTGCTGGCCACATCGAGTCCACTGTCACATTAGACTCTGCGTCCGTAACATAGGAGATGGAAAGAAAAGGTTTTTTGTAGCAATGAAGCAATCTGGGGAAGTCGAAATGGAGACAGAATAATTGTGAAGATGGTTGTTCGTTTCCGGCTAAAACGGTACTGTTAGATTAGGGGACCAGAGGGTGAAGCATTCTTATAGAGTCTGGCAATTACGGACATCTCTTTAGGAAGTGCTTTCGACCGAAGCTGATCTTTCCCTGAACAGATGTCTGTGTGAATGTAAATGTTGAAAAGCTCAGCCTCTTGCTCCCCCTGGTGACCCAGGAGAGGCCCCCTCCTTCCTCCATTCCTCCCCAAGAAAAACGACAAAACGAGCAATTTGTACGTTTCAGGCTGAAAGAGCAGGAGAGATGCTCACTAGCTGTAGGTGTTGGTATGAGGATGGGGAGCAGTCCTCACATATATTTAAAAAACAGTCCTCAGACTTGATTTTAAGTGGTGATTTATCCTTTTACCTAGACTGACAGTAATGGTGACCTGTCTTCTTACTGTGCTTATAAGGATGTTACATTACTTTAGTAACAGTTGTCGTGTGAGCAGTATTGACTTCGGAACACATGCAGCCGACCTGCTACGTTTCTGTGTCCCAGTTCGTTTGTTGTGACTTTGCCCCTTTTTCTAACATGCATCAATCACATCTGCGTTAAGCAGATAAAGTTTTGGCTGTTTATACCGAATTATTTATTTCATGTTTCTTAGCTGTCTGTTGTCCCAGTTCTACACTTTTTGTCCCCGATTTAAAAATCAGTTTCTAGAATATTATGCACTAATTTCTAATATATTTATTTGTAGCTGTCTATTTTCCTTGCATATTTATTCCTTTTGATAAGAAAAAAGTTAGCTGGTTTTAAAAGTTCTACTTATAATGAATAGCTTTTTCCTATACCTCAATTTCCTGAAAAGTTTCTCTCCGAAAAAGCCCCCAATTTTTAATTCTGTGAAATTACTTGATAAGCTTTATGTTCCAAAAAATAACTTATGATTTTTAAAATTATTATTATTGCAATGTTGAGGGCCCCAGGGCTGTTTTCTATGTGAATGGCATAGAAATTTGACATATTAAAAATGGCAGGAGTGCTGTCATTGAACGTGCAAACGACCAAGGGCTCTACTGAGAGGAACGGGATGGTCCCCTTCGGCCGTCCGAATAAAAATTGCCAACGGCTTATGGATTCCTAGAATCTGTGGGTGATGGCCCAAGGCAGAATAGCAGTGGAGAAACCCCACCGCCACCCCCAGTTAAGTGTTGATTTCTCCTGCCATGCTGGATTTGGAATTTTCAGTAGCTGCTGTTTGCTGGGGGGATAAATATTTTTTAAAAACACTCAAAGGAATGAAATTTTTGAGGATAATGACATTCTCCCAACTCTACCCTGTGACCGTAACACTCGTCTGCGTGCGTGTTTGTCTTTTTTATATGTTGAACACTGTTGTTTTTTGTGCATTTTTTCCTGTAAAATCATATTTATTTCACTATTTTTGTAAACAGAAAAATTGATTTTCGATTGTATTTTTCCTATTTAATGCAAATACACAATTTTATTTCCCCTATATTTGTAATTCTGATCACAAGGATGGTTCTGTTGAGAGGACAACAAGAAAACATTTCAAAATGCATGCAATTATGCACATATTGATATATAGACTGATTCCTGTATTAATGATATTGGTATATATGTGACTATATGCATATTTTATTTGAAAGGAAGGAAACGAAGGCTTGTATTATGTTCATGGATGACACTTGAGATCTACGTCCTCATGCATCTGGGCACTGAGGACCCTTCTCCTCAAAGACGCTTCGAAACTTGAATATATAACACATTTTGAAAGGCTGATTAACCTCCATTCTGTGTTGTGACGTGCAATACTGTTTCTAATGTTTGTATAAAGTAAGAACAACGGTGTAAACCTTTTTAAAAGCAGATTTATTTTTTTCATTGCATACTTTGCAGATTTATGATCCGCGGTGTCATTTTTTTACTGTCAGAAAAGAATCCCGTTTTTGTCATTGCAACTATTTTTAAATCCAGATATCTTTGTACTGATGTAAATGATTGTAGTTATTTAGTGTTTTGCTAACAAAAGGAGAGACTTTTTCATGCATAATTCTATTTTGTTTTGTTTTTTTTTATTTTGCTTTATTCTGTTTTTATTTTATTATTTTAATAGTAGCAAAATACTTGGAATAATTTTTCATATTCTATGTCATTAATATTATTTTGTATTTTTATGTGGGGAAAAAATAAATATATATATATATAATTTTATGAAGCTAATTGCTAAAATTTTATTTTATGTTGAATTATTTTTGGAGCTAAAATCTTTGTAATATTGTTAAAGTAACTAGTTTCTAAATCAGAATTTGTGTATAGATTCACAGAAGTGGTTTATGAAGTGTTTGGATTGTAATTATTACCGAATGGGTATTTGATATGCAAAATTAGTATCATGTTGATTTTTATTTTGTTTGTTTTGTATTTAAATGGAGTGTTAATTACCATATTTTTCTTTCATTTCCTAAATAAAGACCCATTCTGTTTGGACACAAAACATGACTTTTTTGTGTCATTTCCTTTGGTCTCCCTCAGTCTGGTGGAGAGGACACAATCTTCTGCTCTGTCATGTCCTTAATCCACCTCCCCTGGTGGATCTATTAGTTCCCCTCCTGTTAATATCCCATGATATCTGTAGTCATGATTATTAAACAAATAAATTGTCAAACCATTTTCAGTCCACTTTAATTGTTTTGCAATATCATTTTGCATTTTTAGTGGTTCCTCCTAGTTAATTATAACACTTTATTCCTGAGACCCAGCTGACTCATCCCCTCTGAAAATGTGACTTGGAGCAATGATTAGCGGTCAGTCCACGCCAGTCCATTCCTTCCCCTGAGCGCTGACAGGAAGTATACCCTGTCCCTAACACCCAGTCCAAGCTGTCTCCAGGCTCCAGAAACCGAGACTTTCCAGTATCCTTATAGTCACCCAGTTTTATTTCTACATGGCAATAATCTTCACAATACTGTACCTCTTTCAACCCAAGATATCCAAATTTATAAGCACTACCACTGGAGTATTAATCAGAATTTTCCTTTATGTGTCATTAACCGCATTGGACATTATTATTGGACAATTTTGAAGCAAAGGTTTCCTTTGTAACAGTAACCCTGATGCACATAGTTATGCCATACCTGCTAGCACCGCATGCGAGTGCATGTCTGGTCTTAGGCTAATACTCAATTATCCTTTTTTTGTACTCTAAACATTGCTGTTGTCATGACTGGACAGGGACAGGTTGCCTGTTTGGGATTTTTGCCCTTCTACTGATAACCAACTAGGTTCAGGCCTTCTATTGTTACATAATTTAAAAGCACTTTAACTCACCTTTGGATAATGCTAGTGATAAAAGGAACAACATGCACCGAAGGCGTGATTATTATGTCAATCAGCCATTGGTGTTACCCCTTTTAGGCCCACTGGTTTCACCCAAACTGGTGATGTTTATGTGATGTTATAATCAGAGCACTCCCTGCAGGTCTGCATCAGAATTGCGTCTTGTTTGTTGTCTTTACTAATGTGTCTGTTTTCTGAACACAGACAGGGCCTAGTGTAGTGTAGTGTAGCAGGGAGCCATGTTAGTGACTGGGCCCCGAAAGCAAAATGGCTGCAGATTTTTTATTACCCCAACAGCTGTCCTTTCATGGTGTGCTTTTTTATAGTCTCTCGCCTTGAAGATTTTTATTCCTGTTTAGAATTGCTTGTCTTGTCACATCATGGCTCCTACTAACCTGCACCGGTGTCAAAGACCCACCAACAACATGCTGTTTTAATGTTCAACCAGATAATTTTGTGGGGGGGTGGGCTGTTACAAGGCAGCTGTGAGGTGTTCCAGGGTTGGATTTAAATGTATGCAAAAGTGTAACTTGGAAATTCACACCAAGCTCGGTGTCAAGGGAGTCTTGGAACAGTTTAGTTTTTAAGTTCCCCCATTGCACCTGGCTTGTCGGATGGGAAGACAAGTTTCCAAAAATAAATAAATACATAAATATTGTATACATTGTAAAGATAAGTATATAAAAAGCTGAACTAGGAGTACTTCATTCCATGTTGATAATCAAAGTACTTTAAAATTGAATGGTAAACAAAACAGCCAAAATACTTTGTTAAAAATTAATGTTAACTTGGGGTGGGTGGAGACTCAATTTTCTAAATAACTAGTATGCAATTGTAGGCTATTGAGAGTAAGTCTGAATAAATGTGGTAAAATGGACATTAGAAAATATTTTACACATGGAGATGCTGCAGCTAAGCCAGTTAGCCAGTTAGCTGCAGCCAGCAGTGCAGGACTAAGCTCTACTGACAGATCAGGCGAGTTTGGTCTCTCAGCTTGCTTAAGATGAAAACATAGGCCTTATACATTTTGTGTTTTTTAGCAACTGCTGACTTTGTATTATATGGATGTGGTTTTATTTGCTCAAACTAAATTTACGATGTGCAACATAAAAACAAACTTCATGGTGGTTGTGCTGCCCATGGTTCTGACATGTATTATTAGTATTGCTGTTGGTGAGTTAAACTGTGCCCCTTCATTTACGATGCTTGGTCTGTCCAGCAAAACGGTTGTGGCACCAGGGCTGACTCACACCAATTTCCTGCGTCAGTGAATCTGCCCAGAATCCTGGATCTGCCAATATCATTATCCTCTGTGACAGAAATGATGCTGTATAGGTGATTAAAGGCACACTGTTTGCACTGTTGCAAGAACAAGACTGAAGTGAAATGAAATTAAACTAAATTAAATTTAGTTTAATTTAATGAAACATTATCCACACATCAGTGTACAAAAAATTAACATATTCGTTACTTCCCACCTTTGTTATTATAAAACATGTGTTTGCTGTTTCATTTAATAGAACTTCATTTGTGCCACATTTTAAAAGGATAATTTTTTAAGTAATATGTTTACGTTTTTGCTAGACCAATTCAATTTGTCAAGAACTGCCACCAGGAACTGGCCCGGATCCATTCGTACTTCTGTTTTTTGGCAGCTGCGCGTTCCTGTGCTGATTGCCATCTAAATGCGGCTCTAGCCTGTTTACACCAGCGGACCGTGAATCCAAGGTGCACAGCACCTCTACTGGATATACACGGTACTGCAGCCCACTATATTTTCACTTTACGACCTGCTACTGAGAGTCTGTTTTGATCTTGAATCTGATTCTTTTCTACTTCAGATGAAAATTTCTTAGTTTTCTTTGTGTATTTGCCGTTAACATTGATATTTGTTTGGAATATTTCTTTCATGACATGCTTTCATGCAGCCATAGCCAACAGCCAGTCCACACCCTTGCAGGTCTCCCATATATCCGTCTGAAACAATACCACTGCTCTCACTCCAAGTTTGAACAACCTCAAACTGTATGATTTGTTCTTTCTAATTACAAATACCATAACTTTTCAACTAGGAGTCACCCATGTTTTGTTTTTTTAGACTTTAATGATCATTACAGCATCTTGTTAATGATGAGTCAATAATAGTTCAACAAAAGAAGCCATTAACTTTGATGTGTAATTTATATTTTACATTTTACTTTTTAAAAATATTATTCATTATTCAGGAGAACACAGTTTCCTTGGTAACATGATACCTTTAAGAAGAACAACCACCTGGTCATTTAT
>JAODKF010000001.1:21012817-21028997 GCA_026779585.1 Mormyrus proboscirostris
ATATAATTTCAGGTAAAAAAAAACTACTGAGATTAGATACTACGAAAAGTGCTTCATTTTCAAACTTTATTTGAACCTGATACATTTCAGCACCTCTTTTACTGGGTGTGATGAGCTCATTGACAGCAAATTTCCAATTTTTTTTTTTTGTTGTTTTTGAGACGAGACCCCCAATGACTTAAAGTAAGGCTTTCTCATCATATATTACAGTTTTGAGAACCAAAAGTCACTCAGTTCTCATTTAATGCAATGAAGAACTTTCATTAATTTGCAAAAACTCACTAAGTGGACAGAAATTCTATCAAAAAACTGTAAACTGAATGAGTTCTGGAAATGTGCGATGTCATACCATACTGTACATAACATGTATTAGGACTATATGACACATATATAGTAAGTGATATGGTTTGATATGTACAATAGGTCTAGCAGGTCTCATGAAGCATGCTGCTTTAAGAAACTGGTAGCCTTTCCTCCTCTGAGTTATTCTTGGCCCTTCTGACTTGCAAAAGGGGTGGGGTGGGACCCTTAAATATGCAAGGGCGTGGTGTTCGTCTGGATGCCTGACTCATAGAGCAGGAAGTAAAGAACATCAGACTCAGACAGTTTCCTGCTCCAGTTCATTGAGAGCACACTCTGTTCCACAGCAGCTTCATCCCAGGAGTCTTGATTACGGCGATTGCTGGCTCAGCCATCTTCTCCAGCCAGCTCGCATCCATCGTACGAGGCACGGATGTCTCATGGGACAGTTTTCTGTCCATTCCCCTGAACTCGTATGATGACATCTGCGTGCTTGTGGGCTATTCATTTGTTGACATAACAGACTATAGTATAGCTAATGGTACTCAAGATTCCCCCTGGGAAATGTACCGTAAGCTTAGGGAAGGCCTAAATCTTTGAACATGATTCACAAAAAAAAAAAAAAAAAAGTCTGGCTGGTTGGTCAACCGTCTCTCCTCCAGGCTTGGCTACGCTCATTGGCCGGAGGCCCCGGTTTCCAAAGGCGGGCAGAGAGGTTGATGTTTGTAGCCGCCGGCCCACAGCCAATCTTTACATCTGTATGTCTGGGACAGGATGCCGTCGTTATGGCAACGAATGACAAGCACCACGGGTAGAGTGGGCTGTTGTCCGAATGAGTGAGAAAGAGAGACTGGGTGGAGGTGCTGAAGCAGAATGCATGCACTGGAGGCTCTGTGTAATGAAGTGGTCCAGACCTTTGGAACAGAAGAGTAGATTTAATTTTACTATGCAAGGCAAAGATGTATTTAGAAGACACTTTCATCCTTTGAGAGATCAGGGTCAGCCAGTTGCTGGAGCAATTGGGAATGCTCAAAGGCCCAACAGCAAAATCACACTGCCAACTCTGAGATTTGAACCACTGACCTTCTACTTTAAGTGATAACATCTTAACACACTACAGAGGCACACAACACTACTAGATATTTCTAAGTAAAAAACATATTGTCCAATGGTTTGAAATTTTAGTTTTGAACCATGAGACATGATTTTAAATCCAGAGGTGGCTATACCTACTGGACTGTGGCCCTCCCTGACTCCCTAAGCTTCTGTATGGTGCACCATGGCTCACTTGTGATCTTCCAGGGTAATGGCTAAGTAGCCTCCTCAGGACCATACAGTATTTGGGAAGCACCCAGAATGTCAGTCAGTGCTATGGTCTTCATTATATTATTGTGGGTTTAATGTGTTTTCTGCAGCTTAGCGTGGGAAATCTCTTTCTGTGAAGCCTCCGCCAGATTCCGACATTCCAGGAAGCTGTCCCGAGGGTGAAACGTAGTCCTCCTGCTTTGTTTGTGCCTCAATAGCACCATCTTGTGGATATTACCAGGTAGTGCTGTTTAATGAAGAAAGTAGCCCTTAGGTCAGAGTTAAATATTGCAGTTCTGGTCTGCCAGGACAGTACAATCTTTATTTTTTTACTCGTTCATGTGATTCTATTGCTCATTTATGATAAAATTATTTGGAGAACAATAAGTGTTTTTCCTTATGCAAGTGTTCTACCCAAAATGGCTTGCAACTGCACCTATTTATTTTGACTGAAGCAATGCATTTTGAGTACTGCTCTTAAAGGTACAACAGCAGGACAAAACTAAAATGGGCAAGGCAAAACAATGTAACTGCATATTTTATTAAAATTAAGACTAAAATCGGGTCTCAGGTTCAGTTTAGGTTCGGTTCTGAACAAATATTTTATTTCAGCTATGGTGTTTTTAAGAAACCATTGTGAAAATTACAATAGCCTCAAAATCAACACTAATTGTAAAAAACACCTAGTTACTGGGGTTTGCCCACGCAGGGCAATATAGGTCATATAACCTAATAATTAAGCCATAGCTATTAACTGAAAAGCTTCAAAAACCTTTATGATTCTGGTTTAAGCTGATGTTTATGTACCAATCAATACTGTCCTATTGCAGGCACAGACACATTTTGTGTTTGGAGGGGGGTCTAGCTTGAAACAAGAGCTTGTAAGAAGGGCAAGAAGGGAAGAAAAGCTGTTCATGGTAAGATTGGATCAGATGTTCCTGCAACGTGATCTTACAACATAACAGGGTGAGTCTTGTTCACAGATGTTTGGAAAAGAAATGATAAGAAAAATGAGAAAAGGAAACAGAAGGAGCATGCATGCGTGGGTGTGGGTGTGAGTACAGGAAAAAACGGGAAAACAAGAAGAAGTGGATATAGACCTGTTCTGCAAGGACGCTGAGAATACTGGGAACACTGGGAGAGAAGCTGAGGGCAGGCACGCACGCACACACATGGTGGAAAGGGACACACAGTGAGGTAAGGATCGAATATGATGTCACTTGCTTCCCACCCAGGATCGACAGCCAAGATATGGAGAGAGCTGTACAGCTTGGATAAAATGAAAAATGCATCAGCAGGCAGGGTGAGAGATTAAATCAGCCTTCAAATTGGTTTGAGACCCTGTTGGGAGTTAAGATAAGATTAGCTTTATTGATCCCACACTGTTAGAAAAAAAAGAGTACCAGTTTGTACCTTTGCTGTCATTGGGGCTACACCCTCAAGGGTCCGCCAATTGTACCCTATAGCTGTAGGTAATTGTGCCTTTTAAAATATAGACATGGACTAAGAGGAGCATTTCTGTACCATTGTAGGTACATTAATGTTGTTTGTACCTTGAGGATGTTCCACAGAATCAGGTTCTGTATCTTAAAAGGTACATTTTCACACAGCTGGGATACCACTGGCAGACCCTTGAAAGTACAGCTCCAATGACAGCAAAGGTACAAATCAGTACCCTTTTTTTCTGACAGTGCAGGGAGAATTGCTTGTGCATATAGCGGCAAGCTACATAAAGTGCAAACAAGTATATACTGTAGGCCTAGTGCAAAACAAGATGTGCAAAGACAGTAAACATAGTGCAAACAAATTTATATTTTAACCTACGGCTGCTCCAATACAAAACACAAGTTGGGCACAACATCTCACATTCTGCTGTCCAAATAAATATAAGAGCATGTCCACCTCAAAATAAACTCAGTAACATCCTCAGAGCTGATCTATGAAATTAACCTCCCTCAAAAGTTATTTCCACAAGAGGTTTCATAAAAAGTATTTTTTGTTGGCTAGCAATCTAAGATTTGAATCTGTTTTAATGGCACAGGAATCCTGGACATTAATTAAAACCAACAGAGGACAATACTCAGGAAACAAAGTGCCAGAACGCGTTGATAGTTTTGGATGATTTCATAAATTCTAGTTTGTGTGAAGAAAGAAACTACCCACTTGAGAAATTAACAGTATTAAATGAGTGAAGCAATAACTAGCAAAGTAGTGTCAAATATTTTTTGTATTTGAATGTTTATTCCAGGCCATTCCTCCTAAATTAAATGGTAAGAATTAACATATTTCAATTCTGAAACACTAAAATAAGGTTCCGGTGGACCTTAGATGCTTGGAACACATAGCTGAAATCTTGTTTTGCTCAAACTAAGGGCTGAAAAACCTTCACACAGACTCTATCATCTAAACGCATTTTTACATAACGATGAAACATTGAACACGTGCAACACGTCAAAATGCTATTATTCAGACTGACATTCAATAAACACAAAAAAAAACCTAATTTCCCAGAAACATGCATGGTTCTCTGAGACCTGCGCCTTGAATGACCAGACTGGGGAAACACATGGAAATGCAGACTAAATACAATGAACTAATGACAACCAGGAATAGCTGGTAAAACATGGGGAATCCACACAGGGTTAACGAGGGGGCGTGGCACACAGAAGGAGCTGACGATCGGGGCAGGACAGGCCCCCCCCCAAAAAAGGTGCACATTCTGGGCGCACCTTGGCGGAGCAATGCGACGGGGACCACGGACACAACGGCACCTGGGGAGACAAAAGTAACAATGCACCATGGGGAACATGGACACACAGAACTGGCACAAAAGGACCAACTCAGACAGATGACAAACTACAGGGATCAGACATGCACAGGTGCACCAAGAGGAAACATGGGACCCGGGAACATTAAAGGTAACAGAGGGACCACAGCCACAGGAGGCACATAGGGACTACCAGGGGACGTGGATACAAAAGGACAGGAAGGAGGAGGCGCAAAGGAACCAAAAGAGGACAAAGGCACAGAGGGACACGCACAAGACACAGGGGGTACAAAGGGACCAACCAGAGACATCGGCACTGAGGGACGAGGGAGAAACAGAGGACATGAAGGAACTAAAGGGGAATGACGTAGAAGCAGGACAGGGAATGAACACAGCCGATCCAGAATCAGGAGGCAGATAGAGACAGCTCCTACCAAGAGCTCAGGCATCGTCTTCTGTCTTCTGCATTTCTGCGTCCCTTGCCGGGTGGAGTCTGGGCATGGGCGTAAATTACAGGGGAGTTGTAGCCCCCCCAATAAATCAAAACCAGCTAATACAACCCCCACTTATAGTCATGTTTCCCCCATAATGGGTGGAAACCTCAACCCCCCGCAATGTTCCAGCCAAAGTTATGCCCTTGAGTCTGGGGTACCTGTGAAAAGTCCGCCTGAGGACTGGAAGGCAAGCCAGACTGTGGCCACCAACTGAAGCTTAGCCTCAGCCATCCCGTCTCACAGCTGCCCCAGGTTGTCAGGCACCTTTTCCATGAGGTGCGAGTCCTTTGACAGGGAAAACCTTTCCAGGATGTCTCTGGAGCGAGAAGCCAGGGCATGAGCTATGGGGTTCCCCAGGATCTTCGGCTGCTGCATTAATGAGGTCTATATATTCCACCTCACTGAGTCCAGGCATCAGGTCATTCAGTCACACTTGACAGTGCACGGAACACAGACAAAAGTTCAGACATCAGAAATCAGGGAAATACAGGGTTCAATCAAACAAAGGGCCCACAAAGACAGACTGACAATCCAATAACCAGACTGGGGAAATAAACAGAAACACGGTCTAAATACAATGGACTAATGACAACAATCAGGAACAGCTGGTAAACACGGGGAATCCACACAGGGTTAACGAGGGGGCATGGCACACAGAAGGAGTGTGTGCCATGCCGCGGGGGTGTCAGTGTCGCCCTGCTTGGCCTCCAGGAGGCGGTCGTGGGGGGGGGGGGGGGGGGGGCCACTGTCACACCCACGCGGGCAGGACCGAACACCTGCAGACGATCACCCCATTTCTTAAGATTTTATTGTTGCCATTTCCAAATGAGCCATACCAAGCATTTTCTCTGTCTCTTGTCCTCCCGGTTTGTCCTGCCTTCTATGTCCTGCCTGCCCCCCTGCCTGCCCCATCCTGCCCTCCTGTTCCTCCTGTCATCTTGTCTCGATGTAGGACTCACTTCCCCGGTACCCGATCTCTGCATGTGACCCAGTCACACTCCTGGATTGCCCCTTTGGATTTGTCTGTGCTCGGTTTCCAAAATAAACCAGATTGCTCCTCATTTCAGGGTCTGCCTCCTCCATTCTCGCCTACTGTCACATCTGTTTTACATACTGTCCATCTGTCAATAGACATCGCAACATTAATAAGATGTGGATAAAACTCTCACCTTTGATAGGTTTGGGAAGAAATATTTTCTGGAAATTTCCTATATACCAGTCCCGTGTACATGACCAGCCAGATAATTGTTTTTTGCATCTAAACTTTTTAAACTAATTACACTTGACATAACGGTTAACAGAACCCAAGTCTAGGTTTCAGTCAGTGACCTGTGCGCAGTTGGGAAATGTGTATGGGGGCGAAATATGGGGGAGGGGCTTGGAAATCTACGGACATGACAATCATAAATATAAATATGTTATTTAATGTGTGCAGTCCTGCATTTTATGCTGTAAATAGTAAATTTTGCTCCCTCGTAATGTTTACTGTGTAGTGAGTGTGTTATTGTTAGTGCCCCCCCCAACTGTGTCATGTCCATTGCTGTACTTCTTGTGTTTGTGCCGCTGCTGGTGACTCTGGCAGGGCACTGTCCTCTGGCAGAGCTTCTGCTCCTTTTTATAAAGACCTATCTTCTTTTATTAATAAAATCATGCCTCATATCAATCGTAATACAATACATACACACCTTGTGATCAAAAAAATAAATCAAAAAAATTTTGCCACCACCATATAGAAAGGAAACATAATACGCACAAACAATACATGAAAAACAATTGATTTTTGTGATTTTGTTACGTAACTGTTTCAGTGTTACAGCTAGGGCTTTTGATTTTTCAAAAGGAATTTCAAATGGAAAAGTCATACGTGACTTATAAGTATATATGTCTTCAACTGATATACAGCTATAGGCCTGCATGTTTTATAGATATCTCTGTAAGGGCTAAGCACCAAATGTGATTGAATAAATTAGTGTAAAATGGCATGTTAAGATAGAAAAAAACGTCAGTTTAGGATTATTGTTTATTTTTATGCTTATTTGAGGAGTTTTTTCAGAAAGATGCCCGATGCACATATAAAGATCTGGCAGAATATGATTTAAAACGCATCCTTGTATTTCCAGATATAAGCCTAGTGAGTCATTTCGTGACACGTTGCTCAACGAAGTGGCCCTTGGCACTGTTTTAATAAGCCACGGTTTGCTGGACATCTGGAAAATCTGAAAAAGATCTAAAAAGCCTTTAGTTGTAAATCTTTTTAGTTATTTATTGGGCGAGTTATTTATTACACACCCTAATTGGCTTTGTTAATTATTCTTGAGCAATAAAAAACAACATTCTGTTCGCCTTCGGTCAAGTCCAAGGAGTCCATTTTATATCGCCATTGAGCGAGGTACTAACGCTTTACCGCCCTAAGGCAGTGTCTTCCTGGTATGCGCCGTTTTTCAGATTATATATATATAATATAATATATGTAATATAGCTGCTGCTATCTTATTACTGAAGTATGCACTCCAATAGAGCTAATTTTGCACCTTGCTTTGCTGCCGGTCAACAACAGTGGGGTGGAGGCTTAAAAGGACGGGATTATAGAAATCTCGTTCATTTCTCCGAAACGGGACACACTGAAGCGACACTAAACGAGAAGCTGGGGAGTATGACGTATCTCCCGTTATCGAAGACGGCTAGACATTATGAGCCAGCAAGGCAAAAGGATCGGCGAGAAGTGTGTCCTGTTGTGTAACAAAATCTGGCTGGATGCGTGGGGACCTTTGCACAAGAGATGTGTGGTATGTATTATGATTAATACAGTGTCTCTTTAAGTCGATTTTTATGCAGGGCATAATTTTAATATGTTTTACCCTTTTAATTCTTGTGGTAAATTTTGGTTTATTTGTGACATAAGAAGGCGTTAGGAGTGGAACTTAACACCTGAAACACGTGCTTCTGCTGAGCATGTTTCTGATTTAATACAAAGGTTTCGGCAAAAGTTAGGCATTGAGATTAAAATTGTTCGTGAAGTAACGTGCTTGCATTTTGCACTTAAATGTTGTAATAATGTAATTGTTTATGTGATATTTCAGTTTCACGCATCCCATCTAGCGTGTTCTTTTCCTGTGCCCTGTGATTTCTGTATAAATCCTAGGCGTTGTGACCCTTTAATTCATAATGAAAAAACAATAGATGGATATTATAATGTTTAGCCTGCACATTCAACATCTGTAGTTGATCTGGATGAGATCACAACATTTAATGCATGTACCTATATCGGCTTGAGAGTTAGAGGGCATTCTTGTGTTAATCACTAAAGAGCCTAGTTTTATCCATGTTTGTTTGTTTGACTGAAAGCTAAAACGGTTTCGATTCTTCTCATTCCACACTTCTTTCCCCACTTTCGGTCCAGTATTACTTCAGCTTTTCTGCTAGTGCAAAAGGTTAATGTTAGCAACATTCTCCAATATTCGAGGGGTTCTCAAAGAACATCTGGCTGTCAGATATGGATTTCTGCAGCTCTGTGCTTTCTCTGTGGGATTGTGATTGTTTATAAAAAGAACCAGAGCCTTAGTCGGTGGAATCTCCTCAGTCGATGGATTTCCAGCATGATGTATCAAATCAATGACGCTTTCCTCAAGAAGTGCAGTCATAATATTTGTGTACCACAGGGGAGTGAAAAGTGCTATTTTATTAGCTGTTCATTGGTTTTAGCTCTGCACCTGGACTCAATCATTTGATTGAGGTCATTAGTTGGATTGCTAATCACTTCATGTGGTGTCTCACCCTGAAATGAATCAGTTGAAAGGGTAGATGGGTCTCTTTCCCTCCCTCTGCAGACCTCAGGATGTGGCTGTTGATGGCTGCACTCGGTCTTAGTCTGAGCCACTGTGTTGAGGGGCAGCTTCCGGAGAGCAGAGTCAAAAGGGTCCTACCACAGCTCATCTGCAGTGTCCCTGGGCTGCCGGGGACTCCGGGCAAGCCGGGACCCGGCGGGGCTCACGGTGCGGAGGGGCTCATCGGCATCCCAGGACGAGATGGGAGAGACGGCAGGAAGGGCGAGAAGGGTGAGAAGGGGGACACAGGTACTGCAACATCTACATTATTTCCACACTATTAATAATACTGCAGAAAAGTATGTTAGAATGGACCTGGCTGTAATGTAATATGGCAGCAACTCTATCATACTAACATGCTAATCATTCTGTTACTTTACATTTTTATGTTAATATTCTATTTAATATAATTAATTCTGCTATATACATGAAACTCCATGTCAAGGGATAATACTATTCCCATTTGATTTGTGTTATGTTAGTTGAGTCACAGCACATCATGGAACAGGTGAAGTCAGCTGGGCATGAATAGAATAAGAAGTAACCTTGATTACTGAGACATTCTGGGGTTTCCATGGTTACTATACATTTTGTTTCCCTCTGTTTTCTAATACATGGGATGAAATTGAAAATATGAACAACAGCTGTTTTGATCATTGCTGGGGAGTCCTGTTTCTGGTCCCTCTGGCTCTATGGAGCTTCACTGTTCTCCCCAGCCACACCGCATCTGTGTTTTACAGCACTTAGCCAGCCAACTAAATAAGGGGTGTTTCACTAGGGGATGCCCATCCGGGGGAGCTGTAGGGAAGGTGCGTGACTTTGTACTGCACCTTTTCACTATTTATAAAGACTTCCAAAGAACAGGCTATATGGACCTGGTCTGCAGGTATGCGCTAACTTAGCAGTTAAAAAGGAACAGATGACTTAAGGGCAAACTAGGTTAAATCTAAGGAGGCCGCCAGGTTGTTGCTATGGAGACCCAAAAGACACGCCCCACTGTAAGATGCCTGATCTATGCAGCTGTGGGACATTAAGCATACCATATAATATGGAAAACTATCATACCCTGTTAGATCTGTTTCCCATTAACACGTATATGTCTTCTATCTCAACGGCGCCATCTCTGACCACATTTGCCCATGACTCATTCTTGGTGTAAGATGTATTATTGTTTGCTCAGCGTTTTCTCATTAATGTTATTTATGAACAGTTTGACATGCACAATGACTTTTAGTTGTCACCGTATGTTTTTTACTGGTGACTGGTTAATAGTTTCTTTTCTGTTTGTACTAATTAACTACATTACTTTAGAGTAGGGGTGTCAAACTCCAGTCCCGGGGGGGGGTGGGGGGAGCCCTATGTTGCTTAGTTCTTTCGCTGTTCCACCACAAAGGGTTCAGCTCAAGATCTGTGTGGCAATTAGCACAAGGAGTTAAATCAGGTGTGCAGGGCTCCAGCTCTCCAGGACTGGACACCCCTGGTTTAGAGTAAAACAATATGTGAATTTGACCTAAAAACTCCTAATAGAGCACTAATAAAACTTGCACTAAAGAAGAGAACTGTATGTTTATGTCAAAGGATAGAGGTTGGACAGTACTGTGTGTGACCGATTTAATGAGACATAAACAAGACATAAGTGCTAATTAAGAGTATATAACTACTGCTTTCACTTCTGTTGATGAAGAATGTAGCCATCTTTAATTCTAAGGTTGGAGTTGTAGAGGTTCCTCCCACTTTCTGAGTCAGGGCTCTGACTTCAGAGAGGAATTCAATTGAAAATTCCAATGAGGAAAACAGAATTTTCAACTTCCTTGTTCAAATGGCATGCATCATTATGTTTTTCCAAACCTGGGGAATCATGGGAACTGTAGTATGAGAGTAATGGGTTGCTCTTTTCCAGGTGTAAAAGGGAAAGCAGGTCCCATGGGCAAGATTGGAGAGCGTGGTGATCAAGGCACGATGGGGAAGAAAGGCCCAAGTGGCATGGATGGGGACAAGGGTCCACCCGGCCCCATGGGCCCCCCAGGGCAAAAGGGAGATAAGGGTCAACGGGGAGCTCAGGGAAAACAGGGCATCTGCCGCTGTGGCAGCCTGGTACCCAAAGTAGCCTTTTCTGTGGGCATCACTACTAGCTACCCAGTGGAGCGGACGCCCATCCGCTTCAACAAGGTCCTGTTTAATGAGGGCGGCCACTACAACACACAGTCTGGAAAGTTCATCTGTGCTTACCCTGGAACCTACTACTTCTCCTATGACATCACCCTTGCAAACAAGCACCTGGCCATCAGCCTCGTGCATAATGGCCAGTACCGCATCAAGACTTATGATGCCAACACTGGCAACCATGATGTAGCCTCTGGCTCCACAGTCATGCAGCTCAACCCAGAGGATGAGGTGTGGTTGGAGATCTTCTACACAGACCAGAATGGATTGTTCTCCGACCCTGGCTGGTCTGACAGCCTGTTCTCCGGATTCCTTCTGTACGCTGACACAAATTATTTGGACACGCTCTCGGAGGACTATGCATAACAAAGGATTGTGGGTTGGGACTTATGGGTGACTCTTAGCTGTTCATCATCTTATGAACAGAAAGACTAGCAGAAGTATATATGAAATGTAGCATTAACCACGATGGTTAAACATATGCCAAATTAAGCTATATGTAAGCCAATCAGCTTCCCCCTTTACAGTAATGCTGCATAACAGAATGCCCCATGGACTGAATATTCCATTTTGTGAGATTAAACTGAGCTCACAGCAAATCTCACTAATGTCAGGTATTTATTTGGAAAAGCTTCATGGAAAAAGAACTGGGTTGCATGTATATTTATTAATTTCATTACCATTAATAATGTAAAAGTAACTAGTAATGGGACAAAAGCTTGAAAACCAAAGATGAGCAGGGCTACACTGTAAGTCATATCACAGGGTAGGTTGTGCCCCTCCACCCCCCAATATCAAACATCCTCCTACATCTTTGTATATGCATAATATTTTAACTTTTGAAATCCAGTGGGTGAGATCATGGTATACTGTCAAACAATCAATGGTACGTAAACACACCCCCGTGCATACATTTGTTTTTGTGTGGAAGTTAATGATCTCTTGATGTCTTCCAGAAATGTGCAGAAATATTGAAATTTTCTATACAACTTTTTTCATTCTTAATAATGATTGTCATAAAGTCAGAAACATGAAATGCAAAAACCACATGTACACTTTTTCATAACACTTTAAAAATAGAGTTTTATTTATAACTATACAAAGAGCATATATTAAAAAGTATTGACATCACTTGACAAATGCATCTGTTCATTTATGGCAATATGCAGCATGTGTTATTCATTTTCACAAATATATCCTTTGTCTTTCTACAACTTACCAGTGAAACATCATAGTTACATAATAGTAATGTAATTATTTAGAACAGTTTTATGAGGCGGGGCACCCCCATGATTAATTTTGATGATTGGGTGGTGGGGGGGACATGGGCACAACAAATTTGGCCCATAAACCCACCCCCAGCCCTGCAGAAAGGGGTGTAACGAATAACTAGCGGTGTAACCAATAAGTGTTATTGATTTTCTAGATTTTGATATATCTTCCATTTGTCTTTCAACCACTTACTAGTGCAACATATCGCAGTAACCTAATTATTTAGTATAGCTTTCATGGCTTTATGATTTTGGAAGTGTGTGAAATCATTTTTAATCGTATTTGATACATATTCAGGTAGTCTCACAGGTTAACAAACTGATTCTGAATCCATTGCCAGTAGGTATTTAGGCCTTGCAACAGCATGAATGAATCCAACTTTGACGCCAGTGACTAATTTGCTCACACAGAATGACGTATTGTTTAGTTTTTTTTCTTCCAAAAGCCCTTGCAAGAGGAGTACAGTAAGTATGTTGACCTGCTTGTGTCTGAGTTGTTGTGCATTAGCTGTGTTTTCCTTTATTCCCCGTTAAAATAAATGTCAAATGAATTTTACGTTTTTAACTTTAATGTGTTGTATTGGTTGTAGGCTTTAGAAAGGCACCATTGATATATCTGTATATGCGACAATACGAGGGTGAGAAATAACGGTGTTTGGAGTATGGTGTACTCTGAGCCACCGTAGAAAAGGGTTACGTCAGCAGAGCACCGTGATTGGCACACGACCGCTTGAATGAGGAGAGGAGGTGGCCGAATCGCTGGTCCCGCCGCTCGGATCATGCGCGGTCGGGCTGACGTTTCTCTCGTTACTAAGCAGCCGAAGCTGGCGTCCTCTGATTGCCGAATTTACAGTAAAACAAATAAAAAACAGCCGCATGATGTTTGCGGCTTTTAGTGGTCAGATACGGAAGTTTAAGATTTTTTTACTTGAACTTTTGATTTACAGGATGTCCGAGCCGCTACACTGCATAGTGATCTAGCTATAAAATATAATCTCGGCGGAGGGTGAACCATTCGGTTATACTCTGTAATTTAGACACTGAGTTTTACTTCCTTTATTAATTGTTGTCGGATTGCTGGTCCCACCGTGTTTAGCCGAAAGAAAGGTGAATTGAATGGGGAAGGGATTCATGTCGCGTAACTTACTTTAAGTTTAACTTGCCTGAAGTTATTCAAGTATTATATCTAAGCCTTTCATACAACCCCTCATATGGCCTCGCCAAGGTAGGTGGCATCGTATTTTGAGGATCATTTTGTAAGACATTAACGTTTTTCAGAAATTACAAATAATGCTTTTGTGGCATCTGGCTGGTCGCACAAAGGTGTGCATCATTTGATGTATGCTGTTTTGTTCAACAAATCGCATGCACCGAATACCACAATCGCATTTATTCATTTTGCTTGAAAATGATCAAATTGACAAAACTGTCCTTTTCCAGCGATCTTCGGGAGAAAATTAGGAAGAAGCGGAGAGCTTTGCAGGAATCTTTGGCTAAAAGCAAAGACGACATGGATACACAGGTAAAGTGTCTGGAGTTTAAGGAAGATGCCGTGATTTGCTTAGTGGTATAAAATAGTGCCACACCTTCCCAGTTGGCTGCTAGATAAGGCCATTTGATATAAATGCAATTTTCCCTCTTTTTGTATTATTCTGTTAAATTTTCCCTCTTTTTGTATTATTCTTATTCTATATTAGCCTTAATGATGGTGTAATGTATCACATCCATATAAAGCGCCTTGGGGTGACTCTTGTGAAAGGCGCTATATAAAAATTAATTTAATTGAATTGTAGTAAACCCCTCTGAGCCGACAGCCCACGGAAGAAATGAAAGATAATTTGTTTCATAATTTAGCATTTGAAAAATGCAAATAAATAAATTAGGAGCATATTGCTCAACTTCTTCTAATAAAGCACAACATCATAATAAAGCTTGCAATGCATGTTACAAAGAAAGGCACTTGGATGCAGAGAATGGCACAGACACGGGACTCAGAGGGAATATATTCAGGTATTCCAGTGAGCAGAGGACGGAGGCTTTGATTCAACAAGTCTGCGCAGGTCATGCGGGAGAGCGCGCACGCAGGTTTACGCTCCGGTATCAGAGGCAGCGCAGGATCGCTCTTCAGTCAAGCGAAGCTCTCCATGCCTGACACTTCGGCCTGTATTTCAGGCTCTGGTCACCACGGAAATGGAAATGAGCAGCGATAGGGGACGGACGGAGGTGGAGGTGAGTCGCTGTGAAACCGCGGAATGGCCGGTTGCGATTTGCCTGACAATGATAAGGGCCTCCTCCAGCCGTCCTTTTGTGTGGGAAAAGTGTGGATGTGTCGTGCAATATTCCATAAGTATGATGCCAAGTGCATATTTGTGAATTTGCTAGAAAATCCGTGCAGACAGGTGAGTACAGACGAGGTAGTACAGGTCAAAGACATTTTTTAAATTCTACTTCCGTCATATTTGTGTTTGTATGATGACAGTAGTATGAGATTTATTATGCAGTCTGGGGTGTTGGGGGAAGGTTTGCCAGTGAGGATCGGAAATAATGAATATTTGTTAATTATACTAACTCCGGCTATCTGTATTTGAAATTAAAATTTTTCTTCCAAATGGTTCTGATTAATATGTTTTCCAGAACATTTTCTCCCAGATGTTTTTTTATGATACTGCCTTTTTAAAGTCACAGAACAGTTGCTGATAAGTACAACTAATTTAAAACAAAAGTTCAAATGACTAGAGCCAGGATTTAATTTTATGGATACACTCCCACTGAAGTGCAGTTTTTATTCTATATTTTTTGCTCTCTGCTCCCTTGTTCTTAAGCAGGAATTGTCTGGAAACCAGGAGCAGCAAGTGACCACTTTAAAGCAGACTCTGAAGGCGCAGAGGATGAGGAGGAGGAGGAAGGTGAGTCAGTCCTCCATTTTGTAGACTGTAGTCCCTCACTTCCATTGTGAAGTCAAATTAGCTGTTGATATTTAGTCAAGTAAATCTACTTTACATTTATTTTCCTAAATTTACAGTAAATGCAGTTAATGAAACTAACATGTTTAGTCATTGTCCAATACATAATTTTGTTAATTCTTTGAAAATTTTACATAATACTCTGTGTATAATCACATACACACACACGCACCTACGCAGATGTCTCACACACACACACACCACACACACACACACACACACACACACACACACACAGATTGGTGTACCTACATCTGCACTACATTCCTGAAGGAAATGGAATCTGTAAAGCAAATTTATTTATCATTAAATAAAATATTTTTAAAAAAGCATAATTTATTTGGAAACAAAATACTTGAATATGACACATCTAAATTCATATTATAAGAAAAAAACACCAGTGCATAGGACAAAACTCAAATTTCCTCTCTCAAAAACATAATCAAGTGTCATACTAGTGGAAAAACCCAACTGGGCTGTGCTTATTGCAACACTTAGTTCACTTCCTGACAGTGAACATTTTAAACACATTAAAAGAAAAATCAACTATTTGTTTCTACTCATTTCATCGTGTGTCAGGTTTGTGATGTTTATCTTCATTATTATTGCTCCTCACAGCTTGCATTTGTCTTTTCTTTCACATCACATGTGAAATTCATCCATATGTCAATGTTTTTTTTTCCTACCCGAAGCCTACCGTGACATAGACTAGGCTTGGGCGAAATCCAATTGTGTATTTCATACAGTCTAGCGATTATGTGGTCCCCCACAATAAATGTTGACTAAGCCTAGCACAGGTATATTGCATTTACAAACAGAATTTAGAGACGGAATAGCTCGGTTTACTGGTTTGAAGCCAGTTAGATCAGTGTTGTCCAATCATGTGTAACTACAGACAACACTAACTAAAGATACTACTTCCGATTGGATCACTTTCAAATTCATCTCTTCCTGACATTTTCGTCTTGTTTTTATTTGTTAAAGAAAGTGTCAGTGTGTGTGTGTGTGTGTGTGTGTGTGTGTGTGTGTGTGTGTGTGTGTATGTATGTATGTATGTATGTATATATATATATGTATGTATGTATGTATGTAT
>JAODKF010000001.1:21050834-21061851 GCA_026779585.1 Mormyrus proboscirostris
TGACTAATAGGTTTTCTGGGTAATTGAATAACTAATAGGTTGCTTTAATTGGTTACTTGATTTTGTGCTGGCCGTGCAGATTGACGGCACGTTCAAGATTCAGAGCCCAGCCGTGCTTCTAGGCTATAGTAAGGAGCGTAGTCTGGCCAGCGAGGGAGGCTATGACGCAGTGCGCTGCCTGAGCGAGGGCTCCTTCATCACCCTCTTCATCACCATCCAGCCTCAGCTCATCCCTGGGGAGTGTGTCAGGGAAAGAGTAAGCCTCTTCTTTGTGTTAAGCTTTCTGCGTCTGTGACTTCAGTAATACAGTGGACTGTAATCTTTAGTAAAGCTGTGTTTTCTTGCATTACTTAATATTCCTATGTGCAGTATTTCTGTTATGTTTAGCTGGGAAGTCTGAAATAATTGGTAGCTGTTATCACATCTCTCATGTTGTTCTATTTCTACTGTTCTGCTGCCATAATTAGATGAAGGAGATCAAGGTAACTCTCTTAGATCAGCAGAAAACAGCCCCCCGTATTGGTCGGGTTTTCTTGCAGTTCCATGATTCCTTACTCGCTTGGTGGACTATTTTTTGTAGTCTTAATGTCTGTCATGGAAATTGATGAAGTTCTTCACTGCCTTATAACCTTCAACAGAAAAGTGCTGATTGGTGCACCTACATGCTACATACATAATGTTCACTGGCACACTGCTTCATTTGCATGCAGCTGTTCAGTAGCACAACCGCAGCAAAATGTGGTATTTCAGTGCCATTAGGAACCAATACTCAAGGTTCCCATTACCTTTGGGTCTACAAAAACTTATGAACTGAACATCTGTAGCAGAGCCTATTAAGCTGTGATACCATCTGACTCTGACTACTCTGACTACTACCCCATTCCTGCAGTTTGATACCCAAGAGGAAGAAAGGCTGTTACAAGCAGCTGTGGTCTTCCAGCAGGATGCAGCTCTGTGTTTTCCCAGCCGTCCCTGCATCACCACGGTCATTGACATCAATGGGAAGGCTGTGTTTGTCACCCGCTACATCCGTGCTCTGAGCCCACCACGGGAGCTGCTGGATGCTTTTCCTAACAGCCCCCAAGAAACCATGGTAGGAGGCGCTAATCTTCTGTGAACTATGTAGATCACTGCCTAGTTACAAGCCTGTAAAAATGTTCTGGCCCGGTCTGCTTCTGAATCTTTGTACGAGTATTGATGGGAATTTGTTGAAATGTTCTGGGTGACTGGGCAATTGTTCTAGATGATACTACTGAAAAGCATGAAAAATCCTGACCATATGATTTCCCCCACCCTCTCACCCACCCACAAAACCCAAAGGAACTGGTGGCACGCTATGTCTCCCTCATTCCCTCACTGCCAGACAGTGTTTCCTTTGCTGGGATTTGCGACATCTGGAGCACCTGTGACGTGAGTGAATTCTCACCATCTGGAAGTTTGATGGTCAAACAAATTAGTGCTACACACAATATAGATTGTTGGCAATGGACCAAGTACTTGCAGAACGGCAAGTTCTGAGGGATAAACAGTTCCAAATGATGAATTACAACTTTTCACTCAAAGGTTTGTCCTTTTGCTATCCCTTAGCAATTCCTGACATTGCTGGCAGGTGATGAGGAGGAACACGCTGTACTGTTGTGCAACTACTTCCTGTTCATGAAGAAGAAGACGTGGCTCATCATCGGCACAGCAGTTCCGGAGGTGGGTGGAGGCCTGGGTTTTTAGAGATAATGGCAGACAGTCTCATAACTTGACATTTGGTTAGACAAATGTTGGAAGAGTGGGTTATAGAACCTTTGACAAAACATCAAGTTTGGGAACTTACTACATGGACGTCAGGTGAAGTTTTTGAGTTTGGATACAGCAAGCCTATTGCGACTCCAAGGAACTCTCCCTAAAACTAATTTCTCCAACCTCAGGGTCCCACAGCATACGTGCTGACCTATGAACAAGGGCACTACGTAATCTGGGATCCCAGCAAGGGCCAGTACTATGGCCAGTATGATACCTTCTGCCCTCTTCAGACTGTGGGCTGCCTGATAAATGCTGACAATGTAAGTACCTGCTACCTAGATAGAGGTGGGTATGACAGAGACTTTCCAGCAGGAAGATTTTTGAACATCATGCCTGTAGGTGTATTGAGAATGTTGCAAGACATCCAAGAGTTATACCTCCTATGGTTATCAGCTAATAGTTGGATTTTAGATTGTATATTTTCCATCTATATGGTTACCTCACCCATATAGATTGTTCTTTATTTTTGGTACACAGGTGTGGTTCAACCTGCAGCCCTATGACGCCCCAATGAGAATGAGTTTTGATGTCACTAAGTCTAAACTCTGGAAACCATTCTTCTCCAGGGCTTTTCCTAATCCTGGGCTTTCCAGCGTGCAGGTAAGGAGGCACAGGGACACACAGCCCTAAACAGCTAGCTTCCGATTTCCGACCTTTGATCAGCATTGCATGGACGTCCTTCCACAGCAGGCGGGTCTAACAATTACCCGCATAGGACTGCCCATCTCCACAACCTCCAGCTCTCTTGGCCCTAAGATTCCTCAGCATATAGATGCATCAAGTAGACTGAACCTCATTTCAACTGTCTGTCAAATGGCTGTGCTCCTTATGCTGATACATAACGAAAAATCACCCACAGGTGCCAATATGCAACACCTCAGTTTTGTGTCAGACTGGGGCTGCTAGGTCTAGTCTCAACTGCTATTTCATGCCAGCCTTTTTATTTGGCAGCCCGAGGAGATAGCTTACAATCGACCAGACAAGACAGCTGCTGCTGAGCTACAGGACAGGTGAGACTCATGCGCAATCACATACTCAAACCTGCATTCAAATGCCACCAACCTATTCCCTTTTACATAGAATAGCTATTTTACTTGCATAGGATCATCCAAGATTTGGTTTGGGCTTATTGCTTTTTCCACCACAAGGCACAGGATCTTCATCTTAATTCACATAACTGATGTTTTGGAAAAAGGAGGAAACGTGTTCTTTACACCACACCTCACAGGATCGAAAAAGTTCTGAAAGAGAAGATCATGGAGTGGCGGCCCCGGCACCCAACCCGCTGGAATCGTTACTGCACCTCAACGCTACGCCACTTCCTGCCCAAGCTGGAGCTGAGTGGTGGGAGGGACGTGGGTGAGGAGCACCGGCTGGAGCTGCACAACTTGCTGGGTGACTACAGGGTGAGTCTGGGAAGGGTGCTGCTTCAAATGGAGGCCCCTGAGATTCCAAGGGTGTGATCAGCTTCCCTTTGTTATTAGCTACAGTACCAGTCAAAAGTCTGAATGCCTGTTTTATTGCGTTTTTCTCTCCGCGCAATTAACATCAAATGTTGAACACTTCTCTTGGTAATTACATTCTGGGCCCAACTTGGCTTCCTTGCTTTTACTCTTCACTCCAGCTCTAAAGGGTTTAGGCTTGGGGGTTGTGAGGGCCAGGTCATCTGTGCTAGTATTCCATCACTTTCCTCCTTCATGAGAGTACATATTACATAACCTTGGCCAGGTCAGTATTGTCATCTTGTTGAAAAAAACAAATGATTTTCAGTAGGTATCTAGACTTGACTGGTTCTGTACCATAACAGTATATCTTCGGAGCTGATCAACTTAACCAGCATGTAGGGGGTTTCAGCCACAATATGCAACAAGGCCATGACTTTCAATTCCATCCACAGATCTCAGGGTTCCCCCTACACATGGCCTTCTCAGAATTGCGTCCCCTTGTGGAAATGGTCTACAGTACAGGTGTGCACAACGTTGAAGCCCCCAGCATTGAGTTCGCCCTTGCAGTCTATGTCCACCCCTACCCCAGCAGTGTGCTCTCGGTCTGGGTGTACCTGGCCTCACTTGTCCGCACCAGATGAGTTGGGCTTGATATTATGTAACCATTTTTTGTAACAGAACTATTTAATACAATGATTAAAGCAGTACTTTAACAAGCAGGACTATATCCCATTTTTCCTAAAATTCTAATAAAGGTCTTTTCCTCCTCATATCATTCAAATACGAACATTTTAAATCAAGATACTTTTATTGTTCTGTATTTGAGGACTTTTCCCCTCAAGCAAATTTATCATGCAATATTTATTTGAACAAGCAAATGTAGTTCCCAGCAAAATCTGCTTCCTATTTTCCTATTTCCATCAGAGGTGGTGGATAAAAAAAAAAAAAAACCTCAGGGACACAGATTTCTCTTAAACACCTTGATTAGACCAAAATTCACAGATTAGTCCAGGAGTAACAAGGAATTTTGACACAGAACAATGAAGCCTGTTGCCCATATTTTTGTTAGAACAAAAGGGGCCCAACCCCACTGTTCCTCTGAGGACTGACCTCTATTCAAGTTCCACCTAACTACCTAGGTTTTATTCATAGCTGATCAATACAAAATGAATGACTACTGCCCGGACACCTTGAACAGAACATCTGTAGAGGGAAAACAGAACTTAAGGGCACTCAGACTTCAGGCCAGTTGTCCTCCAGTACAGTTTCATTTACCTTCAAAAGCTATGGAGATGGGTGCAGTATCCTTCACCCTTATCCAACCTCCAAAACATACCCTCACATACCTCCAAAAACTGCTAACATACCAACTTAGCTCAGAGTACCACACAAATGCTAAAATGGCAACTGTTTCTTTACTTAAGGCTCTACTATTTCTCATTTTTCTTGGTTTCTAGTCAGTAAGCGTACATTTACTTTTTTCCCCCTGGAAACTACAGTGAAAGGAGGCTCACGCTTCCAATCAGCGTGAAAACAGAATGAGTTCAAATCACCCGAAACCATAAGCAGCGAGGAGTGAGCCCACCTAATTCCATGTCCACCCATAGTAACGTGGTAAATACTGCAGCACTGGTTATGCACATAAATGACAGACTCAAACCATCACACTTGGAACATTGCAAGTAAAACAAAAGTCTAAAATTTAAAAGGGAAGGGAAATAAACTAGTTTGCTCTCCCCTTCCCTTGCCATGACTGAAGGATGTAAAATCTGGGGGACAGGATAACAGGGTAACAATTTTGTCGTTTCACAGATGAAAACAGCAGAAGGTGAGAAATGACAGCAAATGATATTCCTAGGTTAAAGTGCAAGTGAGGAGCCAATGAGAGGGGAGTTATGCCAAGCAGGGGGCGGGGCTCACTCCCCTGAGCAGCAGCAGGCCCTGAAGCCACACTGCAGGTTCTGACAGCCGCTGGCTGTGTCGGCATGGGGTCCTGGAGAGGGAAACAGAGGCAAGAACAGCACAGTTAGGCTCTACCACTTTGCGGTGTAGCAGAATTTGAACTAGCAGCTGTGGGAAACAGCCATCCTGAGATGTACAGACTGATAAGTAAAAACATGATACCCAGAGCATCCAATTCAACTTCTGCCATATTACTGGAAAAAAAATCTGTTTTGAAATAAAATACCTAAATTTGGAAATGTTTAGCTAGCAGTGAGGAACTGTTCCCATCCTTGGATCGAACCATGCAGCCATCATATCATAGGTCAGATGCTTCAACTGCTGCTACTATAAAATGATGCGTATGAAGATCCTTTGTCCAGCTTCATATCTGATTTTAAAGTTTAACATCTAACTAATTAAAAGATATCAGCAAACTGATAACCCTGCATAACAAAAAGCAGTTTCATCAAATAATTCAGACTGAACCTGACCTTTACCCTTAAGGATTTGCTGCTCCTGTAGTGCGGGCATTACTTACCTTTAAATGCCACCTTTTCTGCATGCTACAAAGGGGCTGTTAAATGAGGCATTACATTTCGATAAGGGGAACAGACACATGAAAGCACGCAGAACATTAAGTACAGCTGCCACATTACAAGAAACACTTCTGCCAAACACCATCGTTAACTCCGGGGGGTTGGGAGAATCCGAAGAGGAGGCGGTGAAATCCAAATGTACCATAGCTATAGTAAGCATAACATGCTTAAAGTACATATACTGTTTGTTAGAAGGATGATGATCAAGAAACCACTGAATATACTGACTGTGGAATCAATAACAAATGACCCACATATTCATCAGACGGCCATATTCTGTAGTCTGAGTGGAGTAGAAATGGTCTTTAGATACAGAAAGCAGTCCTGCCCTTTGCCCCCAAAGGCTGTGTCCTGTATGTACATTAGTATACTCAGCCCATTTGTTTGTAACAGAATCCTGCTCAAGTACATCTTAAGTAATTTTGCTTAAGTAAATGCACAAAACACTGATTCAGCTGTGTGTGTTCTTGCTGACTGCCCACGGTACATTTGCCCAATACATACAGCTTCACTAGTGTGCACTGGGAGAAGTGTACACTAAGCAGTATTACACTATATACACTTCATAGTACCAGACAGCCATGGTCATCAGCACCACACCGTTTCATCTGTTGGCTTTTCCCCCTACCAATAACCACAGCACTGATTGGCAAGTGTGTGTGTGAGTGAATGCGTGATCATTGGAATACAGTTCTGGAAAAAGCCTACTACAGAGTGAGGTAGTATAAGAGACTGCGTTACCATTGATATTGTTGCAGTAGTAGAAGTGCTCGTCTTCAAGGGAGGGGCAGACCGACACGAGTTCCTGAAGCCCCATCCCTGTGATGAGGAGGCAGCCAGACAGGTTGAGATGCTTTAGGTGAGGAAGACCTCCACGCAGAGAAAGCAGCCTGCAACACACATAGTCCAGGCTAAAGGTTCAGGATAAACACACACACACACACACACACGTTTATCACTGTAGGAACACAATTCCTAGCACTATCCAACTGAATCCCAAAAATATGATTAACAAGTTCTTCTGTCCAGTTTAAAAACTGAAACCAAAGTTAATTTTGCCTCATGGGACACCCCCAGATGGTTTGATTCTAATTTTTGGGAAAACAAACATACCAACCTGGAGAATTCAATCAGGCTGAACGTTCAAATAATGAAAATAACACCGACAGAAACGTTTTAAACCATACTGGTTTCAAAAAGCAAACTGCTGTTTACCATACAGGTTAAATTGTTAGCACATCAAGGTCACACCAAAAGCACTCCAATTCATGAAACATAACACAGGACCATTTGGTGCTTGGTGGTATCACAGATTGTGATAAAATCTACCCTGTGGGTGCTCACATGTTTATTACCCAAAGTGATAACAGCATTATTGGCACAACTCAATTTCCATCACATCCCCTCTTATCTTGTGTTTAGTGGGAGAGGTGTGTCCACCACAATAAAACAATCTAGAACTGGCCAGGACTGATGAGTTTTTGAAAGATGCATTTTCTAAAACCTGTTTGTCTTTCAAACTGCATTCAGATTAGTTACTTGTATAAAGACAATACCTCTGCAGCCAGTTTGCTTAAACACTGCCACACCTGGCCAATCCAAGGTACAGACTATAAACCAGAAGGAGGCACCTGCCAAATTGGCCCCTGGGGGGGTGGGGTTTGTGAACAGGCAAAGCTACAAATTCACCCTACAGTGGGACCTCAGATGCAGCCTCAGTGCAGATTTGGGGGGACCTCTTACCACAAAACAAGCTCTTTGGAGACCCTAGGACACAGGGGGTCTTACCTCAGGCCAAGGTCAGTGACACGAAAGCATCCAGAGAGGCTAAGGAAACGCAGCCGCCGGAGAGACTCTGGGTTTTTAGTCCTTTGGTCACCAGGACCCTGGCATTTAGTCCGAAGCTTGCTGGGCCCCATGGGGGCCTCCCAGAGTGTCTCCACAGTCCTCGGGGCCTCCCAGACCCCACAGCAGGAAGAGTGCCCACACCATGCTGACTCCCCCATAGTGACATACTGAGGCCAGCACGAGGTGCCGCTGTTAGTCCTGAAGCCCCGCCTCCTGCAGCAGCACGCTCCACTGGCAGGCGGTGGGGTGAGTTGAGCCCCTCTTCTCCCATCGGGGCTGCGCCTCCACTCGGCCACATCCTCGATGTCAGGAGGGGGCACGGGGTCCAGAACCCAGACGTGCATGGGGACACTGACCAGGCTCCCGGGCCCACGCTTAAAGACCAGGGCCTGGCGAGCCCCAACTCCACCCTCACAGTCGGGGCCCGCGGGCAGGTTGATTGGCACCTCAGGCTTGTGCAGTTCTCCCAGTTCCCCCAGGCCCAGGGACAGCTTCTCCAGGGTCAAGTTTGTGATCCTTTCGCACCCTGACAAGTCAATGTGCTCCAGGAGACCACAGGCACCCACACTCTCCCAGCTGCGGGGGAATTCACAAAGAGCACCACAGTCAGTCACAGATTTCCCAACATAAAATTCTCCACCAAATGCCTCAGGAAATCTCACTACACTACCACGGCCACGATGCTAATAATTACAAGAATAACATGCAAACATTTAGCTTGATTAACTAAATCTGGTATTTAAAATCTAACATTATAATAAACCAACAAAGGCCAGATTGAGAATATTTCATATCGTTCATAACTGGCAAGACTAATTCGAAAACGTACCATTTTTACACTTTATTAGCACTAACTTAGCAATTAGGAAACAATTCTCTGGTTGCACTTCCCGTTGTGGCTGAGCATGGTGTTTGTATATATGTATGGTCAGGTTGATGAACGCAATTTCGCTGGTACTTGTGATATGGTATATTGCATCAGCAATAAAGGGCTTTCAACATCATCATCATCATCACCATCACCACCTGACGTCAGTAGCTGAGCGTGCATATGGCTGAGATTGCACATTCTGCAGCCAGACCCTTTTGCGCACTTTCAGTCGTCAGTCTCGGAAATCAGCTACCACACCTTGAATCTGACGTAATTTCCCGTTTAAATTACAAATCGAGTAGAAAATTGCGAAGTGTGCAGGGATTTCAGAAGCGAGCAGAAAACGGTGAATCGAGCGCGAGGTTGCGAGAAGCGAGTGCTGTTATCTGCGTTTCAACGGCACAGTGCACGCTTGTAGTGTCTGTTTTGCTCAGTTTAGCTATGCATCTGCGCTCTCGTATATTTGACACTGATCTCACTCCACACACAGCCTTGTGTGCTCGAGTAAAAGATGTTAACAAGGCAGCATTGTACATCCAACATGTCATTTATGGGGATCAGCCTCACCTGTCAAAGGCAGAGTCTGTGATGTCTGTCTGGGTGAGGTCCAAGTGCACAAGGTTGGGACAGAGGCTGAGTATCTGCCGTACCTAGGCACACACACAAGGTCAAACAGTCAAACATGAAAAGGCACAGAATCTGCAAATGGTTCATACCACATCACAGCTATGCGTGCACCACACTAGATTTTTTAAAATCCCATAAAACCAATGACATAGTGCAAGTATAAATGCTACAAAAAGCAACATATTTAACTAGGTCCAGAAGAAGGGGCAGAATCAAGTCACATCTAGACCATATAGTTTTTAACTCAAAACTGATCTAGAATCAACTTTTGCTTAATCCCCCAACTAAAGAACTTCAGCATACTGAAAAAAATGCAAAATAAGCCCTAAAGTGTTTCCTACCTCAGTTAAGACAAGCACTACCAGCACAGGTGGTGAAAAGTTCAAATCAGGCTGAGGTATTAAGATTAAGGGAAACATAATAGAAAAATTATGCTACCATCTTGCTGGAGACAGCGGAGCTGTACGCCAGGACAATCGACTTGACGGAGGGTCCAATGGCTGGCAGGAGGTACTGGATCATCCCATTCAGCAGCCTCTTCTCCCTCTGGACCACACTGATTGCCACAGAGTCCGCGCCAGCTTCCTCTGCAGAGTGAGCAGTGGTAGAATGAGGAAATGCAGGCAACTGCAAGGCATGATGGCAGATTCCCAAGTGGACAGTGCAGGGCTAGTAAAGCAGTGGCGGGCATCCTCATCCCACTGAAATCGGTTTGGATTAATGCAGTTATTTGACACAAGCTTGTTTCAAATGTTGCTGGAGCACAGCAGTATCTGGAAAGGTTGTTATGGTAAAACCAAGGACATATTCCAAATATAGGTGTGAAGCATCATCCTAGAACTAAAGAAATACTTTCACAGCATGCCACCAAATCTCTCAGCAAACTTTTATATAAACAATCTTATATTTCATTAGTATTTTCCTTAACCAAGTGTATAAAGGCTGTAACTTAGCCCCCCATCTCTCAAGGCACAAGTCCAAACCGCCATGCCTCCAGTATGGTACGATGCCTTATGCTCAAACAATGCAGCATGGCGCCCCCTAGGTGCTCCTCACCTGACTCGTCAACATCAGCATCCTCATCCCATTCCTGGTAGGCCCGCCCCTCATCCTGACGACTCTGCACCCATTCTTCATCTGGCTCCTCATCCAAATCCCCAGGGGGACCGCAGTAGTAGTCACCTGGAAGAGATGTCACACATTTCAGCATTGTGTGTGCTTGCCAGACACCAGTCTGTGACTGATGCTCCTCAACATTACAACATCTACAAGGCCAAGGTATAAGCAGATCCACAGCTGTGCATATCATCCAGTTAATCAGCCTCTCACCTCGAGCCCAGCGCACCGGGTACAGGTGTTTCCACAGCGACCCCATCTTGGTCAGGCGGGACCAGGAAGTGCAAACTTGGCTGCAGCGGCCCAGGTCTTCAGGGGTCAGGTACTGGAACAGTTTCAGCAAAACCTCGGGGGGCAGCTGGGAGATGTGGTCCAGCCGTTTCAAATCCTTCTCGGATTCTGGATTAAGAGCCACAGTAAGAGGTCAGAGTCACAATGAGCATCACGGTGCAATAAACCCAACACCCAGATTGCACGGTAGGGCATCTTTATCAAAGGACTAGCAACCTGTGGTCCTGGAGGGCAATGGTAACCACACATAGGAAAATGGACAGATTGGTGGCAAAAGGAGAAATCAACAGGCCTTACAAGACTCCAGGGACGGAAAAAATACTAGAAAAGGCTATATACCGTAATTTTCGAACTATAAGCCGCTACTATTTTCACTTGCTTTGGACCCTGCGGCTTATACAACGGTGGGGCTTATCTATCTTTTTTACTGCTAACGGTCGCCAGGGGCGCACTATCTAGGAAGCACGGACTATCTAGGAAGAGGA
>JAODKF010000001.1:21085578-21100428 GCA_026779585.1 Mormyrus proboscirostris
GAAAATAAGACCTGGGCATATTTTGGCATTTCAAAAAATATAAGACAGTGTCTTATCATCGGGGAAACACGGTAGGAGAGAGAGATATTAGTTGGTACCTTGGGCAGAGCCTATTATGTGGGGGTGGACCTTAGTAGTGGGTCTCGTTTATGACGTCATAAGTGGAAGGGGGTGTATCCCTTTATTCTGGTTGGTCCAGGGGTTATGTGTATATATGGTATTGAATATGCTTGTGCCATGTGTTGCTGATAAGGGGCCATATATTTTGGGGGGAAGGGGGTTAAACTTTAATAGAACAAAAATGCATTAAAAATAACACTAATAAATACATGTAATCATGTTTTAAGGAAAAATAAAGCATATAGCAGGATGAATGTAAGCTAGGGCATACATGGCCACGGGCTGTTAGGAGTAGGCACACATGCGTCTCAACACTTTACGTATTTTAAACCCAAAACGGAGCAATCGCTTGAAATAATTTTCAGAGGCGGGCACACTCACGCAGACACACATTTCAAAAACAAACGGCCTGTTATTTAAAATAAGCCCCTTTAACCATAACGTTTTTAAGCAATGAAACTCTTTTCGGCTAATGTGTTATTTAAAATAAAACACCTTAAGCATGTTGACAACAAGAATCAAGGAATAACATGGCCAATCCTTGTTAAAATGAGCATATGGTATTAACCCAAAAGCGGTGCGGGTAAAAAAATTGTGCCACTAATGTTTTAAACTAGAAATAATTCTCTTTAACATAAATGTACTGATTTTAACACACTGTTTAATACAATGTATATGAATAAACAAGACAATAAGTTTTAGGGTTGAATTTATGCGTTTTAACAAACAAGGGACAGTGAAACAGTGGGGGTTCCACGGCCAGTGCATAGTGTTTTAAGGGGTAACTTTGCTTTACAAAAGTTTTAGTCAAGAGGTGACACATCATTCTGTTAATGAAAATGAGCAGGACATACACCCTGATGTTTCAAACAAGGTATAATGACCTTAATTTATGACTGTTATATTAAATACGTATAAAATATAAAAGTTCAAGGAATAAAGCAGTAACTGCTATTTTGTTATTACAAACACACACCATAGAGGTCGGATGGAAGGCGTATCAAAGCCCCAAAGGGCACTAACTTACAGTAGGTGTTTATGAGCCTTATCACGAAAAACCAGAAATAGACTTGTACTGTAAATTTTATAGAAAAGACTAACTGTTTTTGTTAATGTTTAAAGGTATTAAAAATTTTGGGTGTATTTGTTAAATTGACAAAATTGTGTTATTTTAAATTGGTATAAAATTTAGCCTAATCAATCAGCTAATGACCAGAGCAGGGGACGGTGCCAGCACACCAGCTGTTTTAGCGTTGTGGAACAAATGGTGGAGGTAATTTAAGGGATAAAAAACAGCTCTAAGGTGAAATCACTAGTCTGCAGGATGGTAAGGGTCTTATAATTGAAAATGAGACTGATATAATAAAAGTGTCACGCCCACAAGGGTGGGGGAGCACAACGATTAGCAGTTACCCTCTTTAGCCGGTCTAATACTTAAAGCTTGACTGCACTAACAGCAGTCGCGAAGTATTGTTGCCATGTACCGGAGCATTACCGAGCATTTATCTGTCTTGTGTCTCTTCTCCTTTCCCTGCCCGTGTCGTCGTGCCCTGCCATCTTGTCTGCCCTGTGCTCAAAGCTGCAGGGGTTTTAGGAACTGTAGCAGCTTGGATCGAAAACTGTTTAACAGACAGGAAGCAACAGGAAGTTATTAAAGGCACAATGTCACAGTGGGCCTGCATACTTAGTGGGGTACCGCAGGGTTCAATTTTAGGACCACTACTGTTCCTAATTTACATTAATGATATTGACCCCAATACATACAGTAAACTGGTTAAATTTGCAGACGACACCAAGATATGTGGTGTAGCAGATACTAAACTAGTAGCACAGAAGCTACAACGGGATCTTGATTTAATTAGTGACTGGGCTGATACCTGGCAGTTATAATTTAACATAGATAAACGTAAGGTAATCCATGCAGGGAGCAGAAATATAAAGTACAGATATTTTATGGGTTCTACTTAAATAAAGGTAGCTGATTACGAGAAAGGTCTCAGTGTCTATGTTGATGCTTCCATGTCCCACTCTTGCTAGAGTGGGGAAGCAATAAAAAGGCCAATTGGATGTTGGGTTGCATCTCTAGGTGTGTGGAGTTTAAGTTAAGGGAGGTGATGCTACAATTATATAATTCCTTGGTAAGACCCCACCTAGAATATTGTGTGCAGGTTTGGTTACCATACCTTAAGAAGGACATTGCTGCCTTGGAAAGGGTGCAATGTCGGGCTACAAGAATGATTCCTGGTTTAGAGGAATGTCTTATGAGGAGAGGTTAGCTGAGTGGAATCGGTTTAGCCTCGAGCAAAGGAGACTAAGGGGGGGGGACATGATCCAGGTGTCACGTCAGGCTAAGAAGGGAGACAGGGATCCAGAAAAGCAGGGAAAACAGGGGTTTATTGGCACAATTAGTAGAAGAGCACAGGTGAGCGTCAGTCCAGTAGTGCAAGAGAGGTAGGGCGCAACCGCTCTAGGGAGCAGAGCGGTCCTGAGAGGCAGGGGAGCATCTTTGGAAATGATGTTAAGGCAGACAGGCACTGGGACAGCAGGCAATACTCGTGGTCGTGGTTCAGAAGCATGGGTCGTAAGCCAGGAGGTCCGTCTGACGTAGAGACACAGGACTGGAGAATACAAGGGGAGGAGGACGGGAGGAGCCGGGCTCAGCAGGACAGGTGGGTCAGGTTCAGGAGCGGGACTGAGGAGGGAAGGCAAAAACGGCAAGGATCGCACAAGAGGCAACAGGTAAGGTAATGGAGAAAGGGGAGACTGAGCACAAGGAAATGCTCAGTATGGCTTCTTTTCATCAGCGCAATACTTTGCAATAATGCGAGTGTTGGCGTGCCTCCTATAAGGGGTGGTTAATTAGTCACTGATCCGTTGCACCTGTCCGCCTCTGTTCCCGTGGGCGTGACACCAGGTATATAAGAGTCTAACAGGTCTGGCTGCTGTTCAGCCAAATGGCTATTTCAGTTTATATTAGTTTAAATACTAGAACCCATGGCCATAAGTGGAAATTAGTGGGAGAACATTTTAAAATGAATTTGAGAAAGCACTTCTTTACACAGCGTGTAGTCAAAGTATGGAATAGTCTTCCTGCTGGTGTAGCGCAAGCTAAAACCCTGGGTTCCTTTAAATCAGAGCTAGATAAGATTTTAACAACTCTGAGCTATTAGTTCAGTTCTCCCCAAACAAGTTTGATGGGCTGAATGGCCTCCTCTCGTAAATTTCTTATGTTCTTAATACATAGGTAGGAATTAACAAGGAGCAATAGCACTGGTAATAGCTACAATGACTGAACTAGGGAGGATTGCGAGAGCAGGAACCTATATACTCTGATAGCAACTAGCAACTAGACTGGAGACAGGTGTAAGTGATTGAAACATTAGGGTTGGGAGAACATGAGGTTGCGAGCACCCCATGCTGGCAAAACGGGATCACGATAGACTGACTAGACAAGTTAAACATACAAATAAATAAATATCGATGTAAGCATATTTTTTGTTGAAGAAATTTCTGAACTGTTTTGGAACAAAATATTTATAATTGCATAATCCACTGTTTGCATCTGTGACTGCCATCCTTTTATGGAGGGCGAAGGACATAAAATTCACATCAATGGTAATGCATTCATCATGTTCTTCATTTTCTTCTTCATAAATGGGTGGTCAATGGGTGACTGCAGATTTCATTCTTTAACTTTAATGGTAAAATTTATACTGCTGCCATTCGTACACTTTTGATGGCTGGGTCCCCAAACTTGCTAACTTGGCTAATTTGGAACCCGTCACTGCTATGAAACCCGATACTAGCTTAGCACTCCCATGATAACTTGCCCACCCTCCTCACTAATTCAGCACCCCCCTTCCTATTTTTGTGTCCCCCTTTACCTAGTTGGCAACCCCTCCTTGCCTAGTCGGTCCCCCCCATGCTAATGGATGGATGTTATGTTTGCATGAACTACAAAGAATATTTGATTTCTAAGTTTGACATATATTTCTACCACAATCCAGTGCTGCATAATCAGTTGGAAGATGGATAGATATTTTATAAGGTTTTATAAGAGAAAAGACCTAGAAGAAGAAGAAGTACAAATAAATGTCTGAGAGAAATAACAACGTAACATTAAAAATCAGTAAGCCAGAAGAAAACACAGCAAACCATGTGCCATGAAACAAAGAAGATTCATGAATCTTCCCCCCACTGCTCACTTGACTAGTCAGCACCCCCCACTGCTGTTTTGGTGCTCCATTGCTTCCTTGCCGCTCCACTTGCCAAATCGACACCCCCATTGCTAGCTTGACATCCGTTTGCCTAATTGGTGTCATCCTGCTAACATGGTGCACCTCCTGCCTAGTCAACACCCTCTCTTGCTAATATGGCCCCCCTCTTGCCTATTAGGCACCCCCACTGCTAACCTGGTGGCACACTGAGAAATTTCAGTCTGGGTTTAGAGCTCATCATAGCACAGACACTGCTCTACTGAAAGTAGTAAATGACCTCCTATCCTGACCAAGGCTGTGCATCGCTCTTAGTGCTGCTTGACCTTAGTGCTGCCTTCTATACTATAGACCATGCCATTCTCCTGCCCAGGCTTGAACATACTGTAGGTATAAGGGGAGTGGTACTCTCTTGGTTTAAATCTTACCTCTCAGACCGCTATTAGTATGTGAATTTAAATAGTGATTCCTCAGAACATGTCAAGGTCAGTTACGGAGTGGCACAAGGTTCAGTTATAGCTCCCCTACTATTTTCACTATACATGTTACCTTTAGGCCTAGTTATTCATAAGCATGGAGTTAGCTTTTATTGCTTTGCAGATGACATACAATTATATATATCAGCCAAACCAGAAGATAGACAACAACTTCAGAGAATGGAAGAATGTTTAATTCACATCAAAAAGTGGATGTCAGACAACTTCCTCCAGTTAAATCTAGACAAGACTGAGGTTCTTCTAGTTGGCACTAAAGCCACCAGAAGTAAACTATCTGACATCCTAGTCAATCTAGATGGACTATCTATTGCACCAAGTACTGTGGTCAAAAACCTTGGTGTTATTCTAGATTCTGATCTTTTGTTTGATGCACATGTTTCTAACATTACTGCCGTACTGCCTACTTTCACCTGTGTAATGTTAGAGTAAGTAGAACAGAGTGTAAGTAGAGTTATTTTGGTGAATTTTTACTGAATTTTTTTTTTTGCATTTTTTAATAATCACCTCCTTCCTTCATTCTCTGTGGGTCGGATTTATTATTATTATTAGTTATAATAGTATTATTATCATTATCATTATTTTTGAATGTCTAGAGAATCTGACACAACCAGGATAGAGTATGTTTATTCGAATGTTAGGAAAAATATATTTATGAAATTTTACTATAGCATTTTTAAAAATCACCTCCAATCTATCACTCCATATGTGGGACGCGGCGCGGCGACAGAGGGGCGGCAGTCAAGGAATTTGGGAACACAGGGTTTAATCAAAAGTAGCTGAGACGGGGCAAGCAAACACCCATTGACAATACAATGACCGGACTAGGGAAACAAACTGAAACACGGACTAAATACACTGGACTAATGACAGTAACAGGAAACAGCTGGTGAACACGGGGAATCCACACGGGGTTAACGAGGAGGAGTGGCACATGGATGGAGCGGACGATCGGGGCATGACACTAACCATGTTTTGTATGGGCCTATTTACTTTTCAGGCCAATTCTGAAGCCCCTTTCGCTGTCCTTTTTAGATGTATAGAGGATCTGACTTTAGTTAGAGTTTGATAGTGCTTAAGAAGCAGACATAACTTTGTTTTGAAATTGTAATGCAGTATTATTAAAATATTATAAAAGGGCATTGTATTGTTTTCTTTGTGTACTTGACTGCATTTTTAGGCTATTTGTGGAGCCACTGTCACTTTTCTTTAATTTAAAATTGCCTAAAATAAGGGAGTGAGTCGGAATACTGGTTAGTGTAAATTTTATTGTTCAAAACTCCCATCACTTAGGGGATGGTGAGAGTACAATCACTGACTGAAAAAGAAAACTGCATCAGTACTGTTGACAAGAAATACACACACAAAATAATGAAATATACATAATATGAAAAACAGTAAAATTCCTAACAATGTTTACAGTGATATGTTATGTCCAGACATTTACCATTCACTTACTGTCACGCTCCCCAAGCGGCGAGCAGGTACGGGAGGAGAGAGCAGCCAGGTTGATGGTGAAACAGGGGTTTATTAACGAACAAGCACTTGAAACAGGCATTGACGGGGTAAGCCAACAATGACGGATCTGGGAAGACTGACTGAAACCCGGACTAAATACAAGAGACAAGCAGCAGTAACAAGACACAGGTCATCACAACCGGGGAATCACACGAGGTAATGAGGTGGGTGTGGCACACACGAGGATCGGATGGAGCTGGACGTGACACTTGCATTAGCTTTAACTTTCTAATATGCAATAAATGCATAACTTTCTTTTGTCTGATATTTCTTGCAGAATTTCCATGTCAGATTTGTCTTTACAAGTAAAGGCAAATGATAACAAAACGTCATCCTTCATTTCACTGTCCAGCACAAAATCTAAAACATTGTGCTGTGAAGCAACACTGCTTCAGCTTCTTGAGGGTGAATAGCCAGGAAGCGTGGTGGTAGGATTGATGATCGAAATAATCTTCTGTTTTCATTCACCCGCTGATTTGTAACTGTAACATGCGAGTGCTTACCGTTGCTGAACTTCCTGGATTGTCCTTCAGGAAATAAAAAAAGAAAAAACAATGTTATGCTCAGGTATAAAATTACAGAATTATTTTATGTTTTATTTTTATTATTAAATAATTAAAATGTTTTCAAATTACACTAATACTATTTAGTGTGGCTGCGAGAGTAACACTCCACATGGTATTTGGAGGGCTTTCAGGCTCCTCCAATTGAAACTATAGTATGCATCCAATAATTACACTGAATAGGATCTAGAAAGAGAAATTATGTTTCAAACTGGTTATTGTAATGTAATGTATTGTGTATTGTATTGTAATATTGTGGCCCACTGTGACATATATGTCCTCATTTTGTGTCAGTTATGTTTCAAATAAGCATTGTTAAATTTTTGCTGCTACTCATAGAAAGCACTTACGCTTAAGAGTACAACATGTCCTACACTGCACTTTCGTAAGAACACTGCTTTGCGGCATTCACGTGTAGCTCTCCAACACCAGGTTTCTTCAGTACTTCCATCACATCATAAAAACGCCATTTATCTTTAATCAGGCGATGAAATGACACAAAATGATTCTTTGTTGAAAGGTGGTAAGTGGCTACAACAGAACTGTAGCTGTAGGAAGACAAATACATGTAAACATTTATCTGTTTAATAGCAATAGACCCGATAGACCAGGAAAAGTTTAAGGAAGCTTGCTGTGTGTCTGTGTGTAAAAACTAGTAATGAACGTACATTTTTACACACACATGGGCAAAAGTCTTACCTCTCTTCCAGAATTCTTAGCATTGACGGGAGAGCTACTGCCTGCATTTTAGGATGATTGTCACTTGGCACTATTGTGTCAATGGAGAGCATCAGCAAAGGAGGCACTCCATTCACAAAATGCCGACATTTGTCCCATGCAAAACAAAGAACAAATAACACGTATAAAAGGCATTTATGAACATACTATATTTATTAAAACTCTAGAATAAAGATATATAAAACAAAGAAAATGCGCATTGTTGTATCATGCTGAGTAACAGAACATAACAAAAATAAGTCTTGTAACACTCTGTTATACTTACTCTAACATGGTAATGGCGGATTTTTGGGACGTTTAGAAATGAAAGCGAAGGGGCCTCTAGAAATAGCTGAGAAATACAATCAGACCCATAGAGAATGGAGTGTTGGTGCCAGGTATAGGAGGTGATTATTAAAAAATGCTATAGTAAAATTTCACTAAAATAAGTCTCCTTACACTCTGTTATACTTACTGTAACATGGTGAAGGTAGATTTTTGGGACATTTTGAAATGAAAAAGGAGTGGCCTTCAGAAACTGATATAAAAATATCTTAATGTTGATGTTTTGTATGTACTGATGCCATGTTTAGGAGTTCAATATTTTACAATGCTGCAGTACATTATTATATAAATCAGCATTTTGGCACTATGTTACACTCACTCTCATCTACTAATGTCAGATTATCTAGACGTTTTGAGGTAAAAGAAGAGGAGTTGAGGCCATGTATTCAGTAATTTGTATGCCAATATTGTTTTAAAACGATGTACACTTGTTTAAAATTGCACATCATTAGCTTTCAGTTAGTTAAATGGGCACTACATTTTCTAAAATAATGTATTCAAGAACGGTACTTTAACAATTCCTCTTGAACTACTGTCTGCACTCTTGTTCAAACGAGTGAAAAGTGCCACCTACTGGCAGAACGGCGCTACTTTGCAAAACATTTAAAGTGGAATGAGTAGCTGGTGAATAAGGAGCCAACTTCAGCCTTGTAGACGACCCAAGCTGCTGAATGGTTTACCGGTGTAGAGTTTATTCCTGAATATGGAAAAGAAAACTTCAGTATAGCATATCTGGAGTTCGGTCACCACACATCCTCTCCTAGGCAAGTCTTATTTAATTTATTCACTCTTTAACCGACAGCAATAATTTATAAAACATGAACTGGCAATAAAATTACAGTACATACGTAAAACATAAAACTAGCAATTATTCCAAAAGAATTACATAATAACGTAGCGCTCACATACCAGGATATACAAAAGAAAACTTCAGTACAGCACACCAGAAGTACGTTCACCCTGTCACACCCAGCTCCGTCTGATCCTCATGTCTGCCACGCCCACCTCACTACCTGATCGCTTTCACCTGTTCCTTGTTACTGCCAGCTTGTCTTGTGTATTTAGTCCGTGTCTGAGTTCAGTCCCGTCAGCTCTGTCATTGATGTAGTGTACGTCGCAGTCTGCCCCTTGTCTGCTTAATAAATCAAGTCTTGGTGGATTCTGGAGTTCCCGCCTCATCCTTCCCAGCGACCCCTGACAGAATGACAGAACTCCTGAAAGATGCACCGCAGCAGGGCGAGGATCGTTAGCTCATCCTGCTGCACGAGGTGCTGCAGTGGCGAGAGCTGCCAGAGGTCCGTGAAGATCCCAGCTTGTTCAGCCTGGTGGACCAGAGCTGGGACCTTCTCCAGGAGGTCACCCCAAGAACAGAGGAGAGCAACATGGCGGAGGTACGCTCCCTTTTACAGGAGCTTGTTCTCAGGATGAAGGAGAGACTGCGCCCGCCTCTTGTAGACGCAGAGGCTGCCCCGCCATCTCCTGCCTGCCTCGGTCGGCGCCAAAAGAAGAGGCGCAGGGGTAAGGGGGAGGAAGCCCCGACAGTTTACCTGGGATCCTGTGTTCTGGTCCCAGCCTGGGAGGACACCGTCACGCCCGCTTCCTCCACATCGCTCACGGCTTCGCCCGCGGCAGATGCAGCTTCCTCTGCATCACTCGCTGCTTCGCCCGTGGGCTGCCCTGCCCTGCAGTCGTCTCCGGGTCCCTCCCCGGTGTCTCGGTGCCGGTGCTCGGCGTCACCTCCAGCCCCCCCTACTCCAGCTGGGCGTCAGACGGCGCCTTTACCCACTCCAGCTGCGCCGTCGCCTGCCACGGCTTCCCACCTCCTGCTCCCTCCTTGTCCCCTCCGTCTCTCCCTCATCCCGTTCCCTTGGCCCCTGTGTCGTCTCCTGCCTCCCTCTCGCCTGCGGCCCCTTCAGCCGTCGCTTGCCTGGGCTCCCTCAGGCTCACTTTCGTCCCCCGTCCCGTCCTATCTGGTTCTATTTCTCCTCAGCAAGGTTTCTCGCCGACTGAGAAGAAGACCACGAATGTTGTAGGACGCAATAACGCATTCTTCAAAATAGTAGTCCCAAATGAACTACTCAGAACAACAAAAAATAATAAAAGTTCATAGGAAAAATTCATTAAATTCCTATAAACCCTTATTTTGGTGAAATATAATTCAAACAATTCATTAATTTATTACATCGGCTGTGAATCAAGGTTCAAAAAAATTTCCCTCATTGACTTTAATGGCTAAATTTAAACTGTCGCCATTTTCGTATGCCATACTTCGACACTAATTTTTTTAATCAAGTCACAAGAATATTCATGTTTAGTTTGCAGAAAAATAATGAAAGCAGATTTAGAGTAATGTACCTGCAGGTAAAACAGATAATATTTACAATGCCATGTTTTTTCATTCACTGAAAAACAATGTGGAAATCACTGTACAAATGAGAGAATATTACTTTATTTTGATGGTTTTTTTGAAACCATTTAACATAAATCAGATGCACAAAAATACTGGATTTTGTATTTGATATCAAATACTAATTCTCAATATGTTAGCAAAATAAAGCAATGTTAATGTTACATATTTGTGTCCAGTTGACTATTCAGATTTCTACACAGGTCATGTACAGGAGTAACACATGAAACAGATTTACATCCTTTTCCATTGGGTTCTGGTATATGATACCATTTGACCGTTGCTGCATAGAACACAAGTTCTATAATGAAATAATGTCCCCATCTTTAGCACACAAAAACTTGCATTTCTAAAACAACAGCATACAACTGGTACAGGTCATACAACGGATCGTAAACAAACCCATTATGCAAATCTGCCAATATCACAGAAACAAACGTAAACAATTATTGATTTTCTGAAGCCTCCAGTTACCTCAGGTGAGCAGCGCAAGATATGCGTCCCAGAGAATGTATCATGAGTGGATATTTGGAGCAATATAGTTTGCAGTATTTCATGCAACCTGTTCAAGTCATATCTGCTCAGGTATCAGAGGCCTAAAATTCAAAGATCGAAAGAGACCCAGAACTAAGAAAACTTCACCTGTCCAATTAGAGTCATCATTAAGTGCTATGTGCCCAATGTCTAAGAAACCAATTTGTTGTTTCTTGGGTCAGACAGAAAAAAGGGCTACTGTGCAGATCCAACAAGGTTTTCAGCCTAGTTGTTTTTCAGTTGCAAAAAGCGCACATAAAAATCCAACTGGATGTAGAGCACCATGAAATCAAAAAAGTAAAAAAAATATAAAAGAACACAAATTTCAGTAAACAGTGGAACCATAAATGTTGAGGAATATTGTAGAACATGTGTCATGTGACAAATGTCATTTGAATCCCTGATACAATATGAGTAAGTTCTAGAACATGATGCCTTGTTTGTATTGTGGCCAATATTGTTTATGCCACATAAGGCCATTTTGATTAATACAAGGACCATTCAAACATAGTCTAAACTTTAAAGTAGCTAGCTAAAACCAATGAAATATTTAAATAAAACTACATAAATTACTTGATTAAAGTGTTAATCATTGATACTTTCATACTTTTTAACATTTAGTTCTGAATCACCGAGATTCCATGTCAGGTGTATAAACATCCAAATGAGGTCAAGGATTATAGCCGGTTGGCTGAGAGGGCTCCAGGAGATGGGCTTCGACTGCGGCTGGTGCCCTAGAACACAGTGAAAGATGAATTAATAAAAACAGTTAATAGTCCCAGAGTAACAATGGCTTGAAAGTTGAATCTCCAATAGAAAAACTATGAAGTTGGTATGTAAGCAGGTATGATAGAGAAGTTTTAGAATTATTAAAATATTTTATGTTAAGGGATAACTTAAGTGAGCATTTCCTAAATAAATTTCTAGCTCCTAGAGTACATGAGCACCTAGTTCAAGAGGCAACTAAATTGTCAATATGTACTATGCATCCCACCCCATCAGCAAGCCACCAGGCAAGTAGGTTTGGTAAGAAGACATAGAATTCTCTCTTCTAACAGACCAGCATGAGGATGTTTTTTTTTTTTTTTTTACTCTACAGCCTGCGACCACCAAAAGAAGCTTCATGCATCATTACTGATGATGCCAGGACTACCAGAACAACAAAGCAACTTCAACAAGAGACATCTTGAATCTCTGCCATAATTCATCCACCATAAATCCTGTACTGTAAGGTGGAATTCCTTACCAAAACAGGGTGGGATCAGTGGTCCCATTAACTTACTAGAGCCCGGATGGGGCTGGCAGAGCTGGAACGCACAGGGCTACAGCTCCTGCTTCTGCTTCTCCACTGGAAAACACAAGAAAAATATAGTCCATCTTTTTTAATACCAGCACACCCATTACCCTTACATAATTCATCTTGTATTATCATGCATCATAATGTACCATGCCTATACCATAAACGCAACATCCAGCACATACCATATATTGTTTACAGTTGTAGCCAAAAGTTTTGAGAATGACAGTGAAGTGAATGAAGTGTCGTTTTTCACAAAGTTTGCTGCTTCAGTGTATATCTTTTTGTCAGATGTTTCAGTGGCATACTGAAGTATAATTACATATGTCAAAGGCTTTTATCGACAATTACATTAAGTTTATGTAGAGAGTCAATATTTGCAGTGTTGGCCCTTTCCCCCCCCCCCAAGACCTCTGCATTTCACCCTGCCATGCTGTCGATCAACTTCTTGGGCAAATCCTTTCTGATGGAAGCCCATTCTAGCATAATCAATACTTGGAGTTTGTCAGAATTTGTGGGGTTTTGCTTGTCCTCCCACCTCTTGAGGATTGCCCACAAGTTTTCAATGGGATTATGGTCTATGGGTTTTGCCTTATAGTATGCTGCTCCATCATGCTGGATTGTTCTTCACCAAACTATTCTTGGATGGTTGGGAGAAGTTGTTCTCAGAGGATGTTTTGGTACTATTCTTTATTCATGGCTGTGTTCTTTGGCAAAATTGTGAGTGAGCCCACTCCCTTGGCTGAGATGAAACCCCACACATGAATGGTCTCAGGATGCTTTACTGTTGGCATGACACAGGACTGATGGTAGCACTCATCTTTTCTTCTCTGAACAATCTTTTTTCCGGATGCCCCAAACAATCAGAAAGGGGATTCATCAGAGAAAATGACTTTTCCCCAGTCCTCAGCAGTCCAATCCCTGTGCCTTTTGCAGAATATATCAGTCTGTCCCTGATGAATCCTTTTTCTTGGAGCAAAGTGGCTTCTTTGCTGCCCTTCTTGACACCAGGCCATCCTCCACAAGTATTTGCCTCACTGTGTGTAGATGCATTCACACCTGCCTGCTGCCTTTCCTGAGCAAGCTCTACACTGGTGGTGCCCCGATCCCGCAGCTGAATCAACTTTAGGAGACAGTCCTGGTGCTTGCTGGACTGTCTTGTGCGCTTTGAAGCCCCCTTTACAGCATTTGAACCTCTCTCCATGAAGTTCTTGATGATCCAATAAATAGTTGATTTAGGTGTAATCTTACTAGCAGCAATACCCTTGCCTGTGAAGCCCTTTTTGTGCAAAGCAATGATAACTGCATGCATTTCCTTGCAGGTAACCATGGTTATCAGAGGAAGAACAATGATTTGAAGCACCTCCCTCCTTTTAAAGCATCCAGTCTGCTATTCTAACTCAATCAGCATGACAGCGATCTCCAGCCTTGTCCTCGTCAACACTCTCGCCTGTGTTATCAAAAGAACCACTGAAATGATGTCAGCAGGTCCTTTTGTGGCAGGGCTGAAATGCAGTGGAAATGGGTTTTTTGGATTAAGTTCATTTTCATGGCAAAGAGGGACTTTGCAATTAATTGCAATTCATTTGATCAGTCATCATAACATTCTGGATGCAAATTGTCATCATAAAAACTGAGGCAGCAGACTTTTAATTAGTATGTGTCACTCTCAAAACTTTTGGCCACGGCTATAATATATACACCCATGCCACATCTCTGCTGTATAGTATCATACAGTATTAACATACAGTACCTCATTGAATTGTATGTGGTACAGCATAATACCTTCTGCCTCCCCCTGCAAAATCTAGTGATTTGTACCATATTTGTACATATGGAGTCCCCCCACGCTCTGCAAATTTTATGGACAGGAACCAGGGGGAGGGGGCTGGATTGGCATACCATATGTGAAAGTAACAATTCTAGAATCACTCCAGTAACACACTTGCAGTGCTGTGATGAAACACCCATGCAAGGCCAAAGAGAGACATGAGTCAGACACAGTACCAGGGCTCCCCTCATGGTTACAGCCTCGCCCTTGACAACGATGCTGTCCCCCTCCATTAGCGTGGGCCACACATGGAGCGCCACTAGGGGTGCTGTGAACTCCGAGTCATAACTGCGGCGGTACCTGGGGGACAGGATGGCAAGCGGGGATTTATAACCCTTCCAAACATACTTATGTCACACTGCATGCACTTTGGCATGTACCTGGCCTCTAAATATGATTTTATGGAGTAATACATGCATATACAGTGAAGGAGCTTGTTGTGACTGTCCTTGCTTATGTGTTTATGTGTGTATATATTCTATAAAGGGGAGAAAATGTGTTACTATGGACAGTGTTCCTACTCTATCTCAATGAGGTATGACCACTATTCTGCCCAAAGTATCCTTAACTACTTACTTTATGACCAACATGGGTTCTCCTACGCTCTGTTATATCTTGCGACAAAATATCTTGGTTCAGCTATATTCATAAGAACATAAGAACATAAGAAATATACAAACGAGAGAACCATTCGGCCCATCACGTTCGCTTGGGGAGAACTTAACTAATAGCCCAGAGTTGTTAAAATCTTATCTAGCTCTGATTTAAAGGAACCTAAGGATTCAGCTTGCACTACGTTATCAGGAAGAC
>JAODKF010000001.1:21102520-21130117 GCA_026779585.1 Mormyrus proboscirostris
CATTATCTCTCGTCAGGCAGCTGATAAAGCCAAAGCTTGACATCTCATGCGTCATTCAACCAAATTTTAGTAACGCGCTACTTAACATTCTCAGTAACGATAACGACGTTACAAGTATGGGAAAAATAATTAGATTACTCCATTACTGGAAAAATAACACCGTTAGTAACGCCATTACTCCCAACACTGTTAACGACATTGTCATTTGTCATTTTTCTTCCCATTCTGACAGGCTGATCAGATGAGGGAGCCCCCTGTTGGCCACTGGGCTCTAAGCAGCTGCTGATTTGCATATGCCTTGGGCTAGCCCTGGCTGTTTTGATTGGCGCTCTTATAGAATCTAAATAAAAAATGCAGCAATATTGAAGCAGCTGTGCAAATACACAGTTGCAAAACAAAAAGCACTTACTATACGAGACTTCACTTTAAACCTCAGTACTTGTATATTATTTTGTACTGTCTGAATATTGCATATTATATAATACACATACAATAAATAAAAGACATTGCATGTGTATTGTACATTATACTTCACTATTCTATCTGCTATTTATTGGCCTTCGCTGTCATATATTGTTCAAGTTTGCAGAAAAGTATGCAAGTATTTCACTGTACTTCTACAAATGACAAAGCTTTTGAAACCTTTGAATCCTTTGAACGATACTCTGGGTGAAAAAAATAATAATGATGAAGACAACAGCTCACTTCTCCTGAAGGAGGGACTTCTCTGCAGCCAGGAAGGACACCTCCTCCTTCAGCAAATGGATCTGTCTCTCATAGTCATCTAGCATGTCTAGCTTTCGCTTGTACAGCTCTGTCTGGTCACAGGCCACCTGTAGCCTGAAGGACACGTGCATATATGCCACAGAAATATATGCAGACATATCCATACAGAAACACACACACTTGCACACAAAAACATTGTGACCGAGTTATCCATAAATCAGTATTTTATACAGTCTAATACACTATATGATTATATGATTATGATTCTATGACAGCCAAGCTCTTAAAAAAAATTAGGCATAATTGCACATGTGGGAGCCTCAAGTCAGATCATAGTGAATAAGTTCAGCCAGTTAACAGTGAATCGGTTTGAAGGATGTTAAAAAGTCACGCGACAGAAGCCAGTCAGCAGAGGCTACAGACACTCACTCTGCTCTTAGTTGTAGAATTTCATCCTCTGTAGCTAGAAGGGCTGTGGCAGATTTATTTTTGGTTTCATCGAGTTCTTGTTGAGTGTCCATTAGTCTGAAATACAATCAAATCCTGGTCTGAAGCAATCACTGCTGAAAATTAACCTGATCTACAAACAGATATTTAACAAAGCAACATTAAGCCGTATCATTGTAGCTGTCAAACCACAGCATAAATCCACAAAAGATATAGTTTTACCACAGTATGAATCAATACAGCTATATGACTGAGAACACAAGACAAGACTATATATACATACCATTGAAAGCACAGTACTACTCAATGGAATGAAAACACAGTAGACATTTGACATGTTTTGTAAAAATGTTGTGAAGTGGTGTTTATTTTGGATAATGTGTTTTAGCAAAATCAACATCTGGGCCGTATGTCTCCCACACAAGCACCATGGACGCTGAGGAGGGAGGTTATATGTGTGGCTCACTGACTCTTGTCTGACGGAATCCAGCTGTAGGCGAGTGGAGCACAGCTGGGTCTCCATCTGCTGAAGGTCACTCTCATGGGTGAGGGACAGCTCCCGGATCTTTTTGCCCTTTTCCGCAGCCTCCTGCCAAACACACACCTTTGATACACAAAGGACATAGACGCCAGGGCCATGGCACAATATATACATGTATCAGACATCAGTGATCATTATGAGACACTATATACTCTCACACACAAACATCACTAATCACAATAATGACTGGTTTTATGCAGATATACACATAACACTCTACTACACTAAATCTCTTGAAATTTCACACAGATACAAATATGCATCCCCAATTACCAGCTAATGGGTGTCCTAGCCTAGAGACTAGTCCTAAAACCAAAGTTATTATAAATCCAAATTCAACTTCATATTTTTTCCCAGAACTGCTTATCCAATCAAGGGTTACAGCAAACCTGGATCCTGTGCCAGGGTCCAGTAAGCACCAGCCACAAGGAAGAGAACACTCTGGGCAGGATACCACCACAAGGCACATGCACACAGATCAATCAAGGAACACTAAAGCTTCAGCCCAAATGACATGTCTTTGGACTCCTGAAGGTGATCAAAGTACCCAAAGGAAACCTACATGAGGACTGGGGAACAGGTCAAACACACAAATGGACCGGTGTGAGTTTTCTTCCTTTTGCATTATGATGAAAAATGAGTTTTACATCACTTCCTCTATCACTGCTTGTCTGGACTAGCAATGGAGCACAATCGCAGACACAGCCATAAAAAGACAAACATGGGATTTATTGATCAAAAAAAAATGCAATATGGCAGGCAGCAAGATGAATGATTACACAATCAAAAAAACAGGGAAACTCACCGGGACAGCAGGTAAGTCCAAAGCAACCCATCCAATAAGAGTAATAAGAGTAATCCAGCAAAATATAAAACGAAAGTCCGAGTCACAAACTCGAGTCACTATCTCTGAAGCATCATATTGGGCCCCCAATCCAGATCAATTCAATTACGCTTCAGATTTTTTTAGGCCCACTGCCAATCAGGGGCCCTTGGAATCATCCTAAATTTCTCCCCCTTTATAGCATGCTTACACCTCCCAACAAAACACTTACAAAATACTTAAAAACATAACACGATATAGAGAAAAGAACAATGTTATATACAGACATAAAAATGGTTGCCATTATTTCACATCAGAAGTCAGATTGTGAAAAAGCCTGTATACATATATCATTAAAATGGTACAGTCCTTGCAAATCTCATACAGCAGGATGCAGGACGGCCAACAAAATGGTGCCAGAAGGCCTTACCTGGATGAGGCTCAGACTTGTATCCGTGGAGACGGTGGAGGTTGCCAGGGTGAAGCAGGTGCCCAGCCATGGCAGCAAGCGGGATTTAAGCGTGTCCACACCGGCATACTGCCCTCCTGAAATGGAAAGCTGGGAAGTTTCAGCAGGTGCGCTGGAAACGACATGATGCCTTAATCCTGTTCAAAAGCAAACACCCTTAAATGCTGCTTTATGGGAGATAGAGCTTTCTGTGTTGCTGCTCCACGCCTGTGGAATGCCCTCCCTGACTTCCTGAGAGCACCACAACCCACTGACTGTTAAAAAAGCGTCTTAAGACATTTCTTTTTAACAAAACCTTTGGTTCCCGAACTTAGAGGTTTTAAAATTGTTTATTTTTAAATTGATTATTTTGTCTCTGATTTTTTTTTTAGCCCTTTGAGATCCTGTATTGTAAAGGGCACTATAAATAAAATTATTATTATTATTATTATTATTATTATTATTATTATTATTTATTTGCCATTTTTGGTGGTACACTGGGGTGCTTCTTTTTTGCATATCCCACCAAAATTTGGGGTCTAAGCATAGGGTTAACCATCTGTCTGGCAAAGTGCCCTTAGTGCATTTTGGTGGATTAAGGGCCCAGCAGATATATCCCGTCTCTGCTGAGAAAGGGACACAAACTGATGACCTATTCATTACAGGCACAGAGACCTAACTACAGGTCATTTTGGAGAAGAGAAAACTCACATTTATCACCTAAAATAAAGAGCCACACTACACTAGTGTAAGATCAAATCATGCACTATAGGAATATGAATGAAATAAAAATGTGACTATAGTAAGTTGTGGGGAGAAAAAAAAGCCATGTTACATACAGATGAATATCACAATTGAGGAATCTATTTCCTCCTGCGCTGTCAGAAAAAGAGAGTACCAATTTGTACCTTTGTTTGTCACTGAGGCTGTACCCTCAAGGGTCTGCCAATTGTACCCTATAGCTGTAAGTAATTGTACCTTTTAAGGTACAGAAATGGACGCTGAGGAACATCTTCAAGGTACAAACTACTAATTAATGTACCCTCAATGGTACAATAATGTTCCTTATAGTCCATTTCTGCACCTTAAACGGTACAATTACCGACAGCTATAGGGTATAATTGGCAGACCCTTGAGGGTGTAGCCCCAGTGACAAGCAAAGGTAAAAACTCGTACTCTTTTTTTCTGACAGTGTGAAGCAATGCAGAACATGGGAAGTACCACCAGAGAAAGAGAGACATCCACCTTCTTGAGCAGTGAGGCTGAGGATAGTGAAGAGTTGCCCTTGAACCTTGGAAGTGAGCTCCACCAGCTCACAGCAGCGGTTCAGGTTCTGGTCACATGAGATTACCTGGAAGGGCAGAATCGGCTGACATGGAAAGTCTGATATGACCTCAAGAGTCGTCATTTCACACGGAGACTCTGAAACAAATCATAACAATCCCGACCTGTTGCCTATCTAGTAGAATCAGCATAGAAAATTAAGATAAACAAATTATAATAATTGTCATAATCTATGAGTGATTACTAATAACAATATTGGCCATTTATTATTTGTTGTAAACGCAACACGAACATTACTTTACTATGTCCCAAACGAAAACAAAAAATAAGCAAAATAGCCACTTAAATAATTGAACAACATTAGAGCATAAATTTCCATTTTCCTGCATTGACAAAATATGTGTCATTCATAAATTTCTACGATTTGCCACAAGTTACTTGTCTGCGAGTGTCCAACAACGTAGCGCTCTACCTCATTACCAGAACAACTAATGGCTTCACCGTCGTCATGACAACAAGCGTCCATGGTAACCAAACTTTGCGTAAAATTAATATAAACAAGAAGTAATTTCGCCCTAGTTTCAAAAATAAAAGACCCACTACAGTAAGCTGCATTGACATAATTTTGCATGTGAGAGTTGCGGGTGCCTAAACTGCACTGTCAAGTAGTATAATAATGCATACACGGCTACAGTATTCTGATTCCAGACGTTAACTAACGAATTACAACGTAGAATAATCCATAAAAATTGCTAATTTGGGAGGCGTTCATACTACACGCATATCCAGTTATCCTCTCAATAACATCTTCAGTTTAAATGCATTTGAATTTTTGTTCAGTTTGCATGTAAAACAAACTCTAATATAGGATTACTGAGAGGCCAACGTTGATTGTGATATGACATACAAATAATGAATGACTTACGTGATAGTCCTTGTACCAGGACTCCAGCTTTTCCTGCAGGACGCTGAAGGACGAGGTGTTCACGAGGCGCCTCAGCGTGTCGGCCATGTCCGTAATCTCGAGCGGCTTTCGGGAAGTACGCGATAAAGAGCAGGGCTTGGGACAGGGGCGTGCTCGTTATTTATACCTGTCTTGGCAGTTCAGTCGTAGACGCCAAGCGGTATTTTGGTTGTAGCAACGCGGTTTTCCTAGGGTACTCTCGAGGAATTCTGGATGTTAGGGGGCTGGCATATACAGACTTGAGACACTAGAAAGTCGCGTGCCTATCAGTGAGTTTTTTATTCTGGTCTGTAACTTTAATCTCTGCGGTGTAAAGGAAGCATATACTGTGAGACGGCTCTAACGGATTACAGGGTGTCAAATGTTTTAGGCAGGACATTCCGTCAGTTAATGAAGTTTTAAAGCCGCAAGGAGAGTTTCTGAGCAATCACTACATCTGCTGTTTGGGGAGGTTTTCTTGCTTTTGTATCGTTTGTTTTTTTGCGTGCCAAATAAAGCTTCTCGATTGAAAAAGATACAGATTGTGTGCATCTGCTGCACATTTCCGAAGATCCCGTTTGGTCTATGAGATCTGCGCTGAAAAATATCAATCTACACTCTTAATTTAGCTTTTCCCTTTTGGGACTCCCCACCACAGTCGTTTCCATTACCTTACCTAGAACGAACCATTTGTAATATAAAAAAGTTCACAAAAGTCCTGCTGGTAATTTCAGCCCAACAATGCATTCTATTGTCCGTTGTCGTTATTATTATTATATATTAATGTGATTACCAGTTGAAATCTGTTTTATAAACCGATAGTGGCAATTGAGTACGACGTATTGATACAACTGGAATGGTTTATTCCGCTAGCTGGCTTCAGCTGTCAGAGGGAGGGACAGCATGGCGTCCGAACAGGTCTGTTTTCATAAATTAATGTTCGCCTTTTCTGTGTGTGTGTGGACGGGTAATTTAAGGATACAGTTTTAAGTATTACAAGCTATCTGTAATTGTAGGTAGGACTTAGGTTATACGATCGTTTAGAGGTTTATAAATCGCAGCTGTTCACGGGTTAGGCACTCGACGTTTCGACCAACCCACGGAAACAATTATTAAATGATACCGTTATTCTCCACAATAACAGAGTAGATCAATAATAACGATCTATAAAATATAAGCAGCGAATCACCTAACTTGTCAGTACTATCCACGATTGTTGTCTGACTGTGTAGTAAAAACGACGGTTAATTTTAGGCATATTGTATAAAGAACTATAATTATCCTTCAAGGCGTATCGTTTCAGTGATCTACGCAACTTTGCTCCTCAAAAGCCGCAAGCTTAATTTTAGTTCCAGGTTTTGGTGTACTTGTGGACTGGGCCAGTTCTTTTTAAAGCTCTCTTGTCCATTTTAAAATTATACTAAATCATTGTGCATCATATATAAACTTCAAATATTCACGGTGTGTTAGGCTAATAGGCGTCTAGAAATTGACCCTAGTGTGTGACTGGGTATGTGATTTTGTGTATGTATGTGCCCTATAATGGACTATCGTCCCATCTAGGGAATACCCCTGTCTTTCACTCTTAGTGACTGGAAGAGACTGGAAAAATGGATATTTAGGCCAGGTGGCTAGGTGCCTAAGGTTTTTCTTTGTTTATTGTTTTTATTTCAAAATGTGAGTACCTTCAAGATTAATGATTTCTGTTAGAATTATAGCTCAGTTATTTATGCAGTTACCAGGCTATGATATTTACTGTATTTTTAGACCTTAAATGGCTTTTACTGATGAGGCTGTAGCACAGCTGATAGAGGGAATAAAGAAAGATAATACAGTAGGTATGTTTTCAGTAAACTTTATATAAAACAATTTCAAACTGTGATGCTGAATCCAGCTGCAAATTTGGTGAAGCATTTCAAGTTCATGACGTGGTGGGGAAAACAGTGGTCTTCTTCATCTGAGCCTGAGATTCATATATCTGTTGACTATGCTGTCATGTGTCCCACATGGCTTTGTGACTATTATTCAGACTGATGCTGAGACCTGACTGATGTCCTGCAGCTTCACTGATACTGACGCCTGACTGACAGCATAATGACTGACGTACAGTGAGGCCTGACTGATAATGGCGGGGTGACATTACTTCGTTGATGTAGCTGTAGTGTAAAAGTGCTTTTGAATGACCTCCTCACTCTTTGCTCTGAAGGAGAGCTCCAACGGGCCCATCAAGCGATCCATGAGGGAGAAGGCCATAGAGAGGAGGAGCATCAACAAGGAGCACAACAGCAATTTCAAGGCCGGCTATGTGCCCATCGAGGAGGAACGTCTGCACAAGACGGGCCTGCGTGGCCGTAAGGGCAATATGGCCATCTGTATCATCGTGCTGCTTTTCCTGCTGGCGCTCATCAACCTCATAGTGAGTGCATAGGCACACAAGGCATGTATGCATTCATGCCAACCCATACCTTCTACTGCATGTACATTATTGTACATGCTTATGCGCTGCCTGTCACTGGTACCTGTACTTATTCTTCCTTCCTTAGAAATATTTCCATTGGCACAATTCCATTTCTAATATTTTAATCAGTTACTGTGATTACATAATTCCTATTCTAATGGCTCACATTTTCACATAATGATCAGCATTCTCGCACAGCATTCAGCATTCTAATACAACATTCTTTAAAACACGACATTTTTAAATAAAATTCAATTACAGTGTTCTACATTCTTTCAGGCCTCAAGAATTATTTGTCAACATATCCATGTAGAGGTAAATAGCACATTGAAATACTATGCTCCTTAGGTCCCCTCTGGTGCTACATATAAATATAAATACGGTAAATAAATGCATAGCATTGACAACACAGTACAACGCAACATTCGTTCAGAACACTAAATACTCCTACACATAATTCTGCAACAGCATTCAACATTCTCATACAGCATTCTCTCAAAATATTCAATATTCTTACACCACATTGTATAACAGCATTCAACATACGCTCACATTACTCAATACTCTTATTCAAAATTCTGCCGGAGCATTTTCTTAACATTTTGACTACATACACTCAACATTCTCACAAAATTTTCTTGCTGGCCCTCAGATCACACTGGTCATCTGGACGGTGATCCGCATCGGCCCCAATGGCTGTGACAGCATGGAATTCCACCAGAGTGGGCTGCTGCGTTTCAAGCAGAAGGCAGATATGGGCGTGGTGCACCCCCTGCACAAGAGCACTGTGGGCGGCCGCAGGAATGAGGATCTGGTCATCACAGGCAACAATAACCCAGTGAGACTATGGCTTCTACTGAAACCTTTGGTCCACAGTGTGACCTAAAAATTACATTGAAATTGTGTTTTTACTAAGTGTAGTACTGTGTATTTTTGTGTGCACGTGCATGTTACTATTTCCTGAGCAGTATGTGTATTCATGAATTCAGGACTGTGTGACTGTACATCTGTGTGTCTGTGTGTGTGCTTACATCTCTCACATTTGACTGTAATAGGTCTTGTATCTGTCTGGTTGGGACTGTTTATTGCTGTTTGTCACTTTTTATGAATCCCTACATATTTTCTCAGTTCTTTTGTTTTGTATCTTGTTTTTGTATTGTGTATTCCAGTGTTTCCTCATGTTGGTGTTGTTTTGGATGTCTGCCTTTCAAATATAGGTGGTATTCCAACAAGGCTCAACAAAGTTAAGTGTGGAGAAGGAGAAGACGTCCATCACCAGTGACCTGGGTGTGTCCTTCACTGACCCACGCACCCAGAGTACCTTCTTCAGCACCGACTATGAGAACCATGAGTTCCACCTGCCCAAAGGCGTCCGAGTCCTCAACGTACGGAAGGCCTCCACTGAGAGGGTGTGTACTCGCCTGTCACTAGCCTCCATCTTCATTCACTGCAGCACTCTACCTCTACCAATCTACAAACACACCCGTCTGCCTGTAGATCACTAGCAATGCCTCCTCGGATCTGACCATCAAAGGGGATGGCAAAGCCATTGTCCGGGGTAACGAAGGAGTCTTCATCATGGGGAAGACAGTGGAGTTCAGGATGGGTGGAGATATCGAGCTCAGAGCTGTGAGTATGCCAGTGTTTCTCAATCCGGTCCATGTATTTGCTCCTTCCCAGTTCCCTGCCAAACTGAGGGAAGAAACTGTAAATATTTTGATGAGGGGAACAAGATTTGGTAGGGATTAAAAATTTTTGCTCCCCCCAGCACCCTACCAAATTCTGTGTCAGCTGTGGTTTCTTCCCTCTACCCTTCCTACAATCCCAGCATCCTCTTCAGCAAATTTCTGTTTGTACAGTGGGTCATTGCTGAGGACAGCCTTAGTTTGTAAAATAAAAATCCTGGATGAGGCCTCATGACCCTGCTAATTTATAACCAATATAATTGTGTATTATAAAATTCCTCACACTTTGATGAGAACAGTAGAATGACAGAAAAATACTGATTAAACAATCCCATAAATGGCATTTCGAGACTCTGTAAATTGTCAGTCACTGTCTTGTTTATCTCAGTGGAAACCAGTAACCAGTGGAAAATGAGTTAAACCAATCGTTATTGGCAGGTCACAATAATATAGCCACCTTCACTTTCAGAAGCATCTGTCTGTCTTGTCTTCTCACCAGGAGAACAGCATAGTCCTGAACGGCTCAGTGATGGTGAGCCCGTCCCGGATCCCTAACTCATCGACGGGGGGACAGCTGCTATTTGATGAGGGCCTGGAACGCTATAAGCTGTGTATGTGTGAGGACGGTACACTCTTCCGGGTCCAGGTCAAGTACCAGAACATGGGCTGCCAGACGTCAGACAACCCTTGCGCCGCAGCTCACTGAGGAGCAGCTGTACTGGATAGAAAACAGCACGCCTGAGTGGCGAGAAAGGGTACTGCAGCTCTCTGACCTGTGGCCCAACAAATGTTAGTGGCCTTGAGCAGCTGAGTACAGCATATATTATATGTTTATGTATATTTTATGTGTGGGCCTCTCCACTTACATTATCTTAGTTATTGACATGGGTGTTTAATCCTGGTCCTGGGGGGAGGGGCTACAGTTTTTTTTTTTTAGGCTGGCAGATGTCAGGGCAACCACATATACACAGGTTGTTATATGAATCTGCTCATAAATTAGCCTGATTATTTTGATTTTGAATATCTGAAGCTGTTTTGCTGTGTCTTTAGTAAAGAATGTTGTGTGACAGCCAAAATACTGGGGGGGGGGGATAAGTTCAGGGAAGATATTAAGACTTAGACATGCAGCAGGACCAGGATTTGACACGCCACCCCCACCCCAAGCCCATGTGAGTCTATACCCTGGGAGTTTCCTGTGTACAATGCTTTCTGTTCATTAACTTTTGACAGAAGCCATCACTTCACATAAAATGCCAAAAAACAGTGTTCAAAAAACTGGTGTCCAATTGCTATTAATTTAGAACCATTCAATTCAATTTAATCCAGTTCTTTTTTCATCATGCCCAAGAGTGTCTAATATCAGATGTAGAAACCCAACTACAATTACATTTTATGCACAATAGCAATACATTTTCAAGTCCTGAAAATAGTCCTGTTAAATTAATGAAAATACTGTTTAATATCATAACATATACTTAACGTGGGCTCCTGAGGAATGAGACTGAAAACCCTATTTTGCAGTCACACCTTTTTACAGTAACCTCCTTGTTTGTAAAAATCGTGTTTGTAATTTCAGTGTAACGCAGCGCCAGTATTGTGGTGTGGTGGAAGGCACCCAGGGTTGGTTCACATTTTCTCTCTTATCCCTCATTTCTCTCTGTTACTGGCACACTCTGCTATTCATGCAGCCCATCCAACTCTCTTTAAAACCACTACCCAGTTTGGTTCCAGTATGGGGGAATTACTGGGGGAGTGGAGAGTCATTATGAAAACCTGCATACGCACCAGCCTGGTTGGTGGGTTCTGCTGCATTATTTAATCTGTGCCCATTTTCATTGACGTGATGTCCTTGTGCGTTAACAGGCAGCTTTATGAGTGACAGGAAGGTGTGATTGGAAGGACAAGAATGCTGGAGCTTAATGAAGACAATGTAATACCCAGTTGATGCCTGAAACACCAGGAATGTAGTTAGTATCATAGTATTCAAACCTGTGTCAAAAGGGTTCAGGCCCTGCTAGACACAGGAAACCATTTCTGCCAAAGTGCATTCAGAAGCAGATTAATGAGTAGGCTATTCTAGGCTGTAGTCTAGGGCCCCAGCAAACATCAGGGCCCCCGTCTTGGGAAAACTGGAACACCTGAGAATCCACATTGATGTCAGCCTAGGGCCCCCAGATAAGTTAATCCAGTTGTTTACAGTTGTGATCAGAACTTGATAATGTGCTGTCATCACCTGAATCTGGATCGGCTGCTTCAAAATTGCTTCAAAACTCATTTCTAGTGAGTTCCTTGATATAGTCATATCATTTTAAAAAGTGACAGTAAGGGCTTTATCTCGTTCCAGTTAATGTGTTTCCCTGGTTTGCACTGGCATTTTTGTGATGTGTGTATGTGTTTATGGCTCAAAGCATTATGTTTTTTGACTGAGAGGCTCCATCCTTCACATTTGCAGAATTATGCTAAAATTCATCTGTACAGTAAATGATGTTTTTAAACATAGCATGTACAAAGACACATTTTTTATTGATGAATCATGCATAGATTATGTTTGGAATACACAACATAGAAACTCCCTGGTTTGTATTTATGTACTAGAAGCTACTACAAAATCAGTTGTTAAAGTTAACTAAAGGTCTGGCTACTTGTACTTTACTGGTTATTATTAAGTATGTATGCTGTGAGTGTGCAAATGATTTATCTCACTGCCATCTGTGTCTCTCTGCCAGCTACATTTCGTGTTTTGTCTTGCAGTTGATAAGGCAAGGTCCTCATCTCTCAGCTGGCAATTGCTTGCTCTGGATATTGGGTGGGCTGAATGGTAACATTTTGGACTCTGATACTTCACTACCAGTTCTGGAGGCCAAGCTAACTGTTTTGTTTCAATGTTCGCATTATTTAATAAATGAAGGTGCTCTGTTTGAACCTCTGTGTTATTTTTATGAATTTACCAGCACAAATTTAATCTCAAAAAATGGTCACATTTTTGCATGATAACGTTTATATTCTGTGTTTATTAAGAATGTAAGGTATCTCTAAGAGCAAAACAATCTATGGTGGATAGATGTACACCTCAGTCATGTATGCAGACATGGGAAAAGAATCTCAATTTAATTTGTAAAATGAGTTGTAACTGACAAAAGTAATTGGCATCCACCAAGTCATTTTCATTTGTTCGATTATTTACAATAATATTTTAAGTCGTAAATCAAAGCAAAGTGTTTGCTCTATGGAATAGTTCATTTGTCAATTTACTTTTTTGAATTATTTTATGGAAATTGTGATTCCTTTTTAAAAAGAGGAATACTTTTGGCTGCATCTATAGTAGGTCTGTGGTCTAAAATTTATGGTCCAATTTCATACTCATGATCCTTCAGCACCGATCAACTGGTCCCACCATCCACCAAGGCTGAGGAAGACATGCATCAAGACTCTCTGCTGTTTCGGCACCTATGTGATGGAATGAACTTCCCCTGGATGTCCAAACAGCTGAGACATTGCGTACCTTTGAACAACGACTAAAAACCTACCTCTTTTGGAAGTAGTTAGATTAGCACTTCCAGGATTATACTCTTATTATTAAAAAATTGTATTACTTGCCAACAGGGTTTATGGAGTGATAGGATTCTTAGGCCGTGTTCTATTGTACCAGTATCAGAATGTATTCACTGATGAGACTTCTAAGCACTTACGCAAGTCGCTCTGGCTAAGGGCCAAATGCTATAAATGTAAATGTGTAAAATACACTTTGTGTGGACTGTTTTTTAATATCTTAGTGAAGTATTAACCTAGCTATGTGAGCTGGGAGCTGGATAGTAACCAACACATTCTTGTCTGGGGGAGGGGGGTGGCCTTAGAGGCTACTAGGCCCCACCCCCTCAGAGTCACAAGCAAGTCACATTTCAGTACACCTGGACATCCACAGATGAGCTTGGACTTACTACTGGATGGTACCGTTGTGTATAGGAATTTAGTATTGGGTGCACGTCTTCCAGTAAGGTAAACTTGTAATATACATGTAATATGCTCAGGATGTCTCAGTTCATACCATTATTCAGTTTTATATGTCTGTATCCTACTGGATTAGTGTAATTTAGAGTCTTGTGTTATTGCATGTATTTCTAATTCAACTTGTTATTCACTATGTCAGCATTTTATAGTACTGGTTAAGTCTAATCAGCATGTTAGTATGTTGGGGGCGCTCACTTTTCTACACTGTAAAAAAGTGTGGCTGCCCTTCCTGTATTGCTGTTCAGTTCTCCACAGTATCCTTCCAGTTTGTGAAATTGCATTGTTGGGCTTCTTTAGGATCGGCAGAGGAACCAATGGAATATCTGGGTGTTCTACTTCTGCTTTTCCTCCAGGGGGTGCTGCTCTCCCCCTCTCCATCTCCACATGCATGCCCCCTGGCCTGTTTGTGCTTTCATGGTTCCCACGTGAACTGCTCCTCTGCAGGCCTGTCCTCCACCTCCCTGGACCTCCAGAAGAACACCGCTATCCTGGATCTTTCCCACAACGTCCTCACTGCTGTGCCCCATCTTGGGCATGAACATGGACCATTGTACCAGCTAACCCACCTCCTGCTGGGGCATAACCATCTTGTTGGCCTGTCGTTGTGCCTGCCGCCAATCTCGAACGTTACCCAGGACCACCTACAGCACCCTCTGCCGTGTGAGTCTTGGGCGCCCAATTTATGGCTACTCTCCCTTGAGGGGAACCAACTCCAAGCCATCCCAGAAGGTGAGTTAACTTGATAGTGGATTTTCCAGGTTCATGTGGTGTTTGCCCATATATGTTAACATGATATTACTATCTAGTGCTGGACATATTAGACAAGTCATGGGAAGTACAGGTTGACAAGACACCACTGATTGTTCAATTTGTTCCTCAGTAGTTTCTTCTGATGTCCCTTTGTTCCTGAGTTCTTTGTTTCCATGTCCTGACAATCCCAGATTTCAACAGCCACAGCCCTACAAGATTTTGAAGTGTTTGCTATTTATATGACTGGTGACACATAGGGTCATTTAAATTACAGCCAAACAGCGACTATTGGAAAATCCTGCGTAAGCTGGTTTTTGTTCTAGCTGACTGCTTCTTTACTTAGACTTGACTTAGCTGGTAAACGCAGTGGTTGTGACCTCCGGTCTATTTTTCTTTTGCCAGTGGGAAGAGTAGATAGATGTAATTAATAATTAACTTAATAAAAAAATAAAAGAATTTCCTCATGAATTTCCTTTATGACTGATCTTGCTTGCTGATATATAAGTGAATATGAATAGTTGTGGTTAGTGATATTTAAGATATTAACAGAAGACACATGCAATGACTTTGTTCTGTGATGCTACGTGCATTAGACAATGGTACATCGGCCAATCAGAATCCATCTAAGAACATTCCCTTCCCTCATGTGAGATCATAAGAGTGTTATAAACCATAGCGCTGGACCTCACTGTCCTAGTTCCAGTTTATTTACCTGTCCTTTAGACTTTCTTAGGATAGTTTACTGGAGTAGAACACAAATTTCCCTCTAGTATGTATCCTGGTACTCTATCACCAGGGCAATGGAGAAGTAAATATTTACCTGCGCGTTTCAGAATTGCCTGCATTGCAATTTGCAGTTCAGGATTTATGTGGGGAAAGCAGGTGATCAGGAACAAAGGTGAGCAGTGCAGAAAGACCCACTTTCTTGACAAACCTCATACTTCAAGCAACAATAAATTTCTGGACCTTGTACTCATATAGATACAGAAATAGCTAAACTGTGCAAATTCTTTTGCTTTACATTGAGTAAAATGTAACTCAGTACGTGTATAAGATTTATATTATATATTTTAATTTATGGAATAATTTCAGTGGCAAACTCAGCAGTAGTTTCCTAAGATTCACAATAGGAGGCACCAGCAATTAACTTTTTTCGTTTCTTTTTTTTAAAACTGTTGTTGTTGTGTTTGAGAATCAGTCCAATACATGCAATGGTCTTTTGAGATATATGTATAGGTTCTCACTTGGATACCTGTACAGCCATTTGCTGATGTTCCTTAAGCCAAAAATAAGATTTTTTTTTAATTATTATTTTTTTTAATGTTCCAGGTCTGGTGGGAAGCACATTTCTAGAGGTGCTCAACTTGTCCAACAACAAGATCAACACCATTCAACATGGTAGCCTAAATGGCTGCACTCAGCTGAAGGAATTGTACCTGCAGCACAATAACATCTCCAGCCTTCATCCTCTTGCATTCCAGCACATGGTGAAGCTACAGGTAACATCTCTGCCAATGACCTATTGATACTAAATAAATGCATCTATATAGATTTAAAGAATTAAGAGTCCACAGACTGGACACCCCTGTTTTTGATTGGCTATCTTACTCTTTGGTCCAATTTATCTCAAAGCAGCTCTATAGGTTTAGATCAGGTGATTGTGAGGGCCAGGTCATCTGTAACAGCACTCGATTTCCTCCCTTGTTCACAAGATAATACTTACTACATAACCTCAACATGTACTTAGGGCCATTATCTTGTTGAAAAACATTTTTTTTCTGTAGCTGTGTCCCAATGTTTAATTGGTATAAGAATAGAGTACAGTTACTGCATAAGAATCCTATACAAACATTTCAGGAGAACAGAGTGGACATTAAATGGCCTGTTAGGCAATTGTGTGATAGGTGTCTTCTATGTTTTCATCTCAAGGTGCTGGACCTAAGTTTTAATGCCCTGGGCACTATTGCTACAACAGCATATATGTCGTTACGAACCCTAAATGCTTGGCTGGATGTGCAAGGAAACCTCTGGAGATGTGACTGTGATTTACAAACCTTGAAGAGGTGGATGAGCTTTGACCATGGCTGGTCACAACTGTCCTGGAAGGTGGTGTGCGAGGCACCATCACAACTGGCTGGGAGGGACCTAATGCATGTGGATGAAGCAGAGCTCACCTGTGACACTGTGACCTCCAATGCTAAGCGCTATCAGGACGTGACTGTGGACTTGGGAGCTGATTTTCTCCTGCCATGCAGCATAGAAAAATGGGGTAATCATGAGTAGATTGCTTGTGGGTGGATGGGAGGATGGATGCATGGATGGATGGATGGATGGACAGACGGACGGACACTTTAGTAATCCCAAAGACAATTGCAATATCATGCAATGTATGGGTGATGTATGGGTTGTCAGGCTAGGACCATCATCTTAGTCATACACCTGGAAAATCCAAGGAAATTGCAGGTTTACATCAGATGAGTATCCACATTTCGTTAATTAGGAAGAAATATAAAATAAGACAGAAAAAATTACTTTACAGTAGAAAGTGGACAGCTTTATAAGTATTCTGTCAGACCTTTAATTTCATCACTGTTTTACTTGCAGATACATTCCTGGTATACTGGTGGACACCACATGGGGTGGTAGAAAGCACTGACAATCAGGGTGGCCTGCTGCTGCATAACATTGGCATGCATGATGAGGGTCTATACGCATGCACCTCCAGGGACAACCAAAGGCTGGTCTCTGTGTTTGATATCCAAGTCCGCAGTGGCAGCTTGGGTGTGCGGAGAATAACCCGAGATGTCCAGTCCCAAAAACGGGCAGAGGAGAGGTCACATTCAGAATTGGTCCTGGCAGTCTGTCTTTCCGTATTCATCACCTTTATCGGTGCCTTTATCCTCGGAGCCCTGGCCAGACCACTCCTCAATGTTCTTTGGAGGAGGATGTGTGCCAGAAAAAGCCTTGCAGAGTCCCCAAATCCATGTGAGAATATGGGGTATTCTGTTGAAGATGAAGAAGATGACCAAGAGAGAAGGGTATCTGGCAATCATCAGGCTAGTGAGCCATACTACATCACCGTACTCCCCAACCCTGATGGTGCATCACCTAAACCTGAGTGCTCAGCAGAGGGCACTGTTACATCAAAAAATGGGGAAGTCAGTATTGATGCAGGACCAAGCTATGGGAACATCTCAGTGGTGAGAAAAGGCAGTCCTCCAGAGCTAAACCAAGGACCTTGGAATGAAGGTGATGACAAGTCAGACAACTCTATGACAGGGATCACGCTCACTGACAATGCCTACAGTTTAGATGCTGAGGTCAACCTAAATCAAGTCAACATGACTGAGCCAGATGAGATTCATGGAGTAGACCAGGACAACAACCTCAGTAACAATTATTTTAAGGGAGAGTTAGAGGTGGACTGGTCTGAGAATATTTATGAACAAGAGGAAGACCAGATTAATGATCTGGGTAAATCCGACACAACCTGGAATCCTTGTCCAACCCAGAGTCCTAGACCTTCACCTGAATCTTTCACAGCTCGTGCTGTATCTGAAACACCAAATCTACTGGATCCAAACTTGGATCCAGATTTCTGGAATGACAGCGGAGAAAGCTTTGAGTTTAGTGATACTGGGAAAGATCTATCGCAATCTAATTTAGCCATATGGGCGAAGTCAGATCCTGGGACAATGCTTAGAGATCTGACGCTAGATCATCCACAGGAAAGTCAAGGTCTACATGGACCACAAGATGAAAACTCTAATAATGTGCTCTCCTACAAAGATTCTGTCAACAAATACACATATCAAGTGACTGATCCTGTAGTTAAGCTTGAACAAGTGTCTTTATCATCTAAATCTTTGCAGAGCCACCATGACCATGACAATGGCGATGAACCAACAGATCACACACTGTCCCAGGAGCATAAAGATGAAGTGAAAGGACAAATGAACAGCGATGAGCTCAGTGATGAACCAGCGGATCACACACAGACCTATGAGCTTAAGGACGAACATACAGAATATCCACAGAGCTATGAGCTTAATGTTGAACCTACAGAAAACACACTGACCCGTGTGATTAATGATGAACCTACAGGACACGCACTGACCTATGAGCTTAGATATGAACCTACAGGACACACACTGACACATGAGCTTAATGATGGACATACAGGATATGCACAGGGCTATGAGCTTAATGATGACACTACAGTTCACACACAGAGCTATGAGATTAATGATGAACCAACAGGATATGCACAGCGCTATGAGCTTGATGAGGACCCTGCAGGATATGCACAGAGCTATGAGCTTGATGATGAACCTACACAATATGCACAGAGCTATGAGCTTGATGATGAATGTACACGATATGCACAGAGCTATGAGCTTGATGGTGAACCTACACAATATGCACAAAGCTATGAGCTTAATGATAAACATATAGAACACACCCCTACTGACAAGCTTAGAAATGAATTAATGGGACACAGCCCTGATCACAAGGTGTTTTGTAAAGACACCTTCTGCCTTCACCCAAAGGATGGGACAGATGCTGTAGTTCAGTTTGCAAGGAAGTCATGTGACAATCTCAAGTGCCCTGATCGGTCTAGTTGCAGTTCCAATGATACTAGAGATGAGCCAACGGAGAACACTCTTTTTAGAGAACTAAACAGAATGAATAGTAAAGATGAGCCAGAACTTGATAAAACCTCTTTTGCTCATAACAGCACCATTAAAAAGCATCCAAACACCCATTCTGATATCCCTGTAACATCCACATTTGAGGACATGCCAAGCATATCTTTAGAAAAACACACGGATTATCACTTCAATTGTTCACCAAGAGGTTTGGGCTCTGAATGGCTCAAACCTGGGAGACACTGGTCAGAGGAGAGCCCAGAAGAAGCCCCCTGGGATTCTGCAACAGACAGTGGGAAAGCAACATCAGCTGGGGAACTCGGAGAGAAACCAGTAGTATATCTTTCTGAAGAACCAGAACCCAAGGTATGGACTGATATAACCCCTCCATCTCCAACTGCTGCAGATTCTGGAGACTGGAGACAGAAACCTTCAGAAACTTGTCAACTACAGACAACCAGAAGACCCTTCCTTTTCACAGCCAGTCCTTACACGCCAATTATGGGATGGAACTCAGTCATACCCATAAAGCCAAGGAGGAGTTCTGATTTGAGCCAGAAGTCCATTGACAAAGACACTCTTAAGGAAGAGGCTGTAGGAGAGATGTTTCCATCCTTTGTGCAAGAAGAGTCTGTGCAGGAAATACAGAAGCAGGATTGGAGAGCTGGAGGGCTGTTCCTCCAAGGGTGGAGGACGAAAGATACAACTGCCCCATCCACCAAACGCTTTGATGGAATAATGGGTGAAGATCTGACATCAAGGCATACCTCTTCCTGGAAGCATAGAACTACAGCTACGGGAGATATTCAGAGAGATGTCAAAGAAACAGATGAGCCCTTCAGGGCCCCACATCTTTCAGACACACAAAAACATGGAGAAGATCAGGGTAACCTAGACTTCAGCTTCAGCTTTTCCAGTTCTGGGGCTCAGTCCCCCCGGCTTTTTGACATTGACAATAATCAAGGCAGTGAGGCTTGAATGCATTTTAGTCTCACATATAATTTGTCTATGACAAAAAAAAAAAATTCTCAGAATTTAGGTGTAGTTTGTTGATGATGACACTTCCAAATCAACGTCTTGTCATTCTTTCACCTGCAGTCATGCACCTGCTACCCAAGTAAAAAAAAGGAAACAAAATACCAAAAGCATCAAATTATAAAAACAGGGGAAAAATACAAATGATATTGTATCTAAAATACTTCTTCTCACTTTTTCATCCTTCCTCCCTTAACATAACTTATTCTTTGATTACCATTGTATATAAAGCTCCATGTCTGCACCTTGTTTTCTTATACAAAAAGGTTAGATGGAAGCACCACACTACTTTTTGTGTCATTGTTCTGAGATGAGGGGGCTGAATGAGTGGTAAGTGATTGCTGGTGATTTTGGTTCCATTTCTCTTAATTAGTATCCATGGTATTTTTTCCAGCCCTGGCCTTGGCTGCTTGCTTTGGATCTTGATCTGGCTTTACTCTTAACGAACCTTAACCAGCTGTAGCAGGGTGGCCAATCTTATCTGCAAAGGGCCAGTGTGTATGTAGGTTTTTGGAATAACCTTTAGGTCTGCTGTTCAAATCCTGATTTGAGGACTCTTCAGCTAATCAGTCCTCTAATTAGTAATCTAATTAGGGAGGTGCAGGATAAATCCACATACACAACAGCCCTTTCTTTATAAAACTGACGACCAAAACTTTCTGCTTTATTATTCAGGCTTCTCACTGTTATGCAAAAATCCCATAACTGCATATTTTATCAAAATCATCAAAATTAGGTCTCTTAGGCTCTGTTTTATCTTACAAAATATCTTAGTTCAACTACACTGTTTTGCAGAAAACATCATTTGCCTAGCTAAGACACATACTGGTGAATACTTTGAAGTCGATTTCCTCAGTGTCAGCTTAGTTACTATATTTTGTCTTCAAAGGACAGTATGGTTACATGATATAGAAGATGAAGAGATGGATGTTTTTTGCTCTTTGAAAGTTAATTTAGGTGAATCAATCATTTATTAAAGTTCCATTGTAATTTATTAAACAAAGGTAACAACATAGTTTATTTCCGCAAAAAAAAAAAAAAATTGTAATCTTTTCTCCCATATTACGCTAAAACTAGTTACTGTAACCCCCCATTCCCCACAGTTGCAAATAAATCACAGTTGACACAGACAGCTGATAAAGATTTTATATGGAGGTTAATTACAGAGAAAAGCAGAGACACACATATATCAACACGTATACACAATCGAAACATGAACACCACCAAGGCTAAGCATAAATCACCGATGCACTAAGACAAGTTTGAGGAGAAGTAGGTACGACTCCTCCCCCCCCGCCCCCTCCCCAAGGCTTGGCACGGTAGCGGGCCAAAGACAGACCCCTCCCATACCCCAACTGGGACTCAGGGGACAGGTAGACCTGATTGGCACAAGTCGTGCTGCTGAGAGAGGAGGCATAAGGTACTGGTATTTTTCACAGTTGCCCCAAACTACATTTCCCATCAGCACTTGCACCTAATGCTATAACAACTGGAAAGTTGAATCTGGGACTGGAATCCACATTCGATCAAAGGCTTTTTTTTTTTTTTAAATTGTATCACCGTTCCCCACCCTTAGTCCAGGAGCAAACCATTCTTCATCAAGAGATGTGACGGCTTCAGTTCAGCAATATGTATATTACAACATTCTGATTGTGTTAAGACAGCAAAACAGAGGATATCAAATAAAGCTTGTATTGTTACCGTACAATATTGTTTTTTTAAAAAAGCTTTTTTTTCCAGCTCAGTTCTATGCAAAAGTCTGAACAAAACTGAAGTTGCAAGTTAAAGAAACTTTTTAGAGGCAAATCCTGGTATTATCACAGACCCCATAGGTTAAAATGTGGCTCAATGCGTGCTGAGAAGAATAGTGATGGGGGGATTCCCAGGCACTATCCAGTGTAAAGAAGTTGTTTGCTTGCCCCTACAAAGCACCATACTGATCACCAGTCATGTAGCCAGGTAGTAAAGTTACTGGTTTGAGCCACCCCCAACGTTTGCTCTTGCCCAGCACAATCTATTAAGAGATACCCCCACAGCTGGCAAAATCTACTGGACCCATCCAAAATTTATTTCTGGCTAAAGGCCTGTTTATCATGGTCGTACCCTAAGCTGTGGTTAGGCAACCTTTGTCCTTGAGTGCCACCTCTGATTTTTATCTCCATCAAACCCAAAAGTACTCCTAAGGTTAACTGTTAGGTTAAACTCTGGTCCTGGGACATGTGCAGGGCCATGGGACTTCAGTACCAGGCCTACCAGCTACTGCCTTTAGTGCCAGTGCTCAAAGTGAACACTGGATGGTGACAGTAACCACTTAGCATTAGCACCACAGCACTCAACACTGCCTCGGGGGGGAATATGCCTGCCTTTCTTCCAGCTGAACTCTTGATTACTTAATTACACAACAGCTCCCTATTGCTATTGAAGCAAGAATCCAGTGCCAAAATGACTTTGGTTACTTCATTGTTCAGGGAATATTAAGTAAACCGATTCATCTTAATGGATCTTAAAACAAATTTAACATATCGATTGAGGTACACAAATAAACCAATAGATACATGGGTCTGCATTTAATTAACTTAATGAGCCCAACATTTACAGCAGGATTTTTTAGTGGCCAGATTACAAGGGTGGTTAGAAGAAAACCACCATATATACAAACAGGAGTTCCTGCATCAGGGCAGAATACCACCATGTAAACACATAATCAGCTGTTCCTCACTGGTTGTTTTTGGCATATTGTTTTTCTGAACATGAATGATTATCACTAATCACTTTGCTCTATTGGATACCTCACATATTTCAGAAGCACATGGAGAGGAGCAGGCTGAGAGTTAGAATTTGGATGAGTTAGACTCATACAAATTGCACCCTTCAGCTCACTCCTCACCCACCAATGGTTTCCCAGCTATGGACGACAGCTGTGAGGGATGGAAGCCAATTAGTACAACCTACACTTCAGAGCATGCAGTGACGGATCCCTTGAATTGGGAAGCTGAAGGTTTTAAGATCACCTTTAAATCAGCCATCGATTAAGAGTGAATCACTGGGTGAAGCTTCACTTAACTGACATACTCCATTCAACTTTGAGACTTCTACCATATGCTCAAGACCCATAGTGGTCCCATAATACCCAGTATGTATGTCTTACATAGTGTCATGAGGCATCAAAATTGCCTGACTCAGGATTACACTGAATCGGGAGCAAGCTGATTCTATTATACAGTTCAAGGATTAACCATGAATGGGTCTATACACAGAATGTGCATGGACAATGTACAATTCTGCATGCAACCTTAAAACCCAACACAACCTACTGGTGCTTCTACGGTCCAAAAACTCAAACACCTTTCTCATATCACAGCAATCTTCTTGCAGACTAAGGGTCAAGTAGATGCTTAGTATCAGTTTGGATGGGGGCCAAAGAGGTAGCCTGTGGGGGCTAATGTTGTGGTGGTGGTTTGCAGGTAGGAACATTTATGGAGGTTGGCTCTATGGCCACATTTGTCTGTGGTATTGAAGGCAACCCAACTGGTTCAAACACCATCTATAACACTTCAGACCCGCACAGTCCAAAATGTTGTCCCACATGGTGTGGCCCAGTCTCAGTCTGTAACCCTAAGTGCTTTGGTAATAGTTGAGGGTGACAAAGGTTTCTCAGAGAGTGAAAACCAGAGGGTGTGACTTACTGTGCTCTACTGGCCATGAGCGAGTCACATAACAGACCTCCAATCACACAAAATAATCACCCATACACATTAGTCCTTTCTCAGTGAGACAATATTAGGCAGAAAAATCATATGTGAAATAAATTTTGTAAATACCATATAAAAGAATTAAGAACCCAGGCACGTGAAATATCTTTTTTCTTTCCTTTTTTTTTTACCTTGGCTGCTTCTTTGAAGAGTAAAACCAGAGTGTAACAGATAAATCAAAGATGGTCCTCCTCTGCTCAGTCAAAGCTAACTAATAACAGAATAACAGAAACCCACCCTGTAACAGAGCATCTCTGTCGACAAAGCAAAAAAAAAAAAAAAACAAAAACACATACACAAAAAAAGCGAAAAGCAATACGTAGCTCACAGAATGGGGCTTATAATGTGCTTACCCACAATGCACCACAGAAAGGTAGATGTGTACAGCAGGGATGTTGGGGTGGAGGGGTCAAAGGATGTAGAGGGGGCCCCCCCCCCCACACAGAGCCCCTGCTCACTCCCCACCTCCCCCCCAGTAATGGCATGCATCCTATTCCATACAATAACGGACCCCAAGAAGCCATCTCAGTCCAAGCTCGCTGGCGTCTGAGATTCTAGTTTCGCAGGGCTGTCACCGTCTTTTCCGCTGGTTCTCTTTCTCCGCCGAGAGGACTCCCCTCGCCGCTACGACATCTGCCGGTCTTTGTACCACTCCACAAACTCATCCAGCAGCACGGGCCCTGTAACAGAGCAAGGCACCAGGCCCGGTCGAACAAGCGTGCTGGTGTGTGGCGTAAACATCTGTGTGTGTATGTGTGTCCGTCCCCTCACATGCTCCATCCTCGTCGTAGTTGCTCAGGTCCAGATTGATAGTCCTGCTGAACTCCAGCACGTTGCACCACTGGTCTTTGTTCATCACTTTATATTTGGACTGCTGCATGACAAATAAAGCTGCATCAATATGCAGTTACTTGTTATAGCACGATTCAGTTTATCATGATTTCGCATCAGTTTTATTTTACTAATATTTTTTCAACACCTGCTGATTAAATGCTGTTTATGTAGCCTATGCGAACTGCACTGCAACAAAAAAATGCACTGAAGTGTCCTCCTCTGAAATGTTCAGGTCAAAATGTTACATATTATGTTTTTCCCCCTACATTTGCCATTTTAAAAACAGAAATGTACACTTTATGTATACACAAGGAAATGTATGGTATATGTTGCCTGAAGTTGAAGTGTGAAACAACTTCAAGATGGTGACTAATCCATGATACCTAAAAGCTGTTAAAATGTTTTAAAATTTTAGCTGTTCCACTATTACTATCAGGCTACAATTGTAATACTACCATGCATCAAATCATGACACTGGTATCATGATAAGTATTGCATCATGGGTTAGCTGGCAATACCCAGTCCTAATGACAAACAGAGTGTTAGTCTAATACCAATAGGAGACAAGGAAAGGTTAGAGACCCATGTCAATTCACAGACAGAAACAGTACCTCCAGAAAGTGGTTGAAGACAGGGAAGAGAGGCCACGTCTTTCCAAGCAGCAATCCCAGCATGCATTTGGCTGTGTTCAGGTCTAGACTCCTTTGGTCTTTTTCCTGAAAGTATACAATGTATAAACAGTTTGTTCCTACATGTAAAAAACAGACAACTTACAGCTAAACACATGAATAATGTCAAGAAAAAGTGTGTGATCTCAAAATCATGGCATTATGGTTAATGTAGTGCGGAGTAGCGGTCAGTGTGATGCAGTGTGGTCAGTGCATTCCTGTTGAAAAGCAGAGTCAAGGTGGAGCAACACACAAAATGGGAGTAGTGTGGTGACTGTAGACTGGTTGTCAGTACAGACTGGAGTCATCAGTGGTGCTTCTAAAATAGTCCAGATTACATTTATGCTCCTGGGTTGGACTCCTGCATGTGTGGTACAGCTACTTATGATGACCGTACCATCTTACCCTTGCAAAGTCAAAGGCATATCTGTAAATGAGCTTGAAACTTGTGGACTCATTAAGCACGGACCGCAGATAATCCAGAGAGTTTCTCAGCTTCTCTGTGGAATCACACCTGGGAAGGACATGAATGCACCCCAGTGATCCAAACTGGACCCAATTTAACTGCTTGAGTACTTCAGATAAGTACTGGAAACAAACACACTCAGTAAGAAACCACTTACACCATCACGTACATACACACCATTTTTGAAACACAGCAAAGATGTCCAGAAAATCTGCTTCTCGTCAGAGAGACAAGTTCGGACATATACACCCAAGTTTACAGTGAAGGACAACTCTGTGCTCAGCGTCTGGTTACACTCTACCCCCTAGTGGTTATGAAGACTTACTGCAGGTCACTCATGCCTTTCAGCCACTCCTGCAGCGTGAAGTAGCCCATGCTCTGGGCATCCAGCTTCCAGGCCAAAACCAGCATGACCACCTGCCAACAATGAGCACAGACTGTGCTAATTTGGAGTAGCGGCACAAAGCTCTGGACTCTGGCCATGAGGGTTAGTGTGGAGTAGTGACTATAGTACTGGACTTTATATCTGCATGCTATAGCAGAGTAATATATTTAATTCCATCATTAGAATAATGGTTGGTATTGTGGATGTGAGCTATGTTGCCCCCCCATTGTGGACAGGAGGCAGCTCACATTCTCAGGCTCTACTCCAATGTCCTCACAGAACTTCTCCATGCCCTCTGGTCCAACAGCATCTTCACAGCCTGCATGAAAATGCAATGGGAGGTCATCACAAATATAGTTCTACATGTGTGTCTCCACAATGTGATAAAAACATTATTTTGATATTGTGGGGACCATTTTATTAGTCCCCTCAATGGGAAACTCAATTTTATAAAAATCTGTGACTGTAATAAAAACTAAAAATGTTTCAGTCTTGCATTTTGTTTAGTTACTTGTGGACAAGGTTAGGGCTGTGTAGGGGATAGGGCTGTCATTGTTGGGATTAGGGCTTTGCCCATAGAAATGAATGGACAGTCCCCACAAAGCTATACCTATAAACATGTGTGTACGTGAGTGCCCTACATTCAACCTTTGACAACAGATAATCTGTAGCGTTCTAGTTTGAGTCCCTAGGCAGGCTCTTATTCCTATTGGATAATCTCTCCTGAATCTCTATATTCTAGAATGAAGCTATTGTCAGAACTGGCCGGGTTCTCTCATGAAAATGGCAACTAAATACTAAAATAACAAGAAATGTCAATGTTGGGCTTCAAATACTGAAAATGCAGAGAACTGAAACCTAGAGGAAGGAGAATTAGTGCGGCTCACCTGCATACTCATAGAACCACTCCAGGCACCTCTTACTGGAGAACACATCTTCACTCTTAATCCGGGAGGCCTCCTGTTTCCGGTACATGCTAGATTGATGAAGAAAATGATTAAAGGGATGTTTCAAGGGTGTGTTACATGGTGACTAATTCTGGGCGATGCCATCACTTCGGGCTGGATCACGACCATCCCCACCATTAGTCACTGCATGTCATCCTTCCCTTATTGGATGATGACTACTTCTGTTGTGGACACGCTGTGCATTGGTCAGCCCCAATTGGTTCATAAATGTACCTGTCGTGCCTACTCTTTTTGACGAAGAGGTCATCGCCAGCAGTTGGTCGCCTCTTTTTCCTGGGTGGCATGGCTCTAGAACAGCAGGCTGCAAAAACAAGCACATACAGGCATGTATACACACGTTCTCGCATGGATACACGTGCACCATGTGCATTGCTAACACACCCACGCACGGTGAGGCTGCAGTACCTGCAGTGTGAGTGTCCGGGCTTACGTCCTCAGTCAGGTTCTGCAAAGAGAAGCACAGTTACTTTGCAGCAGAAGACACACCTGCAAACTGTAACCTGAAGCACACAGAAAATGCCTAAAAGGATGCTGGGAGGATACATGCTGCAGAAGATGCTAAGGATTGGTATGTGCAGAGGCCTCTAGGAGGGGCAAGGCCTTTTGCTCTTCTATGACTATTTCAATGTCACCATAGGGGCTTGTAACAAGACAATATAAAGCACTGCCCTCCCCCACCTCAGCCAGCCCATTCCCCGGCGTCACAACCCCCCCCCCCTTAAAACAG
>JAODKF010000001.1:21130940-21159509 GCA_026779585.1 Mormyrus proboscirostris
AGCATGTCTTTGGACTGTGGGGGGAAACCGGAGTACCCGGAGGAAACCCCACGACAACACAGGGAGAACATGCAAACATGCTAAACACTGCACCACCACCGCCCCTATTATTATTATCATCATCATCATCATCATCATCATCATCATTATGATAATAATAATATTACAAACGCGCTTTTATTATGGATCTCAAATGCAGTTATGTCAATCAAAAAGCCCCATGTTTAGTCCATGGGATTAGACCAGAGTTTCCTTTTTACTTCCGTTTCCCATGGCAGTGGGAATTAGCCAATGCCTACGGTATGCACCGCGCATAGAAGCATCGTTTTGTAACGCAAGTCCTGCAATAGCGTCTGTCCTAGTTTGCCAGCCTCCTTCTCCTACTCGTTAGTTCGCGGACAGACGCAGACAACAGAGTTTGTAACACAGGCAAAATTGTCCATTTGCACTTCATCCCCATCAGGCTGGAAAAAAATTATGGATTTCCAGTGTATTTGCGGGTTCGTCGACTTTCCTATATTCGCGCACTAGTGATTGACAGAAGCAGCTATTATATCAAAATGTTAAATAACCCCACGCGGTATGGGGGTGATGGGGTACAATTGCTTGAGATTGTAAAGTTTGTTAAATATGCCTATATTTCTGGCCGCACGCCTAACTATAAATAGTTGCAAAAATGCCAAATTAAAGCAAAGTTAATGGGTGGCTGGACTGATCCATCAGATATTTGTACAGATGACACTACACGATAGCATGAAATAGAAGATTACTCACTTGAATCAACTATGAAATATTATTAAATAAATCTAGAAAAGAACACCTCACAAAGCCATAATCACAGATCAAATCCAACTGGACTGCATAACAGAACACAACACGGTGACAACTTGCACTAAGTTTTCAAAGTATCAAGAGAGTCGACGGACATCTGGGACTTGTAGTCCAAATAATTACGCATGCCTCCATAGCTTAGTACAGATGTAAGAAACTGGACTACACTTCCCAATATGTCCCAGTAAAATAATGACATTATATTCAGCAACCATCTCCTAACACTCACCCCCAACTGACGAATGCTATTTAAATTGTTGCAGAATGTTGCAACGTTAATCAAGCGCCTCAATAAACAGGTTACGTCGTTTCTCTAGTCAATGCAGATGGCGCATATAAGCCGCTACAAGGTCTCCATCTCCATTGCAACGTTTACATTGTACACAACTGCGTCACAATTTTCATTCCCTGTTTTTCCGCAGTTTCTTCGAAAATTAGCTCATTTACCTTACGAAATTCAGTATCAGTCTTGCTGAACGTGCAGTGCATGAGAATTTCATTCATGCACATATATGACAAACCCCTTGCCGGTCTTTTCAACAACCTATAGAATCTAATATATACCCCAGTTTGGTTGATACAGTTGCTTAAGTGTACTGTATAACGGTATACTTATTGTATTACGATTTATTCTTCTAAACAAACGTTTCAAGTTTATTTTCTGTAGACTGATACTTGTATTACAGCCAAAAGACATATGAAAATCATACAATGAGAGAAGTAATTTCCGAGCTAACTGACAGATTTTTTTGATTAGCTAGTACAATAGCTTGCTTATAGGCGATGTAGCTAGTTCTCTTCAGAATACCATATATTTTAACAAATAGAAATCTTTCCGAGACAAAATGCATTACAACATCTAGGGAATTCGGCACGCCATAAAACTGGTATGTGTTATGGACAATTTGACATCAACGGACATAATAACTTACCTGCTGCATCTGAGTGCATTTTTATTGAACACACAGTGACTGTCTCGCTTCTGTGCAAGTCTGCAGACCGGCCAAGGGGCGGGACATGTCAACCTTCCACACGCCCACGAATGATCTAGATGGATAGAAGCCTCTGACAGGCTCTTCTATTTAAGTAGGGGATTGGTCTATATGACTGTCGTTCAATCACACTGACGATAAAACATTTTATGCCCGCCCTCCTAAGAACGTGACAGGTCAAAGTTTCTGTAAACGCCAGCCCCTCGACGTGAACCATTGGTCAGTGAACTTACCACGCATATCAATTACAAGACTTACCTCGTGCAAAATATAGAGCAGCCCACGATGGACTTTTATTGGTGATGTGTACAGTTTGAGCCCACCCTAAGGCAAAGTGTATTGGTGAACAAAGCAATCAGTAACAGACATTGCGTGTGTTATTCTAAATCATTGGTTAAATTGCTAACTTTTGTTTACTGTAGGGCGTGGTCTCCCGTTTACTAATGAGACTTGTATTTTTGTTTTAAGTTGGGACATTGATGAATGCAAGCATTAGAATACATTTTGGCACTTAGTTCCCATGAAATACGGTCGTTTATGTTATTTAGACATACTTTATACGTTTTGATGACAAAACACTATTTAAACCAAATCATTTTGTTAGCCAATGGACGAAAGTTCAGCATATAGTTCTGATAACCATGATTACACTATATATTAAGATGGTATATTCTGTCAACTCATACATCTTAAGTCATTGAATTTTAAGGAGGTTTTTGAGATCAGTGTTTATTAGGATTCGAAGTGCACGGGAACGTTCTCAAAAGTATGGAGGCGGGGAGGTGGGTTTAGATTAGTCTCGATATCTGTTCCTATGGTCTTTGCTACACTTCTAAAGAAAATAAATATACCAATAGCGTACACATAGATTGACGCATAAAAATGACATTTAAGTATTTCGCAACCTGCTTTGTATAACGTCGAACACAAGGGCAATGTAGATGGTGACGACTTTTTTTTTGTTAAAGCTATTCGATTGCTAGCCTGGCACATTCGCCAAAATAAAGAGAACAGCTCAAGATTTTAATTTACAAACAGCATAAAAATGTATCCCACAGATGTGTCCCTGCAGAAAACATTTCTAATAATATTAGATTTCCGTCTTCGGGAGAAACAGAGCTGAAGAAATGTAAGAAAACAATTAGGTTTCATTGAAGCAATTATGAGCTGGTGCATAACTGAGCACATTGTTAGTCAGCGTGGGTCACCTATAGGAACATATAATTTTACATATGTATTCAGCTACACATGGGATTTATGAAATGTATTTGGGCTGAGAACCTTCAGCGTAATTTAAATTGTTTTTAAAATACCCGAATTTTTCCCTACTGAAAATTCCAGTCAAATAGAAGTTAGATTGATCTCAACTGGCATGGACTGGTCCGTTTCATTTAGCAATCAACCGAGAGGCCATTACCATCAGAATAAATCGATTAAAGAGTTCAGCTGTCCAAAGATGAATCCAAAACATTTAATTTAATATTATAGGAATTCCCAGTATAGTTAGACGGATCTGTAGCCAAAACCTGTTCTTCCTGTCAAATATCCTAAACAATTAACTGTTACTCCTGTATTCAATCATACCCATTCTCGTTCCGCCTCAGTCTCTCTCTCTCTCACTCACTCACTCAGACACACATATGAATCTTGTAGGTGTCAATATAACGACCTGGGTTCCAGTCACGTATTGCACATTATTGCGTCTTACTCTGTTCAGCATTTATTTCGTGGCTGCTCCGCCCCAAGCACGACCTCCGCCTTATTTATCGGTTTTCTCCTAGTTTTAGGTTTGTTTCCTCTTTGTTGCACCAGTTGGACCAATTCTGTGACCTACGATTGTCTTCGTTGGCGTTGCCTGCCGGACATTCTGCTACTGTGTTTTGGATTGAGATTTGGGAATAAAACTCTGCTTTTGTAACCGGATATTCTGTGTCGGCTGGACTCTCAGGTGCGCTGCTGGTTGATTGGTTTTTATTAGTTATTTTTCCTCTCCAGGCCAGGTTGTACATCTGGTGCGCTCTAAAGCAGGTCGCCACAAAGCTTTTTGAATAATTGAATAAGTTATGAAACAGTAATTCTGACGTTTTTACACTGCACGCTTTTGTATAGTTCATGAACTTTAAGCGAGAAACTGCGTCAACGTATCTTCTAATTTTACATAGAATTTACATATTTGCCATCACTATCTGCTGGAACCCTACAGACATCGTGTAATACAAGAAAGCAGAATCAAAAAATAATTTATTAGTAAAATTTTCGATGTTTAAACGCTGAGGAAAAATAAATGCTCATCGTAAAAATGCTCCATTAGGTGGCGCTGACACCAATGATTTTCACATAAGCATTGTTTGGCACGAGTGACATCTATAGGAGCGCCGCCTACGTGTTTCTGAAATAATAATACCCGTTCCTTTTCCCGGAGGTTTTAAAGTAAGTGATTATTTGCAGGGAAGGCGCATATAAAGTGAGAGGTGCAAGACTTTAACGTGGGGTCTCACCGTATAATCTGAGCTGTTCTAATGGCATTGACCGACGATAGGACTTTGGACCTTGTCCTTATTCTCAACTAATGAAATTGTCTGCCTTTGAATAACCTTGTTTACTGATTTAAGCAGGCCTAGCTGGTGATCAACGAACGAGGGAGAAAGAGAGAGATCACGAGAATCAGGAATGTCTGAGAACACCGTGACTGTTGAAACCCCTGGAAAAAAGGAGTGCCATGGCCGTAAGGGGAAGGTGAGTGGAGCTGAACCAATGGGAGCTTTACAGTGTAATGGCTGGTCAGGAAGGTAAATGTTCTGTTTGGGTTACAGTGGCATCCAGGGGACCAGCACATTCACCAGGATGAGGTGTGGAAAACCATAAAAGAATGTCAGGAAGAAAGCTTCTGGCACAGAGGTAACAGCTCCTTTATTTGTCTTCAGGCACATGCACACACTCAGATGCAGATATTCACATGGTTCTCAGTCAATCTGTTTACTTTAATGGTTCCCCCCCATGCTCTCCCTGCTGTTCAAACCAGGGTTTTTATTGGCTAGTCTTTCAAGGGTATGACTGCCCCTTCTGTTTAGGTCAGCCTATCAGATTTACCGCACACAGTATTAGGATACAGAAGAAAATGTTTCTCTGTAGGATTCTGTGGGTTGCAGGCCTGAGATCTATTGGTAATAATATTGTCACAAATGAAAACTGGTAAGATCCAGAGGTTTACGATGCGTTATATAAAAGGTTATTGTTTAGTTTAATTTTCTTTGTAGTTGTCTTGATGGCACATTTCAAGTCACTTGTCTTGCTCAGAGAAATGGTCGTCTTTAGTGAAGTTTAGTCAGTATGCTACTGACTGCCCTTCATTCACTGCAAATATGACCTGACTAGGCAAAGATACCATGCTTTTGCGTCACTAATCAGCTGGAATCTCATTTTAAGGATATTCCTCACAATAACTATCCTCCTGGGATCCAGGGGGAGAAAAGTTTTAATAATAATGAAATATTTGACAGGAAGAGGAAAGGTGGCAATGTCACACACCCACACATGTGTTGTCATCGTAAAGGCCTGACTGTCCTCTTTAAGGATCAACAGGACTTAATAGAGTAGCATGTATAGTATGAGAGAGATGAGCCAAAACATAATGTACTTCATAGAGGACAAAAGTAAATTGCTGGATCTCAGGAGCTTGTTGTTTTTAGAGTATGTGATGAATTATGAAGCCTGATGATTACTGTGGTCCTATCACAGCTCTTCCCTTGTCCCTGGCCAGCATGGCTGTCACTGGAGGGCTCATCTACAATGGTAAGACCAACCAATAACATGCTATGCCTACTCATCATTGGTTTGGCCCTTCTATTTGAATCAAACGTTAAGAAGCTGATTTTCTGTAATCGTTCCATAATTTTACCTAAAAGGGAGTTTTAAGAAATCAGTAATGGGAAAACACCATTGACAGGATTCCTTAGCATGTCTAAAAACATACCCACTGAAGCCCTTAAATCTCATTAAATGGGGTAAGTAAGTTGTATGGGCTTTATAGTACAGCTGTGGCCAAAGGTTTTGAGAATGACACATATAAATTTCCCCAATAAAGGAATTTCCCCACGGGGATCAATAAAGTTGTGATTATTATAGATCTTCACAAAGTCTGCTGCCTCAGTTTTTATGATGGCAATTTGCATCCAGAATGTTATGAAGAGCGATCAGACGAACTGCAAATAATTGCAAAGTCCCTCTGTGTCTTTTTGGGATTAAGTTCATTTTCATAGGAATTTCCACTGCATTTCAGTCCTGCCACAAAATGACCTGCTGACATCATTGCCGTGATTCTGTTGTTAACGCAGGTGAGAGTGTTGATGAGGACAAGGCTGGAAATTGCTCTGTCATGCTGATTGAGTTAGAATAGCAGACTGGATGCTTTAAAAGGAGGGTGGTGCTTGAAATCATTGTTCTTCCTCTGTTAACCATGGTTACCTGCAAGGAAATGTGCAGTTATCATTGCTTTGCACAAAAAGGGCTTCACAGGCAAGGACATTGCTGCCTGTAAGATTGCACCTAAATCAACCATTCATCGGATCATCCAAGAACAGTTTGATGACAAACAATGCACTTTCCAGCATGATGGAGCACCGTGCTGTATGACAAAAGTGATAACTAAATGGCTCGGGGAACAAAACATTGACATTTTAGGTCCATGGCCAGGAAACTCCCCAGACCTTAATCCCATTGAAAACTTGTGGTCAATCCTCAAGAGGTGGGAGGAAAACAAAACCCCCCAAATTCTGATAAACGCCAAGCTTTGATTATGCAAGAATGGGCTGCCATCAGAAAGGATTTGGGCGTGAAGTTGATTGACAACATGCCAGGGTAAATTGCAGAGGTCTTGAAAAAGGGCCAATACTGCAAACATTGACTATTAATGTAATTGTTAATAAAAGCCTTTGACACTTATGAAATGCTTGTAATTATACTTCACTATACCATAGAAATATCTGACAAAATGATCTACAACCACTGAAGCAGCAAACTATGTGAAAACCAATATTTGTGTTATTCTCAACTTTTAGCCACGACTGTAGATGAACTTCTTGCATATTTCATCCTTTTCTTTCCTGATAGGTGTTCTAAAATCTTCAAAGAGGTTTGGACCCTTCCCCAAGCTTGCACGTAAGTACCTAGACCCCATACAATGAATTTGGTGGTGTTGGTTAGTTCAATGAATTTCCCAGTGGAATCGGTAAAATCCAGAGCCACGCAGAGTGTGTCACATCAACAAAGTTCAAAATGCTTGTCACATGGTTCATATAGACTTAAAATAGTTCCAGGAAGTGCTTGCCAGGCCATTCAAATGCATTAAATACAGAGATGGAACAGTGATTTTTTTTTGGCAATTTTATAGTTGTTAAATGCATTTATTCACAATATTTATGTAAAGTAAAATTTGGTACTATTAACAGCTAGGGTTACCTGTCTTGTTGACATATTTTAGACTTGCCTTTGTTAAAGGATGTTGCTGCTGTTTTTGAATTTTGTTTTTTATTATGTTCTTGCATGGCAGTTAAGTGCAATCATGTCTTAATGTTTACTGGTAGAATTTTAGAAAGGTTAAGGGAAAGAACGTTTTAAAATTCACATTGGATTAAATGTTCTAACATTTTTTTAATTCTTGGTGGTTTCAGTAATAATGTAGTAACTGAGGAAGCGTGTACAAATTGTACAGTTTTTCCAGTGACATGAAGAAAAGACAAATCACTGGAGAAATTTCACTGCATCTAAAAATTACTATATATATATATATTTAACAAGAGAAAAGCTAGCAAATGTTAGCTAGCAAAACTCAGCTGAGATCACATAATCCAATATTATATTTAAATAATATTTTTACTCCCACTGTTCTTCAAAAAATGTTTAGAAGCCTTCTTTCTCTAATTCCACCATGTTGAATGGAATTTAATAGGCTGTTTGTGGTCAATGTTCTGTTGCCAACTTTATCCAGTATTTTTGCCTTACCTGTTAACATTCCCTAAATAGAGTAATTTAGTGGGATTTAATCCACTAAAATGTTTTAATGCACATGTTAAATTGACGTTCTGATAATATACCCTTTTAAGTTAAGTAAATGGACTATTCTGCTGCAACTCTAACATCAAATATGAGCAGTGCAATAACTTCAGGAACTAGTAACCAGGCCAAGCAAAATGAGAACTGTTCTCAGACACCTATTACATCAAAGCATGACTTCCATAACAGCCACGTGCCAGACTGAATATGTGTGCTCAGATGACTTCTAGGCATGTAATGATGAATCGCGAATCGGTTAAAAATCGATGTAAATGTATGACAATTCAAACCGGCTGATATGGAAAATGAATCGCTACTTTAGGAGTACTTCATGGTACTTTACTTAACAGAAAAACTGGTGTAACATTTGGTTTCACAACATCAGTTCGACGTCAGATGTCACTTCATATTCACGTCAACGTCTTACGTTAGTTTTTGGTTTTGACCGAACGTGAGATGGTGGGCGAATTTTAAATTGAGGACGCAGCATTTCAGCCTGATAACAGACTGATAACATTCACAAATAGCACAACGAATATGCTTCAGCATGTCCACTGGCACCACAGTGAGCTCAATTCACCACCGCCAGAGTGAAGATTATTAAAGGGGCAAACCACGCTAAAAAGCGGCACATGCAAGCCTTAGTTTATTAGGTAACACTTTATATTAAATGCACCTTCATAATGTATTCATTATGCATTTATAGAACATTCAGTGCACCTTCATAATGCATTCATAGAATAATCATAAGCAGTATGCAAGTACACTTCAACATCCTAACATCCCTTAACAGCTTTAATATACAATAACAAACATTACATGATTATACAATTATAATGTTTTGTTATTAATGTATATTACAGCTGTTAAGGGATGTTAGGATGTAAAGGTATACTTGCATGATATGAATGAATTCTGAATACTTGAGTACATTATGAAGGAGTACTGAACGTTTTATGAATGCAAAATAAAAGAATTATGAAGGTGCAGATAATGTAAAGCATTACCGTTTGAAGATTTTTTAATTTGATTTGGGATTTTTTTTTTAAACAGTATTCTCTTCAATTTCAGTTGCACTGTTAAGAAGAGGACATTTGACTGCAGCTCATTCTGTTAAAAAATTGTGAGAAAATTGTGTATTCTTGTGAACTCAGAACCGTGAGTTGAGTGTGTCGTTACATCCCTAATGACTTCTGATCTGTTTCCAGTGGCTGGCATTCTGGGGTTTGCAGCAGGAAAGGCTTCCTATGTCAGTACATGCAGAGAGAAGTTCCAAACACGTGGCCTTGAGTTTCCCCAGTATCGCTTTGGCCCAGGTTTCATGTGTGGCTTTTGGGAACACTGTCCAGCACACAAGAGGTTAGAGATGCTAAGGCCTTTGTCTTAGTACTTTTCAGAAAGGCACTTAATTTGATTTAATATAGTAATTACAGATATTATTGCTGTGGTAGAACAGGGGCCTGTACTATGAAGCAGGGTTACTGGTTTATCGGGGTAACTTGTCGCATTTAAGGTAGTCTGGGCAAAATGTAAGTGAACGAATATGAAGTCCATTTAAACCGTGGTACCTTAAATCCGACAAGTTACCCCGATAAGCCAGCAACCCCGCTTCGTAGTACAGGCTACAGGTTTGCTGTAGTTTAGAAATTGAATAGCATTACAATAATAAATACTTATTAATGGTACAGTATATTTGCATGAATGTAGAAACTATGTAAACTGAGTATATATGCATGACTGAGCCCTGTTGTTTTTAGACACTGCCACCATGTTTGTGAAGAGTGCAAGAAAGTGGCCAAAACCCAGGCCTAAGTAGGTAACACCCAACCAAACATAAGTGAATACCCACCCACAAACCTACTTATTAGATACCACACCAATAGTCCAAGTAATACTGTAATGTAATTATTAGATTGTGGATTTCTCCCAGTTTCTAAAGAATTGCTGTTCAGGGGTATTGTCCAATCTTAATACCCTTATCTCAGGGGTACTCAAATATTTTTCCCAGAGGTTCAAGTTCTACCAGCTGTTTAATTATCTCTGCCTTAGCATGTGATTATGTATATCTGTCCTGCTGCCCGGAACTCTTGTCTTCAAATCCATCTTCACCAAGGTCTGTTGGTCATTGATGGATGTTGCTTAGTGATAATCCTAAAGAAATGTTTTCCCCTCCTCACAGTGAACCCCCACCTGTGTCTCTGGAGTCAGTCCATCAGTTTTCCGTCTTTCTCAAGAGTGATGCATACCAAAAATACTAATAAATCTGAATTTTCTTACTCATTCTTTTGAATTAACCCGTAGGAGAAAGATATACCAAGAACTGTTTTCTCTTTGAATACCTCAAACAAGGGCACTTTAACACCGCCCCAGGTACTGGAGTTTTGGTATGGTACTTTTCCACTGACTTTTTTCCCAGTATAAAAATTTCTAGTACTTAAAAGTGCCAAACCAAGTGGAGTACTACTACGGTACTTTGGGGTGGGTCTTGAAATGCTTTGTCGAGTTTGGTTATGCAAATCATCTGCCTCAAACACATTACAATCACCATCTTGAAAAAAGTTACGAAAACAACAATAGACAAAATAAATAATGAATGTGTCAACAAATGAAGAGACCCAAGGTTAAACTGCGATCTGGTTGGAAGAACAGATACAAGATCAGGTTGACAATTTAAATATCAGTATATGTGATTTTTTTTTTTGTACTAAATTTTAGGGTATTTATAAAGCATTTTTTTTTTTTTAACACATTCAGGAGTGATTTAAACCACAAAAATCATTATGATAGACTTGGAGAACACATGCAGTGTTTATGCAAAAGCAGTGAAGGTAAAATTTAAGCCAATGTTTAGACATATACTAGATATCCTTGAAAAGAAAACTAGAAATAATTAAAATTGCAAAGCTTGCTAAGTTTATATTAAAAAGTTAAAATGTTTGCGAAGTTTAAACTCCCTGTGCTATAATGTCTGTACAGAATAGAAGGCACGAAAGCCTGATCTTTAGCTGACTAACGACGTAAGAATTGCATGTGCATAACATGCTGTGTTGATAGTAATATTGGACATTGCCCAGCCTTATAATATGCTATTATATATGCCATTATTCTAATTCAGTACAAAATACCCCACTTTGCATTGTGATATCATTCAGCGCCAGTGCAAGTTTTTACGACAGTGACAAACCAACCTTGAAGTACAGTACTTTTGATACTTTCTTGAAGTACCAAAAGTATGGAACCTGGTGTGATGGAAAAGTGCCCTTGACATTAATACCCACAGCCTGACCCCTTGTGGTCATGAAATTACATTGCATCAACAGAACTTCGCTTAGCTTCCACACATGCTTCACACTATCATATCACAGTTTCTATGACAAAACTACTGGCTTCAGCATCCACTGGCAAATTGCTTTATTGAGAAGATTATGCTAAGTAAAATGTGAAAAGATTTATTTAAAACATTTTTAACCTAGAAGTTTCAGGGCTGGCTTGGCAGGACACATTCTTATGATTTGTTCCGAGGCTGTATTTTTCTGTGATTGCCAGGATCACCATGGAATGGCACAGTGTCTTAAGCAGAGATATGAAAGGTACAGACCATAACGACAGGTTTTTAGAAATACAACCAGACATCTGCTGAGCCGATAGAGAGCAGAGGAGCTGGATGTCACTGCGTCACTGTCTCCAGTCTCATTCTTCCCAGGCATCTCCATAAATGTTCTTCTTAACTGGAAAACACACAAACTCTCACTGTCACCAGGCTGTGGCTATTGTTACATCACAAGCCAAGCAGGAACCAGGTGTGTTGTGTGGGTCACCAGTAGCTAAACAAAGCAGCAGGTGCTTGCCTGAAGGGAAATGACCTGGACCCATGGCTATTACCACTGGGGTGCATGATATAATTCACAGAACACTACTACACATTTGACGTGATTCTGCAAGTTGGGGCATCTTTAGCAGTGAGTGTAATAGCATGTTTGCCCATCTTTGACCTTTCAGCATGCTGTGAAAGATTTTCTCCTAGACAGAAAGTTGATATTGAACGACTTCATAATCCTCTTCACAGAGATCATGTTTCCCTTTGTAACAGACTGCCCCCTGTCAGGCTGAATGAAAACAGCTTCTTTTTTTTTTTCGTCACAGAAAAGTGCTGGGAGCTCATTTATGAAGGCTTTGTACAAACGAAAAAGACAAACATTGATACGCACATTTATACAAAGCTTTTGGGATACATAAAGAAAAACTTATTCTCAAAAGGTTTGTTGGCTTATAAATGATCCAGAGCAGTCGTACAAATGTTTTTGAAGGCATAGAAGAAAAAGCAACATCTATGGTTCAAACAGAAATGTGCATTCTTGGTTGCATGTACAGTTTTAGCGCTTGGTGAAATGTGCATTGATAAATACAGAAATATTTCAATTATATCTGACATACAACATTCACCATTTGTTTTATGGTTTTAAATGAATGACTTTATATATACTAGTATCTTTATTGCATATATTCTAAGTTAAAAGGTGTGTGCACTGAAAAGTCAAAATAAGCAGGTTCCTTCATGTAATAGGTATAAAAACGTTTGTGTGTGTAACTATGTCACACATAGTATCGTAGTGTATTTAGTTTTGTTAGAGGACATTGTGTGCGGCCAAATACCAATGGAGGGAGTATCTAGAGACCACAATGATTATTTTTCCAGTGATGATTTGTGGCTTATCAGTCAACTTAGACTGCCAAGAGCAATTCTGATGGAACTGTGATGAACTGGCCCCAGCTCCTTAATGATCTACATTACGAAATCATGGTGCTCCTGTCCATCGTTAAGTAGGCCGACTGAGAACACTTCATTTTTGGCTACAGGAACTTACCAGTGGGTACTAGCTGACTGATGAAGGATATCCTAACCCAAACTGTTTCATCATTCCTCAAGCTGTGGCTGGTATTAACTGACTGTCAAGACAGTATATTAAGTTTCCCTAGTTTCGATGTACAGTCAACCATTACAATGCAATCTGTGGGTTTCATAGTGTTGTCGGTGCTATTGACTACATGTACATTACCATAAGAGCATCATCAGACCAGCAAGTCTCTTTTGTGAACAGAAACTAGTTTTGTTCCATCAACACGCAACTCATCTGTGATGCCAGCATGGTTTTAATAAATGTTGCACATTGACCTGGATCCATGCATATAATGTGAGATGTATGGCAGGGTTTTTACATACGCAAGTTTTCCTTTGATTCATACATACATGTACTTCACACAGACGAGACAGCAGTCCCCTTAAGCGCTGGCTATTAACCCTACTTCACCAACCACGTTGAGAAGCTGCCCATTTTTTTTCTTCTAAATTTCCATCATCGTCTGACTTGTTGAGCGGAAGACATTAACAGCGGCAGTCGCATTTTTTTCTGACTCCAGCTGATGTACTACCAAATAAAATTGTTTGGCATTCCTGTACCTTGGATACAAGTCTTCACTTCACATTCTGAATATTTCCTTTGTTTTTGGCTGCTACCTCTGAAATGTCATTACAAGCACAGTATATACACATGGTTAATATGCATTGCAAGTCTGCAGATGCGTCGATGATAATTTATAAACCAGTGAGATGCATACCTTGGTTTACACAAGGTTTTATAAATCTTTTATGGTTTGTATGAACATTTGCATTTTCACACAGTATATGTACATTCTTCTGCAAAAATGTGTGAACATTTTTAGAAATGAGCTCCCTTAGAAACCATGTGTACAGATTGCTATGCATTAGCACGCATAGTGCACCACTGCCAACTCCTTATTCTGATAGCTTCATTTTCAGTCTTGCCAAATCAGCAGATGTCATCAGGAATGAGGAAAAATACATGCAAACCACTGCAATGCCCCACTTTCCAGGACTACAAACTGCACGATCTGATCTCTGGCCTACAGCTATGTTAAAATACTCCAGCCAAAATTAGACTATATAATGACAAGGAAGGTTTGCTTAATATTATTGTGCAATTCATGAGTTCTGTCAGTTCTGCATCTAGTTATGCAGCCATACCTTCTTTCTGGTAAGCAGAGGTCTCCTATGCCTTTTTGAGGGAATGAATATTGTCAGACCAGCCACCTTCAGTTGGCACATGGACTTACCCTCCATCTTGGGGGGCACCTTCTCAGCGGTGGGCTTGATGGCCGCCTCGGCTTTCTGGTTCATGATGACCTCATAGTTCTCCCGGTTTCGGCTACGTAGCTCCTCATATCTGATTCTTCTCCTCTTGGGTTCCTCCTCTTCATTAGGTAGGTTTGGGGCTGGATGTGAGGAGTGGGGGGGCAGGTTGTCAGAGGGATGTGACCAATTAACAAACCTAACAGCAGCTCCTGGCTTTTCATGGGTCCAATGACTGACAAGCGTTTGTCCTGCTACCCTAATGACCTCTCAAGATTTAATTTTACTTCACCTCCTAATCCATCCAAGGGGAGGCCAGATGTGAAGTTTAAAATCTACAGAGTGACTGGCTGCTTCTCCAGAAGCCATCTGTCGCCTAACAATTTTGTGGGTCACGGACTTTGAATGACCCTCTACTTGAGTTTTTTTCCCCCAGATGGATGACAAACAGCTCTCCAGGAACTGACTAAGATTAAGTTTTCCAACTCAAGACATTTTAATTTCAGATTTAAATGCTATTACCAAAAGTCATTCATCAACATTAAACCCATTTGCTTCAGATCAGCAGGCAGGTCTACAACTCAAACGTTATCAGATTAGGAATAAAACGTACAACAAAAGCTGCGTAACTGCGTGTGCAGAACGCTCTGCAATTTACACCAACATTTTTCTAAAAACCGTATTCTATTAATGCAAGACAAATTCACTCCTGCATCATCTTGGTCAGTGTCTCGGCTGAGCAGCAAACGTTCATGGGCACTACCTTGTGCACTGACATGGTCGCTCACGCCAGTTGGGGCTGATTCGCTGAGGGTAGAGCTGAAGGGAGCAGGCTGGTACGTGTCATAGGTGGGTATTTCGCTGTAGGAAGAGCTGCTTTGGAAGGATTCTGGCGTCCCAGGGAAGTCCACTGAAGGCTGGTAATCCGGCTCAATGGCGGGCTGGTCAGGAGGCCCTGGCTCTGGCTGATTCCGACTTGCAAACCTGGCCCAAAGACCGGCTTGTGAGCACAACCATCAGATTCACCCACACTCCTATCATAGCAGCAGTTCACTAAGTACACAACAATCGACTGGCTAGTGAGCTGAAATGGCCAATTTTTGCCCTTATCGGCACTGACTGGCAATCAACCAATCAGGCTAAATATGGCCAATTTTTTGAGCCGTTCTAGTAGTTTACCACCTACCATGTTACTTTCTGTCCCAACTCAGTTTCCATCCACAGTCGTGTCCTCCACCCCTCACTTTCCCTTTGTCCACTAACATTCCATGATAGGTGAGGTAAAACACTTACGGTAACATGCTTGTCTAGAGATTCTATATAGCGTGGGATAGAAATCTTAAATTTGCAAGGTGTCCATGGAGAACTATCCCAAAAACATTTGGAATGACCAATTTAATTTGACACATGCAGAACTATTTTTATTTGAAAAGGTTATTTTAAATATTTTGCTCTCAGAAAGAGAAGTTTAATTATTTAAAATCAGAATTGATATCAGCAAGTCAGGTTAAAAACAAAAGAATCGATAATTGGGACTGGCCAAGAAAAATTCAATCTGTGCATCCCTGAAATTCAAATGTGTACGTGACCGATAATGTTCGAGTGTCAGGAGTTTTGTCATGTGCAAAGTAAACAGTCAGTTCTACTATGCAATGAAACTCTTACTCTGTGTGTCCACTCAACACATATTAACACAAAACACACATCAGAAGTACAGATTGAAGTGCAAGTATAAGGTGCGAATGCAGTTATACAATAAATATATGTACAGGGTGAAGTATAATATGTAAACATGGTAAACAATGTAAACAGAAAGTGGTAGGGGTAGATAGCAGGCCGGTCCTATGTGTTGGGTTTTTAGTGCAAAAACAAAAGATTTCTGAGTTTTGCTGTGTGCACTACCAAGTGATCACAGAAGGGGTATAGGTGGGCGGTACTTACTGGCCGTGTTGCCGCTGACGGAGGGCCTCACCGAGAGGGGAATTCTCCAAGTTCTTCAGCTTTTCCTGGCATGTCTTCATGTAGGAGACCTTTCCCGCCATGAAACCGCAAATGCCGGCGACTGCAGGTATACAAAGTGTACTGCCAGTGGGTGAATTGTCATCCCAGTTTTCTGCTTCAAAGCACCTCCACAGTCTTATTCAATCATGACCATGTTTCATGGCAGATATGGGGCTACAGTGGTGATGAGCGGTTTTAGTTTTGCATGAGGAATTGTTTATTCAATTCAGGCTACTGCGATGCATTTGATGAAATCAGACCACAGAATGCAGTGTGCGTCCTGGAAAACTCCTCATGAGCTTTTTTCAGAAACTGACTGCATCCAGCTGCTCTCACAGTGGTTATGCCTTGTGCAGAGGTGGTTTTTGTGACCTTATGAGATAACTATGTCCAAGCTAACCCTGCAGTGTTATATCAAATATGTATAACACACTTCAGTTTTTCATTTTATTCACTCCAAGGCACTTATGCAAGTTGAGTGAAAAATGAAATCGTTTAAATGTACTTGAACAGGAGTATTCAACTAAAATTTAAAGACGTCCAGTTAGGGAAAATTTTGTGAAGCAAAGGTCTAGAAGATCATAATGTCTAACTATTTAGTGTGATATATATTTAAGAAGCCTATTAGTTGCATCAACAATGGGCGTAATCAATACCTGACTGTCAAATCAAATTAATTCAGTACAATTCAAAAATGTTTTGACAATATTTATTGTCACGTGACATAGAACTTTGGCCAGCTGGCTGGAGTGAGATTTTCATTTCAAGATGTCTGCACACCTTAACTTGTAAATACTCTGCTTTTGTATTTAACTGTGTAAGTACACATTTCACATAGTTAATTTTAGGTTTATAATGAAATAATATAGATTTGCCGTAAGATTTCCTACGTGAGTCTGAAAGCGTGAGTGTCCTGCCAGATGCTTAAGATTAGGCAAATCTGAAAACATACATTTTTTGTTTATATAACAAATAACATTACTTTATACAGTTGTTAAAAAGCGGAAACTCCAACGAACATGCAATCACCAATAAAATACATCTATATATTCAACATGTAAAACTGCTTGAAAATTTTTCAGCTTTACTTAAAAGACTACAAAAGCTGTGCAGCTTGAAAGAGAAGCGCACCATCACATCTGTTTTGGCTATTGGTCCAGGTCCATATGGGACAGCTTCTGGGCCCGGATCCGGACCACGGTCTGCTTCTTAGTGACCTCTGTACTAGAAGAGCATTTTCGTAATACATCAAAAAAGTCCTCTTTTTTAAAGATGGTTGAATACCATATAAGGGTGGCACAGTGTTTCCTCTGGGTACACTGGTTTTCTCCCACAGTCCAAAGATATGTAGCTATTCTAACTGGCATCGATAAATTGTCCATAGTGTGTGATTGTGTGTGTCCTGTGTTGGACTAGCATCCTGTCTAGGGTACAACCCCAGCCTTGCACCCTATACTGCTTAGGATATGCTTCAGGCCTTTCCTGTGACCCATACCAGGGAAAGCAGCAAGAAGATGGTTGAATGCATGGATGGATGGATAAATACACTATGAACATTCTGAAAGTAACAGAAAAACTGGGATGAATTTTTGGTCTCTTGAATGGGAGGGGTTCAAATCAGATCAGATGCCCCAGGCTGCAATAGTACTCACACGCCATCTTGGGCAGGGAGCCGAACCTCGGGGAAGCAGTGAGGAACCCTAGGAAGCATCAGGAGAGGAAAGAGTGTGGAATGAGGTACGGTACACCTTGCCGACGCACCGTGGCAAGATGTGTGGGCTTACCCCTGGCGATGAGCATGTGTGTGGCAGCCATGCTGAGCACCGCAATCGGTCCAGCTGGAAGGGGAGACCAGCAAGCCGTGAGATGGTCACAAAGCACCCAATGGGACATGCGTGGTAAACGCAGCAGCTTCAAATTTGTGCACCTGCAACTTTAACATGCTAACTTACACCCTGGTCCCAAAAGTGTAGGACCGAGTGAGGGATCCCCATTTTAGAGCAGTGTTCATTCTGCTTTTACATACATCTGTAGCGGAAGCTCTCCTGGTTGCACTCCTTCAGAACCCTTTTCTCATCTTCTGTGAGAACGTAAGCTGGACCTATTGGATTCTAGACAAGAAACAAAACTGGTGTGTGTCCTTACAAGTTGACTGCCCATATAATATAATAATATATAAAATAACACACTAAAATCATTCAATGCATATTGTAAAAAATAAATTATAAATAGCATGCTGCTAAAAATATTTTTTCCCCATGCTATGTATTTTCCCCGATTATCTACATCTCCCGCATGATTGATTTTATATTTGGGTTCCTCAGGAGATAAAAAGCAGTGCACGAAACAACAGAGGATGCAGGAATCTCCTATAATTCATGTTAGTGGAGTACGCGCCTCCTTTTCACCTAGCCAAAAAGACACGCAAGTATGCCTGGCTTACTTGCGTTTATTATTTATAAGCTAGCAAGGCAGATAGGTGCTACAACTTCACACTGATCCGGAATTTAACGATGCTGTATTTTTGAATACAGTGTGCCATGTTGACAGCTTAATATTCTCGTGCATCCAGATATCTGAACTGTCTAGTCAGCTGTCGATTTAAATATTAATACTGAGCTCGTGTCTAACCAGCACACTGGTCGGGTATAAACACAAGAGGAAACAAAAAGAACTGGCATAATCTGCAAAAGAGATATCTTCTTACAGCCTGAGGAGAAATCCCGTTTGGTTGCTCGGAAGGTGCAAACCCCGAAGAATCCTGAGACATGTTTCGGGTAATGAAACACACTTCACTAAGAACACAACGACATCCCAATAACCTTTCCAGAGAGCAGGAAGTGCAGTTTTAACCCGGAAGTACATTCTGGAAACCGCTATAGGGAATCATAAGTTTATACTGATCCTAGAACGGTCGACATTTTTTTTTTTCAATAAAAACTTTTTGGAGACATAACTGAGCTTTCTAAAGGTGGGTAATAGCGCGGAGTGGTGTTTAAATCAAAATGATCTCGTGGATTGTCATATACGCTTGAAAGCAAACCAAATGGAAATGACATAGAGACAGAAAATGACATATAACTAAAAAGGCACATCTATCCATACAGTTACACATTAAATTGATAATTGTAATTTAAATTAATACAATCTTTCATCTTACAAACCGTATAAAAGTCATATTAAGAATAATAGACAAAAAGTTACAGGTATTGAAATCAATGAACATTTTATCTTCAAGTTCAAACACAAAAATATTATAACATAAATCTGGAATAGTTGGCATTTCTTTTTCTGCATTAAGAGGATTTGGTCCTGTCCAAACATGACATTTGCTACTTTCCAAAAATGTACTCTAGATGCTGAGATGTACGTTTTGCTCGTCCAATACTGTGGGTGAAATTGCACCGTTTTCAGCAATGAGCCAATCATTTTGTTCGTTCTTGGTAACATTGTATTTGATTGTCAAAGCACCACAAATTAAATTACTATTTTTATGGGCGGCTTCAATTTACTCCAATTGTAAATGACATAGGGGGTGGGACAATACGCCATGAGTTTGACAAGTTAGCCGGCCTATTAGAAAAGCCATTTCACAACGCCGTTATCTTGATTCCTTCCAATCAGATGAACAGGGGGGCGGGCGCCTTGCCAGACGTCGAGTTTTTAGTTGTTAAAAAAGGAGCATAGCTAGCTACAGAAATAACAAGGGTGAAAAATAATAAGGTGGATGCACGTTTATTTTATTATTATTGTTTTAACTGTTGGAAATTCTCAGTTGCGGTCCAAGTTTGTCTCGCCTCGTGAATACGTTTTTGCACAAAGCAGCGGAGTTACTCTTTAACTGAAAAGCACTTTATAGAAGGTAAGAACGGTCGCATTTTTGAATCACCCCAGACTGCTAGGCGACCGGTTTAGTGCTAGCAGGCTAGTTGGGGCGACAAGGCGCCTTTTATCGCGAAGAAGGCCAAGCGGCCCGACGTCGGTGGTGCAGCAGAGATGACGGGCTCACGGGCGGGCACATTGTGTGTTTCGTGGGTTGGAAGAGACACTAAGCACCGTCCCGTTCCCTCTTCCGTTATGTTCTTAGGTGCATTTAGCAAGGTGGTTAACCCGGATTGACGTGCAGCTAGAGGGGGATACATCGGGAGGGCTAGCAATTAGCCGATTAGCTGACGGCGCTCTGGCGAGAGCTATCTGGACTCCCAGTATGGACAGTTTACGTTATTAGTCAGTGTGAGGGTACTTTGAGATGCTTTTAACACACGGGCTCTTTTCCTCGGCGATCTTACGCCTGACGGTTTCCTGCTGTGTGGATGCAGCCGGCGGTCTTCGCACCGCTATCGGTCCTCCGCGGCAGAATCGAACCGCCGTTGGACGCTTAGCGTTGCCGGACTCGTCTTTGTTGTGCTGGCTTACGTCTGGTAACCAGACTTGGAGGGGGGAGCCGTGACATACGTATAAAACCGATGATAGCGGTCAGCATCTGCTTCCCTTATACATAAGCCGGTCGATGCAGGTACAGACACCTGGCGGTAAAACCATAACGTAACGTAATTTTTGATGTCACACAGAAGGGAGTGTTAACAGCCTTACCTCTGCTAACCCTGGCCGGATCTCTAAACCACGGTCCTACCAATGTTCTCACACCAAGACGGAGCAAAGAAGTAGATCCGTTTATCTAGCATCAGGGGGAATATTATACTGAGTCTTAAAAGGCTGAAACTTTGCTTTCAACTAAACACTCTACAATAACCCAGTAATACTAAATTGCACTAGTTAATAGTACACGCGAGTTCAGGTTAACTGGCTTGTTACTTGTTCGGCATTGATGTTTAATAGCTGCTCATTTCACGAGTCATTAAAGGCAGTCTGACCCCCAGATGTGTCTCTTAATGACAGCCGGACTAGCATTAAGCTTGGTCTTGTTCGTGTCTCTTATAACTTAAATTTAAAAGCAATATATTCTCCCTCATGGCAGGCATTTCATACCTTTATTAGTAACTGTATTCCCTATCTTAACAAGTAATCCTCACCTAATTAAATGTCTCTCTACGTTCCCCTGAATGTTATGTTACGCTTCTTGTTATAAAATAGTCTTACTAGGTTTTTGCTTTGTGAGAAAGTACTGTTCCTGTTCCAAAGCTACTCTTGTACCCGGAGATTCACTGGAAGCTCAGTCTAGCTGGATTTATACGTAGACTCCTTGATAGCATGTTTATTTGTAATGTGCCGTTTGCCTGGCTTTGAACAAAAGCATCTGCTAAATATGTAAATTTTATATGTAAATATAACGCACAACAGAACCAGTTGGTGAAAGAAAAATCCAATAGAGACCTCCAAGAAACAAGAAGTTATTTTAGCAGTGTGCTGTATATAACATTTCAGTATTTGGTTTTGTATGTCATGGTATTCTATTCTTTCCCCATGTCATTAATATGATATGTTGTATTTAGTTGTTGGGGCCCTATCTGTGATTAGGGTGAGTGGATTTTATTTTTACATGCATAATTAGAGTCCTTCAGTGGAGCCCTAACCAATATTCTGTGTGGCAGCTGTTCTGAGGGATTGTCTGGCATCCCGATAGGGGCAAGGCCACGCTTTACTGAAGTTCTTCTCGCTGACCGTTTAGCGTTGCGTAACGGAGCCTTGAGCTGAATGTGCCCCTTTCTTTAGGATTGGAGGTTTAGAACTGTGCACACCCAGCACTGAAGTTACATCAGGCAGGCAAACCTGGGTTCTGTAGGGTTTTTTGTCATGCATTCAGGTTTTAACAAGGTTCTTATTGCAGCATTGTATGGTGAAAGCCCTTAGTTTTTCCTGAAGTGAGGCCGGTTGTGCTTGTGACATCTGTCAATCATCCTTCACTTCAGGTGATATTCTCACTGTCATCACTCACTAGCCAGTGGAAAGCCTCTCCCTGGTCGATGTGCAGGGAGCAGTAAGCTGATTGGATGTAACTTTACCACCAGCCAGTTGTGGAGATTGTGGGTGTGTCCAGTTTCATGGCAGAAAGAACCCAGCTGTGAATGTCCTCTGGTAGCTCCCTTATGTGAGTGCAATCCAGCCATGTGCACCTCACTCAGAGACAGGCACTCACTAAAGGCATTGTGTTGGAGCCTTTCATTCACTAGGAAATTGATTTAGACAAAGCATGTATACACACACACACACACACACACACACACACGCGCGTGTATGTCAGGGAAACTCTTGGTTTGCTCCAGATAAGTTTGCCCAGACTTCTCAATTTGATGACTTGTTCAAGTCCTTTATTTTTATTTTCTCCGACAACCCATTTTGACTAATTAATAATCATTTGGTATTTTGAGGTACTGTATGTTTGGTTTAGAATTACTTACAATCTAAAAAAATGCATCTTGGTTCTGCTCTAAATTGCTAAATGTGTTGTAGGAGTTTAGGAGAAGTGGCTCTGATTTGAGGTGATTCCTGCTTTTTCTTGCCAGGTCTGGGTATGGATACATACCTGTCTGCCAGGTTGGTGTTACTGTTAATGACACAAAGGACTTTATTTTTGTAGTATTTACCAGATGTCTGCTGAAAGACAATTACATGTCTCCCGTCCTCAAACTTACCTACACTCCTGTGTCTGTATGCAGCGAAGTGTTCAAGATATATTTTGCAGGTATGCAACACAGGCTTCCTTATGGGATTTAAATTTGTAAACTTTTGTAACCTTTTGGCCAAATGGGCAACTCCATCGTATATTGCGTGTTTCATGATATTGGTCTGTCTGTGACTTTCTGGCCCTTTGTCAGAGGGGTGTATGAGTGGGATGCTGGGGTTGAACTTTGGCATGGGGTTGGCCTTGAACTTCCTGTGCCTTGAGGGACAGTTTACTCTGAACTCCCATTTAGCTGATCGGGGCCCCTCTGAGAGCTTACTTCACCAGGCCTGTGAACTTGATGTGAATAAAATACCTCATATGTCCTATAGATGTAACCTCACTCGTAGAAAGATGGCATTGCCAGATAATATTCTGGCCATTTTATAGTTTAGTTCAGGTCTACACTGGTTTTACAGTAACATGTCTCAAAATATTTTAGAGCCTGTAACTGCTATTGCAAGAGTTCCTCTTCTCTTGCCCTTATAATTCCTGTAGTCTCTCTGACTTTTCTGTCCATCTTGATCTACTTGTCTTGTAGAAAAGGCTGTCCGCCCATAATTTATCAAAGTACTTGAAATGCGCTTGGTAGATATGGAGCTGTTCCGGCAGGTATCTGGAGCCTGTAGCTGGCATATGTGTAAATGATGTAGCCATGGGTCGCCTTAAACCTGCTAAGCTTTATATTTTTTCCCAGATTCTTCTGAGTGGAGCTTTTTTTTGCCTTGTCCTTGTTCTTCCTGGATCTTTGTACTTGCTGAACCATGTAATGCACTGTATGTGCCTGTGCTGTTAAACGCCCTGCTTGCCCACCAGTCTCTCATTCAGGGCATGTTACCAAATTTTGTTGGATGCATCTAGCTCTTCCTCTCAGCCCTGTGGCCCACTCTCCGCTGGTGCCCTCCGCAGTCTCCTGTGCAGCTGGATGGGTAGCATCTTTGTACCAAACAAGCTGGGTTGTTGGCTTGCAAGGGGCTGTTGCAGGAACATGTAAGCTGGGTGTTAATTGTTACTCGTGCCACGGCTGCGTTTTGGTAAGAAGCGCCCAGTCTGCTGGGCCTTAAAGGCTGCTTAACTGCGAGCAAATCCCAAGTCACAGCGTAAGAATGCACACGGTTGCTCTGCTTGGCAGGACAGGTGGCTGCTGGATATTTGTTTGCACCTGATATGCATTATTTGTTTTTCTGCTCTCCATTCTGGTTTAAAGTGAAAGAACCAGAGGGCACACTAAACAGACAGCAGGATGGGACTCATGTGAAAATCAGACCAACAATTGTGACTCAGATGTCAGGAGAATTTTGATTTCTGTTTCTTTTAAGCAGGAGTGTTCTTGTGAAAGCGTAGGAAGCCACAAGGTCAAACAGTTCCCTCCAGTGTGTATTTACTCCTTGATTTGTGCAAGAGTTTAATTTGAAAGCAATAGCAAAAAAAAAAGCCAAAACGCATAGTCACAAAGTTATCAAAGGTGAATGGAGAATAGTAAGTTAAATGTAATATGTGATGCATAGTTAGTTATTCTTCAACAGACAGCATGAAAACGCCAGAGAATCTATGTGTTTGGTTTTACTGAGATGTTGAATACCTATAAGTTGACTGCATGCAAGAAAAGCCTAAAACCAATCAAATGAGATGGTTTTACTTTTATTAGAACAAGATTACATGTTTCATATAGACCTGCATTGCTCTCAGGAAGTAGAGATTAATTTCCAGAAAGCTTCCTGTGACAACAACCACACCTCTGTTCGGCTGTACTATATACATATATGAGAACAATAAATAAATTCCTTACTGGAGTGTTTAGTGTTGGCAGGCTGTTTCTTTTGCTTGCTTGGATTAGAGGTCACTAGATCCATATGTCGGTCTACTCTTGTTTTTCCAAAAAAAAAAAAAGTCAAAGTGGCCTTTGAATGTCTTGATCCCGAGGTTGTCATCAAGCCTCATTAACCACTTGGATGGCTCCTTCCATCCTTGAAATTTATTTCAGGTCTCAGACTCACTGGGTAGTTGTTCTTCCATTTCACCAGTTTGTCTGGTGTGACCCACTGAGCATTACATGAGATCAGCAGTTACCCTTGTTAGGAAGTCCACAGTTTCACAATTTGTTTCTTGCCTAGCATGTGAAGCTGATTTAAACTGGTTGCTTTTCTGTGCATATATTAGCTGTTTTCTATGGTGGCTGACCTCCTAATTTTAACAGGCTTAATTGGAATATTAATTGAATCCTCAATGTAATATTGACATCACTCTCACTCCAGATGCCTAGAGTTTTTGTAGCGATATGAAAATTTACTTTACATAAAGTAGTAGTTCTGTGATGAATGTAAGTACTGTAATGAAGGTTACGCAGTAAAACAGTCAAATTCATAGCTATTTTGATTGTGTTTGTGAAGATTTTCTGAGGAATTGTATCAGGTAAAACACATTCAAAGCCCAAAAGCTGATTATAGATGGAATTTAACATTCAATAAAACCTGAAGTAAAAGACTGAAAGTAACAATACACAATGTAGATGGGGGTTACAATTTTAATTCATTTCCCTTCAGATATGTTGTGTTTCTGGCAAGGATTCCTCAGACGTTTCAGGGCCGTTGAGGCTACATTGCATGTGGACCCTGATTGACTCTTTTGAGATGATGGAGTGTTTCAGAGCCCATTGACATCCCAGAATGGAACATGCCAAGGATGCATAGTAAACAGGAAGTAGCTGTCATGCAGAGGAACACCCCACCCCTCCCCCTGCCTCTTGATGTTTTGCATTTGTCTTGTTAACACTTGCATATGATGGTCTGTTCCTACAAGTGTGTGTGTGTGTGTGTGTGTGTGTGTGTGTGTGTGTGTGTGTGTGTGTGTGTGTGTGTGTGGTTATTGAGCATACCACTGTCTGCTTAGGCATGCTGTCAGTGATGGGAATCCAGAATGCTTCTGAGCGGCAGGACAGCAAGTGCAACAAACTGTTTGCTTTAAAGGTATGCATACTTGCATGCACTCTCTGGCCCTGATCATGCAATGCCCTTGGTCAGAGAGCCACCACAGCTGGCTGTGTATACTGTGTGAAATAGCCCCATAGGTGGGTCTCTGACTGGAAAGGACTGACAGTCCAGGATAGGGCTGTGCGATATGACAATTTATATCGGATGATGAAATAAAAACGTCTATGTCTTCATTTTATGCCCTATTGTTTATTTTGTGCTTGCAGAATGCATTGTTAATGGCAATACTTCTTCATCATTTGCATCGTTTGCAATTTTACACACTACCATGGGGATATGGCTCTTTTTATGTAAGTTTTTATTGGGCTTCATTATTTGTAATCCACAGAAGACGGTACACAAATATGTACCATGATCCACAAATATTTAACTTTTCACAAATATGTATTTTTAAATTAGTGTTGTGTAAAATCATATTCATAAAAATAGTGATTTGTACACGTGAAACGTTTTGCACATTTGTGGATCATTTCTTGACTCTTTGTGACACATTGACGCCCATTATAAGGAAACGCACTGTGTTCCCTCTGTTCATATTTGTTCTCTTTAATTTCAATCAACCTCTGAATACAGGTAGGAAGTAAGTCATTCACCTTGAATAGCCCTTCAATTGCCCAGCTGTCATGTTTACAGTCACTCATGGTGAATGGACACAGTGCAATTATTAATAAATATGTATAGACAACAGATGAAAGTTACATGGTGTGTAGTGTCCCCTGTAGTTTAATGCTTAAAGCACATATAAATGGACATGTCTGTATCATTCAGGTTTATACTTAGTCCATTAATTCTATCTTGTATACTTTAAACACACAGTACATTTATTAATAATAGAAAACCATTGCGTTTCCGCACCGGACTTTTACGTTGTATTTTTATGTATGTTGTGTAAAATCATGTCCACATTTGTACATGTGAAAAGGGTTTTGCATATTTGTTGATCGCTTCCTGTCAGTCATGTTACTTTTGTTACTTCCCTCCTATTCATTTGTGGATTTTTGTCCAATTTGTACCGAAGCTGATCTATGGAGGGAAAAAGACATAAGTAAGGTGCAGCTATATTTGTGCCAGTTCATTCAGCCTGCTGTCCTGTTGTTGTGATCTGTTATGCTTATTAATGGTAACTGATAGTAATTTCTCAAAAAGGCTACACCTTCTGTATATTGTATTTCTATACTCTGATGGTCAAATTAAATGCACTTCTAATTGGCTAAAAATGGATTAATTGGAAATTCTTAAATGGTCTGTTCAGGGATGAGTTTCTCTTTTGCATATGGCAGTTGTTTCTATGTATTGAAATGTAAATATAAATTATAATTATACTGTTTGTAAATACAAAAGTGCAATCTTGTTCAAAGACGAACTCCCACTGAAATTCAACCAGCTCATATGTCCTTTCTTCTGTTTAGTGTGGGAGGAAATATGTTTAGGTAACAAAATAGACACGAGTGTTCTTTTGCCGGGTCCTTTAAGTCCCAGTGAGCCTTTGACCATTATTAGAAGCATGGGAGCCACACCCCATGGCTGTAAATGTGCTGGTCCTTTGTCCTGTTTCCCTTTTGCTTTTTGTTTCTGTGACAGTGTGTAATTAAATTACAGTGCCCTGCTTGGTGTTACTGGTGACAGTGTCCTCTAATTAAAATGTAGTGTCAAAACATTTTCAGGCTATTGTGGACAAGCCCCTGGCAATAACATCGTTGTGAGATACTGTCACAGCATTTTATTTATCTGGTGTACTTGTGGTGCTTCCCTAATAAAATATTCACTTAAAAGCAAAGGGGCAGGTCTGCTTTCATAAGTAATAAATGTAAACTGATTTCACGTTGAACACATTGATTGAAAGGACTTGTGAATACAAGCACAGTTGCGGCTGAAAAATGTTGATGTATACCCTGAAGATTACAAGACATGTTTAATGAAGATGTTTTGATTTTAAGTAATTCCTTTTTATAAGCGTGGTAGTTGCATTTTATGGATGTGAAGTCCTTCATCTGTACCTCAGGCTTCCCTGGTCTAACCGGGGCCTTGCACCCCATGTATTTGTGGAGTTTATACTTTCTTCCCATGTACACGACAGTTATGACGGTTGTTGCTTTGGACAAAAGCGTTTGCAATTTGAATATGTAAATGAGCAATGATGTTTGCGTGTGGTTGACTGGCATTTCAGAGTTTTCAGCGTTCCCTGCCTTTCGTCCTGTGCTGTATGTTAAAAATAGCTGATTCCAGCCAAGTTTTGGGTGGAATTTCTGTTGAACTGAATGGATGCAAGAGGACTTTGTGGTAACCTTTTTATTATTGAATTTATTTTTTGATGACACATTAAAATTCCAGCTTTAGCTGTCCTAATTCCAGGTGCAGGTTCTTTCTTTTTTTCCTCTTTTTTTTTTTTTTTTTTTTGTTTTGAAAAGAGGCTTCTACTGAAAGAATGGGAAAGCTACTTAGTATGGAGAATAAAGATCGTAACCTCTTATTGTGTCGTGTTGATTTTTTTTGCCTTTATAAAGATGAGGCCTTTGGGTTATTTGCTGCTGAGCTCTGAGTGATTGTGTGTTTGTTTGTTTGTAGATACCTGAACAGTCATCTCTGGAGTTCTGGAGTGTCCCAGCCTTTGCCCTGTGTCCCATCTCTATGGAATTGAGGTATGTACTGCTCTTTTAATGAGATGAGGTTTTTGTGTGCTTGTGTTCCTGGGGGGTGGGTGGGACAGGAGCTAGGGTTCCTTGAAACGGGTCCTCTGGAACCGACTCGCTGACTAGCTTCAGGTTATACAGGCAGGATGACCACCGAAGATAAGCTTGCACACAATGTGCCGGCCTTTTGGATCAGGCTCCCGGATCTTGTTTGGTTCCTGCCTCGTGGTGTGTGTGTGTGTGTGTGTGTGTGTGTGTGTGTGTGTGTGTGTGTGTAGGGGGGGGGGGGGGTCTGGTGGATGAT
>JAODKF010000001.1:21160685-21171105 GCA_026779585.1 Mormyrus proboscirostris
CCCCCCCCCCCCCCCCCCCCCCCCCCCCCCCCCCCCCCCCCCCCCCCCCCCCCCCCCCCCCCCCCCCCCCCGCTGAACTGCTTTCAGACCAACGGTCCTATCTGATGGGCACAGCATGGCACAGCGGGCATGGAGCCACCGGCTTCTTGTACTTTGTTTCCCAAGCCCTACACATGTTCTGTGGGCCCTCTGGGTCACAGTCTGTTTTACTAAGTCTTCATAAGATCTATGTGTGTGTTTGTGTGTGAGAACAATATCGGCATGGAAACCAGTCAAGTCGCTGTCTTTGAGATTGGCTTTAGCTTTGTGTGGCCTCTCCTGATTCCTCTGGCACCCCTGCCTGTGCAGCAGCCACAAACATGCACAGACGTGGTGTCCGTGCGCCAGCCCACGGCGAAATAAAAAGGCCCTTCTGTTACCCCATCACAAGGCTTCTATTGCCAGAGGCATTTATAGATCAGTCCCTAAGCCATGGGCCCCCGTCTGGGGCAGTGAGGAAAGATTCCTCACTCTGATGGGATACCGTGCACCACAAGGAGCTGGGGGCTGCATCTCTGCGGGCTGGGTTTGGTTGAATGGGCCTGGCCTGTGTTTGTAGCTCAATGCCCAGCTGATGGATTTGTTTAATCAGTCTGCCTGCAAAAGGGGTGGAGTGGGGTTGCAGGGCATGGCAGAGTTCAGTACTTGCAATGCCCCTATTGCCCTTACAGAGAACTGCACAAAGGCTCCACTGGTAATAAACTGCTAATCAAACTAAAATGGAAACTGATGGATCGCCTGTGAGTGTATGTTGCCTGGTGGGGACACTCTGGAATACTGCTCAGCATGGTGGAATCAAATTCATCGGACAGTGTTTCTCAACCCAGTCCTTGGAGACTGGGAGCTAGAAGGTAGCAAAACGTAGGCTGTTTGGGGGGGGGTCCCCGTGGATTGGGCTGAAGAACATTGGCTTAGGAGGTACATACTTGCATAATCCGGGCTTTCTGAGGACGTTGGTAAGGTATTGTTGATGTCATATTTGTTGATGGTTGGTAGTGGATGCTTTTATCCAAAGCTATCCTCCTAGAGTGATCCTGGGAGTATACACATTATGGGACGTTTTTAAGGAAGTAAAAGTGAAACGGTACCGTGTGAGAACGATAACACCTTTAACACACCTGCTCCCCATTCACATCTCAGACCTTATAACGCTAACAAGTTACATGATGTCGGGGAGGGAAAATGGCTGATTGGTCACAATTTGAACATTTTCACTTAGGGGTGTACTCACTTTTGCCTGCGGTTTAGACATTAATGACTGTTTAGTTATTTTGAGGGGACAGCAAATTTACACTGTTATAGAAGCTGTAAACTGAGTACTTTACATTGTATCAAAGTGTCATCTTCAGTATTGTTCCATGAAAAGATACAATACAATACTTTACAAAAAATTGAAGGGTGTACTCACTTTTGTGAGATACTGTATGAATAATGATAACATTTATTAGCACGGAATGAAGAATGATTAATGGGGTTGTTAGTTCCTGGTGGAGTGGTATTTGAAGAGTGTATTTCCGTATTGCTATTTGGATCAGCACAGATGTTCCGGTAGAATCCCACAGATCGGGAGCAGCACTGTTGTCAGGCTGCAATGGAGGAAATGACTCTTGAAACCATCCGAATGGGGAAGTAAGCTTGCCTTTAATGTGTTTGCACTTCTGCTTCAACTCCAAAGTATAAATGTGGTGAGGGGATTTGTCGTCAGGTGGGAGCTGCCCATAGATCTAAGGGGATCACACTGCATTGGCGACGGCTGTCCAGCCCATGGGCCTGAGAATGCATAGGGTCTCCGAATAGCCGAAGTCTGTGTGAGTGCCAGTGGGGAAGGCGGGGTTCCCCAGCAAGGAATGAAGAGAGTCCTGTGAAAGAACATTGTTTGCCATTTGTTTGCAGGTTCCTGGGAATTCACCTCGTGTGTGTGTGTGTGTGTGTGTGTGTGTGTGTGTGTGTGTGTGTGTGTGTGTGTGTGTGTGTGTGTGTGTGTGTGTGTCACAATTGATGATTAACTCGACTTTTCCCCAAAGGCGATGTGATGGATTTTATTTACCACTGTGTGTTATTAATATTCATGAGCATCACTAAGCTGTGAGCTGGTCAGGGACATTCATTGTGCTGCAGTCTATTGTTTTGTTGACTTGCACTGTTACCCAGAAGGCAGTGGGGTACAAGGGTGTGGCTATTTGGTTCCCATGCTGTAAAAGTCTCAAAGCTGGGTGATTCTTTGTGAAATTCCTCGTATGATGGAGGTTTTGTGTTCTTGCTGGCTGGGCATTCTTTACATATTTATGCCACCGACATGCTCTCTGTTCACACTGGACCTAAAAGAGAAGGATTGCTGTGCCTGGGGTTTCAGCTGACATCCTACTTGTTTCATTGTGCTCTTTAGCTACTGTGCTAGTTGATAGATGGATCCTTGAATGTGATCTTATTGCAGCTCTGAGGTCACACGTGAGCAATGGGGAATTTACTCCCTTGCACGGTGACGGTGAGCCAGTTTGAGTATGGCCGGTGAAGAAAATCTGCTGCTCTCGGCTATGGAGTCTGGGCCCAATGACTTCACTAGAGTGGCAGCCGCTGAACTGGAAAGTGCTGTCATCAGTAGGAGGCCGAGCTGAAAAAGCAGAAATAGCTCCCAGGCTGTGTTATATAAAGCCTGTTCTCAGGGTAGGGCGACCCGTGCAAAGAAGCCGTAACATCCTGTTGCATTTGCTATCATCGCTGATCTCATGAGAGTACCGTCATTCTCTTAGTGGCTTCTGTGGTTTTCAACTGTCTGAATGTGCCTGTGTGTGTGACAGAGTGGAGAACGGATTTTGAAATGATAGATGAAGCCCACCGAAACCGGGACAGGTCTGCAGCGGAACTGAATGCGGGGCCTGGCATGTAGATCGGCAGGGTTGGAGCTGGAAGAGACTAGTGCTGGCTTGTTCAGTGATGAGTTCCTCTGTGAGGTGTGGCTGGCTGGGTCACTGAGCCAGCACTTTTACTACAGCAGCTTGATGAGGATAAGAAGTCTCCTTGTTTTGGGGGTTTTTGTTCCCTCCCCCCCGGTTTCTCTCTCCCACACAGCTGTACCTATGGTGCATTCCATTTGCTATGAGTTTCGGTTGTTGAGATTACGTCACATCCGCCAAAATCTCGTGAAAAACCGAGTCGGATGTGTTCCATTTGCCACAGAAGTAGCAATACCATGGACCCATATAAAAAAGTAAGATTTTTTTTGCTTAGCTGGGCAACTTGTCGGGTTTAAGGTACCTCAGTTTAATTGGCCTTTATCTTCGTTCACTTAGAATTACCTTAAATCCGACAAATAAAGTTGTATCTTGGGCTAATTTCCCCACGGGGATCAATAATCTGACTAATCATGAGATCCAATTCTAGCCTGATTTGTTAGCCATTGTTAGCAATATCAGTTGGTAACACATTACCAGCAGTGCTTTACGTATAAAACTCTGTAGCAACACGTCCACAAATAAGTTGGACAATATAGTGTGCGACCGTTTTTAATGAGCCACAAATGAGAAGTAGTGCCTAAACAGTATAAACAACTTTATCAACAACTTTCACTTCTGTTGATAAAGGGCGCAACCATCTTGGATTCTGAACTCAGGATCCTCTGTGCTGCTCTGAGATTTCTCAGAGAAACGGGAGCGCGCAGGTCATCCCTTCTGGTTTCAAAACTCGGTATCAGAGTTCCGAGGGCAAATGGAACGTACTATTAAGTTGCCTATGATTCCTTTTACCAGCAAGTGAGTCTTGTAGCACAATGTCGATTTTAAATTTTACCATGCTGACACTTTATTTTGCTCAACTGCCTTCCTCTCCACTTTTGGGGACAGGGGCTGGTCTACCTTCATGCACAACTGCTCTTGAAGCGTGGTGGTCTGCACGGGGCTTGCTGATGTCATCGGTAAGCCAGCGAATGAGGGCAGGAGGTTGCACACAGGAAGCAGAGCACTTTCTTAAGCACTTTCTGTGGGCTTCCTGTTCGCACTGCTCTGCTCAGCTGCATTGTTCCCCTTTGCTTCCTGACCTGCATTCCTCAGCACATGTGGACATTGTTCTGGACTGCCTATGCAGACTGGTAGCACCCTGGGGCTTGCTCCTCAGTTAGACAGGTCACTGTCAGGACACCTGAAGACCAAGCACTAGACTTAATCCTAACCTAACCATTTAAACTTACACAATGTGTGTAACTAGTGATGCAGACAGGGACCTACGGTTAGTGGATACAATAATCTACAGAACCTCCTGTAAGCCAGGAAGGAACTGCACAGAAAAATGTGTTAATGGGTGACAGAATCAGCATCGGGGTGTCTGAGAGGGTTCATTCGGGAGGTTTGATTAGACTGTTCTTGTTGGGCCTCATATGGTTTCACACGTACGCTTGCACACGCAGAGCTGAAATGCTCATCTGTTACTAAGTCACCAACTAATGGCTGTAGGGGGGCTGTGGCCTGAGGGTTTGTCACAGACAGGGGCTCTTTTTGTCTTTCTGGGACTTGGCATAAGCAGGTTACATTTTAAAAGATGACTTAAGGTTTTGGTTTTCTCTTATTTGTTAATATTTAATTGAAGCCAGTTTTAGGTATAAGGTGTGTGAGAGGGAGAGGGACAACTTATTTTTCATCTTATTGTTTCTTTCCCCCCTGTCTGGGTGACAGTGTTTATTCCGTACCCCTTGATGGCGCTGTTCTGCCTCTAGATGGCAGGCTTGTCTCCTAGAGAAGCTGTCCATCATCAAGTAGAATTCCAGTCTTGTTTGTAGATCAGCCATGGTGAATTGTGCCTAGTGTATGTTCTTGCCTACAAGTTGTTGAATTGGATTTCTTACTGGTTTGATGGTGTTCTGTGAACAGGTTGGGTACTGTAGTCCAGTGTTTCTCAACCCATTCCTTGGGGACCCCCAGACAGCACTGCTGTAGTGCAATGTGTCTTCTATCATCTGCTTCTGGTTCCTTTTTCTCTGACTTCAAAGTGCTAAAGTCACCGGCTGCAACTGAAGGTGGCATGGAAGGAAACTGGTTGGTCGGATAAGTCCAGTTTGGTTTGCTCTGTGCTTACAGTCTCTGATCAGGGAAGATCTGATGCCTTCTCCAGCTGTCTCCTCCAGGGGGTGCTGTTGGCTTGGTTTGCTCTGAGTCATGTGTCATGGTTTCTTAGGTGAACGTATCTGCTTTGGGCCCTGCAGTTTCCTCAGGGGACCAAGGCAGCATTCAAACACTAGCTCTGCTGTTCCTTCTCTGAGGAGGAGGAGGTTGTTGTTTTTTTTTTTTTTTTTATTATTATTTTTGGCTCTTTAGTTTCACTGCGTGTCCCCTGAAACCACCCTGTTGCCTCCCAGTGGCACTTCACTGACACACAGGCTGAGTCAGCACCTGACTCGCACAACACCTCACTCCGATGCCGTGTGCAGTCTCACTGGAACAAAGTCCCCCGTTAAGCAGCTGAGGGCCCCTCTCATATCGTTGTATGTTCGCCACACCTGTAGGCCAAGATTCCTCTGTCACTTTCTCTGTAACTGTCTGCCTCACAGAGCTCTGTGTGAGTGAATGTTTGTGTGTGTGTTTGAAAGGCAGATGCATGTTTATCAGCTTTTGCAGATGGGGAGGCTTGCAAGTATCCACGCCCTCTTGGACTCACGCCTGCCCCTCCTGTCTGCTCAACAAACTGCTGTCGCCTTAGTCACTGCTTGTCCCCACCTCCTCTTCAGCTTTGCCTCCTCCTGCCCAGGGCTTAGATGAAATGTGTGTGAGTGTGTGAGAGACAGAGATGTGGTATTCTGGTCTGGCCCTGATAGAACCTCCACCTGAATTTCTTTCTCTTTAAAGCCACACCCACTTGCTCAGTGACATCACCTTAAAACACTTGAGGGCCACACCCCTCTCTCCGGCTCTCTCTCTCAGTGCCTCTTTGTGTTTGTTTTCCCTCCCTCGCACTTGCGAGCTCAAGGCGGCTGCCGGTGACAACAGGTTTCTGGAGTTTGCACGCGCGTCGCGAGCATGGCTGCCCGAGTCACTCCATTCGTTGGCGGAGAGTAAACAAGCGACCATAACATGGATTTCTTCAAAAGCTTGGTTCCCTACGCTGTGTCGGGGGAGGTTAACCTGGAGGAAGGTGGGGGCACTGCCGCAAGTTCCGGACTCCGTGAGACAGGGCCCCGGCTGCTGCGCGTCAAGCGCCTCAACTTGCTGTCTATGGGCCAGGCAGTGGAAGAGGGTCCTGAGGGTCCAGCTCGGGGTCCCAAGTTGATCCGCTCAAACAGAAATCGCCTGAAAGGTATGATCTATGAAGGGTGTTCTGCCTCCCCGAGCTGCTCGCAGCAAGCCTGGACAGGATGGGGTTCGGCACTGGGTCTTCTGCCATCTCAGCATGGCAGGAGCATCTTACACTTGTGGAGTGAACGTTGTCCTGTGTGTATGTGTGCTGGGGCATCTATACATGCAAGGGGTGCATGCTGCCATTTGTGTTCTTGTGTCGTGGCTCTGTGGGAAGCCCAGCAGTCTTCCCCTTTCTAGCTCGCCTTCTTATTTACAAAACAAAGTCTGCAAAGCTGGAATGATGTCGCCACAGCATATGTAGGAAGCAGCTGCTTGGGGGGGGGTACCTGATGAATGGTGAGTGGCTGAGCTTTGTTCTAAGCGTGCTAAAAGAATGGCTATCACATTGCAGCCAACTTACTGCAAGGTTGGCCTTGATAATGGGAGGGTGATAATGAGGTATGCTGTAACACTGCAGTGCTCTGACACCCATTAAGCTGTGTATGACGCTGCAGTGACATACTGTATTTTTTTAGTGCGCCATGTAATACTTCCTATTCCAGTGTGCTGTAATCCATATAGATAACAGACTGGGTTTTTTTTTTTTTTTTTGGTAAAGGGTGCATATTTACTTCCCAGAATGTTGCTGTGCTTGTGATCTTATGGTCAGTGTTAGTAAGCAAATGCAGGTTTCACAAGATTTCTTGGTCAGAAGTGCAACATGCGTTCTGCAGCATGAATGCGTGAGTGAGATGTTAGTGATTCCGCCATCCTCGATCTGCCGCTTGTCCATTCTGTTTGGCACTGTGCCTCCTGTGGCTGCTTTAATGGTCTAAGGGCAGTGCTTGTTGGAGGCAATCGTGTGGCCTTCCAGCAGGTGGCGTAGTGGTCAGGGTGCTTGAAAAACATTTGTTTCCTAGTGGTGAATGGAGTGAATACCTTTCTGAATTGGTGTTGTGTAGACTGGCTATGATGAAAGAACCCAGCAGACCTTTTAATGTCAGACCCAAAAGGTCACACCTGCGGAACTGCTGTCTTTCCTTTTTATTAAAGCTGTTAAGCTGAATCCAGTAAATAAAATGCCCACCTGGCAAACAAGATGGCTGTCATTTAGCCATCGTGCTTCATTTGCTCTGAAAGCACATTTGCCACGCTGCATGATCATAGCAGCCCATTGGCAGGGCGGCTGCTCTGGCCTTGTATTTGCAACGTGCAGGTGTGTAGCTCCAGGTTCCACCTGCTCACACAGAGGCGCTGTTTGTTTTAGGGTAGCTTGAAGTCATGCTTTGGTACTTTATCTCTTGCATGCATTACTGTTATTGCCGTTATCCTCTGTGTGTGTGTATGTGTATAATTGCCCATGTGGGTGTTGTGTGTAACAAAGGGCAGGAGATGCAGATGAAGACCCAAATAGGAGGCTATCGCCTTGCCAGACAGACATGTTGCTCTGACGTGTGAAACAGGCCACGTCCATATTCCGCCAGGCAGGAAGAGACACTTTTGGGCAATTTGTACACTTAGTCTCCACCATATACCTCTTCCGCCACAGAATGGTAAGCAGAGAGCCCTGTAGTGTGGATGTGTGGCCTCTCTCTCTGGGGTGGGGTGGGTGCTCTGTCAGGACGATGTCATACCGGCTGTGACCCTGTCACCCGACACCCTTGACTTTGTCTGCATTTTAGCAGGAAACGCAGTAATTGCACCAGGAATCAATAAGCACTCTCTGGGAGATGCAGAGCTTTCTCATTATATCGGCTCATCTGTTCATTCTACTCATCTTCTCTCCCTTTATTCCTCATCTTGCTGTTTCCATTTGGCTTCAGTTCCTGCTGTGTTGTGTTCAGGTTGAGTGTTTGGGGTGGCTGATCCCTGACATGGGGACCTGTGGTCCTTTTAACAGTCACAATCTTCAAAGTGTGGACCCCTCCCCCCCCCTCCCTGTAGTGTCTGTCTCTTAGTGCCTGGCTCTTGGTGATAAACCCTTTATCACTTCTGCTCCTGTGTGCAGCTTGAAACCTCACTCATCTTTCTAAATGGCCGCAGTTGGTGTTATTTCATTGCGGTGTCCATGTTTATTTGTGCTTTTACAAATACAGGACTCCGTTGCAGTGAAAATTTAATAAACATCCCTGCAACAGTGTTGGAGAGAAACTTTGCAAAATTTGTTTGTGTGTGTGAGCGTTCTGCTGAATGACATTACCACCTGGGTTGGACTGTCTCATTCTCTATTTGCAGAGAGGGATTGAAATGCTCCCCTTGTACCCTCTTGCCCTTGTTTGTGAACTGGGCAGGTGCTGCAGTGTTGGCAGCCTTGCCCAGCTCTGCCTAGCCCAGCTCAGCCCTGTGCACAGATGTGTGTAGCTGAGCCTGACCCTGTGTCGACTGCTGATGTGCAAGCAAAGCTCTCCAGCCCATTGTTGGCACCGTGTGGTTAACGTTGCTCAGAATCAGGCTCATGTGCCAAATCTGGCATCGCTGGTGACCGAAGGCTGTGGTGACAAAGGGAATTTGCATATCTTATAGCCTTGTGCACATTTGTGCTTACAGTACCAACTTTGCTGCTGGCAACAATAAACTTGTGGCATGTTTAAATAGAGATCACCGAAAGTGGGGAACAATGCAGGGCTTATGTGGCAGATTGTGGGTTTCACAGCACTAAAGTTAGCTCTTTGACAAGCGCCACCATCTCTGAAAGCGGCGGGGACGCTTTCATTTTCCCAGTCACATTTTCTTCTTGGAAGGTAGGGCGGGGGGTTAAATAAGTCTAGCTGGGATGTTTGGCATACCGTCATTTGTGAGGAATGTTCTTTTGGGCTGGATCTTTGTTCATTGGGTCATCTTAAAGTGGTTAACGCTGCAGTGCAGTAATGCAGCCATTGAGATTCCATTCACTTTTGCCATAAAACCCTTTCTCACATCCCTCTCTCTCGTTCGCTCGCGCTCTCTCTCTCACACACGCGCAAAGACTCTCTCTCACACACACACACACACACTCTCTTGTAGTCATCAGCCAGGGACGTGTCAGTGCTAGTCTATAGGCGGGGGGGGGGCTTTCTCCCAGCTCCCAGGATGACGGTGTGTTTCCAGCAAAGTGGAGCAGAGCGGTGCATATTGATGACATCACCCTCCTGCTCACCCCGCCCCAACAACAGGCCCTGTTCTCTCTTCTCGAGAGGGGGTTCTGGCTGTGTTTACTGCCTGCCTCTGCATGCGTGAAAGAGAGGGAGAGAGAAGGATCTTGTAAAAGCTGACGTAGTCCTTTTTTTTCCCAGCCCTCCCCCAGCACCGCTTGAGTGAGAGAGAGCCGATAGGGAGAGTAGGGAGGGGTGGGGTTGCTGAGGCACAGAGCAGGCGCTAGGACAGCACGCAGGAAGCAGCGCCGCCGCCGCCGTGCACCGGCACAGGGAGTCTCAGCTGCCTTCTCGCACAGCACTCTGGAAGGGAACTTCTGCCTGACCGCATCGCAGAAAGACCTGGAGCCTCTGGGTGCCCTTTCAAGTGCTCAGCTGCACACATACATGCATGCTATGCTCACCGGGGTGCTGAAAGTCTGAGTGGAGGGAGGGAGGGAGGGAGGGAGGGAGGGATCGCTGTGCCTGGGAGAGAAGTATACAGAGGACACCCGCTGTCGGACCTGTCAGTCAGTCTAGTGCCAGCCCCAGTGTTGTTTTACCCACAATCCCGTGCGGTGCCATGTTGAGCCTCCAGGATTCTGTCTTCTTTGAGATCAACATCAAATCGTTGCTGAAGTCATGGAGCTGTAACTGTGAGTATGCCAATGTGCCCTGCTCTTCTGGGGTCGTGGGGTGGGTGACCTGAGCTGGGGGCATACGCAGGCAGGCAGGTTGGTTGTTTTGTACTTCGGGCTCTCTGGGGGGGGTGGAGTGTGAGTGATGTGTATGGGACAGCAGAACCGGGAACCAGGGTATAGGATATCGGCGTAGGAAGAGAACTGGGGAGGTACTAATGTTATTTTTCATTAGAAATGAGGTCTGACCAATAGAAGATGGTTATAGGATGTCGCTGGGTGGTGATATGACCCCTCCCCTCCCCTCCCCTCCCCTCCCCCCTCAGCTTCCCCTCAGGGACAGAGGCTACTTCCTTGTATTCAGCACTCTGTC
>JAODKF010000001.1:21181335-21191875 GCA_026779585.1 Mormyrus proboscirostris
AACAATCTGTATTTTTCCCCAAATTTAGCTGGTGCGGCTTATATTCAGGTGCGCCTTATAGTTCGGAAATTACGGTAATAGAATGCTCCTGAACTGAGCTTAAGTTAGTTCCATTAGTGTATCTTTAACAGTTCATATTTTGTTACAGAAACACACACACAAACAAAGATATACAATGTACACCATAAAAAAGACATTTTCAAACATGGAAATTAAAACATATACAAAGGAATATAAGTAACCACCTATTTTTTTAGGGAAAGATTTTAATTGTCATAAATGGAATGTGCAGTAAGTAAGTATACTTTCAGATATACATATAACAAGGATTCATAGTATTCAGGTAAAAACACATTTTATAACTTTTACATTTCTAGGTAATGCATCCAGTACTTCTAGAAATTGTACAAGTTGGTGCATGTGGGACGAGTACGACTTGGATGGCTGGACCAAATGACAGGGCAGTCTGGGGAATAAAATGCTATCGTGTTTGACAGCACCAAATCTCGTCGAGTAAAATATGGTCCATTCTAGGATGGTGTAAGACGTGTGGTGTTTCTGTGCCCTGCATACGCAGGTTCCAGGCGGTCAGGAAGAAGTTCATGACAGAGCTGAAGGAGTTGCGACAGAAGGAGCAGAGTCCCCATGTGATCCAAAGCATCATCAGCCTCATTATGGGCATGAAGTTCTTCCGGGTTAAGATGTATCCTGTGGAGGACTTTGAGGCGTCCTTCCAATTCATGCAGGTGAGGCTGCAGTCGGACCAGGGCCTGCTGGAGAAGCAAAGGTTGATGCCGTTTTCTCGTGTGACAGTAGTGACTAGTGATGTTGCCTCTGGCCAAGTGCATTGTGTGTCTCTCTCCTATTCATCCTGTCGACAAAGGTGTTATGACTGTTTGCTTCTGGCTTCAGCAGAGCGGTTTTAATTGTCACCTGCTGTGTTGTTCTTCCAAGGAATGTGCACAGTATTTCCTGGAGGTGAAGGACAAAGACATCAAGCATGCGCTGGCTGGCCTCTTTGTGGAGATTCTGATTCCTGTGGCCGCGGTAAATATAATTGGAATGGTAGAATCCACCATGGATACGGCAGAAGCTGACTACAGTGCAATGTATCATGGACACCACCAGAAGTCCGATATTAAAAATCAGGCACCTTAGACACTGTACTGGCCACCGCAGGATGTGGGCTTCACTGAGGCCTCAAGTCATCACTGTTCCTCTACCCCACAGGCGGTGAAGAATGAAGTTAACGTCCCATGTCTGAAGAACTTCGTAGAGATGCTGTACCAGACAACCTTCGACCTGAGCTCCAGGAAGAAGCACTCTCTGGTACACCTCCATCTGTTTCAGCTTCTGTTTCCATCACATTTTGTTCCTCACCGCCATTTCCAAAGGACCTCACCTATAGTTTACCCTTGATTCTGTTTGCCATTAAGTATGACATTTATAGACATGGATACCTTCGTCAACTATGTCCTCCTGAGGTTTAAACATAAGTCCAACTTGTACAATCAGGCTATAATTCCATCTCCAAAAAGTCTCACTTATGTTCTTTATTCATAGACTTTGGCTTCCACACCCTTTTTTTTGCAACTTTTCCATCTCCGGGGCCTGTCCTGCTGAGAAGGATGGAAGCATGCTCTTATTTGTGTGTTCGTGTTGCTATGGGGATGTGACGCGGTGGGGAGGGGTGACAGCCAGGGGACTGTCACTGGCCACACATCCTGGAATGTATGGCAGTGGTCCTGGAATACCTCAGCCCCCAGTGCTGTCAGTTATCTCCTTTCAGCACACTTAGCCCCTCCCCTTTGTTGCCTGGTAACTCCTCTAGGGACGAACTGTGCTGGGATAGGAGGTTGCCTCCCAACTTCTCTGAACAGGACATTTTCAATGCCTTATCCGCCTTCTCTCTGATCTCCTGTCGTTTAGGCCCTGTACCCCTTGGTCACATGTCTACTGTGTGTTAGCCAGAAGCAGTTCTTCATCAACAACTGGCACGTCTTCCTCCAGAACTGCCTGTCCCATTTGAAGGTAACCTCAGACTTCCATGCTGGCTGCACAAGTTCACTCCTGTACACCTAGGTGTGCTTAACATAGCCATGGTGAAACGTCAGGCTCTTGGAAGAACCTGTGGGATATGAGAGGTGTGGTAAATGTACAGTATCTACATTTCTGTACTGAGATTGTCAGTGTGTGTAAAGCAAACTGTGCTCTGCAAGGATATCATGCTTGGTCACACCTAGATGGCTAAACCAGGCATGCTCCAGATGAGCCTGTGGTACAGGGTGTGGTTCCCGGCGCGAAGCCTGAACGGTCCACTTCCACCGTTAGTGGTCCTTTCTGTCTTGCCCATGCTGTGCTGCTCTTTTGAACGATTATAAGCCAATCTCAGACCGCCCAATCCAATTGGGGAGGGCGGCTCTCCTCCCATGACATGCTATACTGTGATGTGAAGGGTGTAATTTCCGGGCAGCGCAGTGAGGAATGATTGACTGTTTTACCTCTGTCTTGACCCCGTGCTCTCTGATTGGTCTGGGTGAAGCGTGTAATTAAGGCTCTGGTTCACTGTAAAGGATCATCCCGGGATTGTGGGGGAAATTATCATCTTTCTGCGGCTGCTAATTCAGTGATTGATTAGAGCTGCCAGACTGTGATGGTGGGATTTTGAGTCCTGCTAAAGAGAACATCTCTGGCTGGGTCTTTTCCATTCTCATAAAACTCCACCACTTTTATGTCTCCTGTGTTTGATTATAAAATCTGTTCCTCTTATCCACGCCTCTCCGTGTAACTAAATACCTGCTTTTGTCTACAGCATCATTGGTCTGGCCTTGTTGCATTCTGTGTGTGTGTGTGTGTGTGTGTGTGTGTGTGTGTGTGTGTGTGTGTAATCAGAAGGGCTTGATAATACCTGTGTAATCTAGCCATCAGAAGCACACCCTGCACCTCTGGCTGAGCTGGGGCTCATGGGAGAAGCTTGCTGGCTCTCTGGGGCGTTCAGTCATGCCACAGTCGTTTTCGTTCCATCGCTCTGTTCTAACCTGCATGTTGCCAGTCACCCTCATGCTGTCTTGTGTTTCCTGTTTTTTTTTTTTTTTTTGTGTGTTTTTCCTACCTCTGTCGTCCTCTCTCCTTTCTGTCAAATTCACTTGCTCTAGATGCCATCTAACAACAGTATCAGAAAGCAGATAGAGACCTTGCAGGTGAGTCCACTGTGTCACCCCCCACTGCCCCTCCCCCAACCCCCACAGACATGCCCGGTCCTGTGTGAGATGCTCTTCTTTAAGCAGGCTCAGGTCCAGGTTTTTTGTGTGTGTATTAATTTGTCTTGAGTAAGTGAAGTGTTTCTGTTGGGTGTTTATTAGCTATTGGCCTCACGTTGTGCACTTCCGGGACGTGTTTTTTGGTTGCTGCTCCTGTAGCTCAACAAGTAGAGTATTGTGCTAACAATACAAAGGTCATCGGTTTAAATCCCAGGTAGTGCACATAAATTGAGATACTTCCATGGTTGTGTCACCAACATCTGATTTGGTCAAATTATCTGTAGGCAAAAACTGCATATTCTGTATAATAATTAATTAGTATTATTGCACATTGATGTAATAATGCATCCCCTATATCTTGGAACTTGAAAATTTCCAACCTCCAACTTGGTGCTATAGAGCAGCTGAACAAACTGAATTCACATGTGAATGCTAATTCTGCTAGCATTTGATGCTACCATAACGTGGTGATTCTCACGGATGTGCTAGCACAATTTAGCACAGAGTTATTCAAGATGTACACCATGTAAACGGTAACTAATCTCTTCGGGTCACTGGCGCTCTACAAACCCAGCAACGCCTTTGTTGAGCCGACCCTTCTGCAGTGGAAAACCGAACTGTAGCTGAGCTAGAACTAGTCTCCGTTCATGGTACAGGACAGGTACGGCTCAGTTCCTGTATGCCATTGGAAAGACACCATTACAGACCCAACACACATTCACACATTGACATAGCACAGTTGAAATATGGCAGAGATCATTCCTGTGAATCTTTGCTGATTTTCTGTGCATATGGACCAGTGCCTTTCATTTTTCAATGAGTTCTCTACATTTTTTAAATTATTATTAAATCACCTGTGTAAAGAAATAAGCATGTTTCTGAAACTTAATGGTGTTGGCAGCTGTTACGCTGCTGCTATGAACGAGTCTTGATGTGGCTTTTGTGTAGTTCCCCCTGCTGGTGGGATCAGACCTTGGTTCTGCGCTGTGAGATGAGCAGTCATGCGTGTTTTAATTGTCACCTGCGTGTGCGCCTCTTGGTGTACTAGAGACATTATAGTGGAGTTGAGTTTGTGAGCCGACCATGTCCAGCTGTGTGCCCGCAGATAGATAAGGATTGGTATCGTTCTATGTTTACCCTCATTGGACTCTAAAGCTTTGTCTGAAAACTGTTTGTACTGCGATAATAAGCACATATTAGTCAGCAGCATCTGACATGTTCAAACAGTTTCACTGTGTGTAAGTTTTTGAAATACTTGTTCCTCTTGTTAAGGTACCTTCCAGGTACAGTTATACATGCAGGCTAGATAACCTAGACTAACACAGGCATCCTTCAAAGGCATCCTTGTTGATTCGGCTGCAGTTCTGTGTGCCCAGCCTGGGCGTATCCGCTGTGTGTGTGGTGTGTCTGTGTGTGTGTGGGCGCGTTTGGGTGCTTCACACCTGCCTGGCACGGTCCCAGGCACACCCACTTCTGTGTTTCAGTCTTTTTTGTAATGCGAACATCTAAGTGTGTCAGTGCTTAACACACTGATTAAGGCTTGCTCTGAGTTGCTATTCTTTATGTTCAGATTCTTTTCTGTCCATTATGTGAGTACAAGGTCAGTTGTGGAAACACTACCTGGCAGCATACATGCTGGAATGGGACGGGTATTGCTTCCATAGGCTGTCATCATGTCAGTAAAGCCAGTGAAGGTGATTGTCTTTTCGGTCTGAATGGCTTGTGGTCCATTAGTGTCACATGGACGGTGCTCCCCTGCATGTGAAATGCTTATACTCTTTGGAGAATCACCCTCGTATTTCATCCTCTGCCTCCATAGAACAAGGACCCCAAGATGTCCCGTGTGGCTCTGGAGTCTCTGTACAGGTTGCTGTGGGTCTACGTCATCCGTATCAAGTGTGAGAGCAACACGGTAACCCAGAGGTCAGTGACACTCCCTTACACACACACACACCTACCTCTTTGTTTGGACCAATATATAGCTATCAAGAACCCACAATCCCAGAAACAAGATGGAATTTTGTATGTGTCATCTGCTAAAATGTCATGTAATCTTGAGTTTTAAAAGGCTGAATTTAATTTTGTTACACACCGGGTCACCAACCAGTTTCTGACGGAACTTTCCAAGCAAGTAATCACCTAAATGAAGTGAAACAAAGTGGTGGCCTTCAGCATCCACACGCCCCCACTCATGCCTGATACTGGCTCATCCTGTAGAGCTCTCGGCTTGCAGGAATCCTCATCTTGGGACTGGTTTTCATAGTTAAACCATACAGCCCCGTAATTGACTGGGATTGCTGGTGATTACAGGCAGTGTGAAGAACTATGGTCCTGTCTGTGGATGAAGAGTCTCTGGCCACATGTTCATACCTGAAGTTAACCAGCCTGTGTGAGCATACTCCTGCTTTTCTCCCTCTAGCCGCCTCCTCAGCATCGTCTCAGCGCTCTTTCCCAAAGGTTCCCGAAGCGTGGTACCCCGTGACACGCCCCTCAACATATTCGTCAAGATCATCCAGTTCATCGCTCAGGTCAGCAGCTGGTTTCGTGTTCTAAAACAAGCATAGAAGCCTCTCTCTGCTATTTCTGGTCTTAGCCAAACAACCAGCTAACCCTCCAGGCTTCTCCATGGTATATGTGGTTTCGCCATAACAATAAGCAATGTGTTCCGAGATGTCTGCTCCCTCCAGTTGTGCGTTCGCTGTGTCCGAACTTGTTCTTGTGAGCTTGGCGCCGTTAGCACTGGATTGTTTTTTTTTTTTTTTTTTTGTGCTCCATGAAACGCTGCTCTGTGAAGGCTTGTAGAACATCCAGTTTTTTTTTTTTATGTTAGCTAATGTTTTATGTGGCTTTAAATGTCATTAATTTGCTCTTATCACCCCCTCCCTCTACCATGTTTCAGGAAAGGCTCGATTTTGCCATGAAGGAGATCATTTACGATCTCCTCTGCGTTGGGAAATCGCACAAAACCTTTACAATAAACCCCGAGGTGAGTGGTGCTCTTCCTTGCCTACTTTAGTATCTCCAAGGTCACAGGTGTTCGGTTTCAGCAGTTGTATTGAGGTGCACCCATGACAAGAGACAGTGACACAGCGATTGGTGCATTGCCCTGCCTATCTGAACTACGGGGAGCTGGAGGTTGGCCATTGCAACGGTTCTCTGATCACTTTCACTCCATGCCAACTGCAGAAGACAGAGGATGCTTCATGCGGAATCGAACTGTAGGCACATTATTGGTTTGTTGGTTTTCTAACCAGTTCCTCTGGTTGTCAGTGTGGGTGGTAGTTTAAGATCTGTGGAATTCAATTCCATAAATATACAGCAAAGGGTCTGCAGTCTTCTTCAGATGTTTGTCAGAAGTGACCCAGTGATACTGCTGGATTTTGAATTGTAAACCTGATGGATTTTTAAGTTGTGGACATGACACAATTCTGTTTACAACCTACAACACAAGTCTTAGTGTTTTCCCCCCCTACTCATTGGAAGCAGTTTATTTAGGCTTCTCCATCAATTGACCCCTCACTCTTTATTCAGACTCCTCCCTCTGTATGTGGCTCCTCCTGTGGATTTGCATTTTATCATTCTTCCCACACCAGAGGATGAACATTGGCTTGAGAGCCTTTCTGGTGATAGCGGACAGTCTGCAGCAGAAAGATGGCGAGCCGCCCATGCCTACCACAGGTGTTATCCTGCCCTCAGGGAACACCCTGCGTGTCAAAAAGATCTTCCTCAACACCACATTAACCGATGAGGAAGCTAAGGTCATAGGTGTGTCTCCCAGACTGCATCACTCGGCGAACATTCTCCTTGACCATTACAGTTCATTTCAATTTGTTTATCAATAGGGAAGGTATCCTTTTCCTTTAAGGAAGGCTGACCATGGTCAATTGCTTCTTCAGGCATGTCCCTCTACTATCCTCAAGTCCGGAAGGCTCTGGACAACATTCTCAGGCACCTGGACAAGGAGGTGGGCCGTTCAATGAGCATGACCAACGTACAGATGTCCAACAAGGAACCCGAGGACATGATCACGTGGGTTTTGTGTCTTGGGAAGCTGCCACTCGACATGGTTCCTCATGATTCCTTGATGATTTTGGGGAAGTCTGTTTGTTTCTCATCTTGGGGAATCTTGAGTGTATCTGTCTGTCTACGTTTTGTAGGGGGGAGAGGAAGCCGAAGATCGATTTGTTCAGAACGTGTGTAGCAGCCATTCCAAGACTCATTCCAGACGGCATGAGCAGGCAGGAACTCATTGAGCTGCTGGCCAAGTAAAGACTTTTTTAAGCTTTGACCCTTTTAGGTTCAGTAGCCTGTTCTTTGAATCAGGGTTTCAAAAATGATATGACTCCATTCCTTCTGGTTTCTAATGTGAAGATAGTTGCTTTAGAACCTCTTACTTTACTTCCCTAGTGTCCCAATGTATACATGTGGATGTTTGGTTCTTCCTTGTATCTGGTATCTACTATGCCAGTATCATTGGCTAATGATAAAGTTGCCCCCTTTGCTACTCTGGCAGGCTCACCATCCACATGGACGAGGAACTGCGAGGCTTGGCCTTCACCACCCTGCAGGCACTCATGGTGGACTTTCCATCCTGGCGGGAGGATGTGCTCTCGGGCTTTGTGTACTTCATCGTGCGTGAGGTGACCGACGTGCACCCCACGCTGCTGGACAACGCCGTCAAGATGCTGCTACAGCTTCTCTCTCAGTGGAGGCAGGCCGTGCAGTCCAGCCACAAGGGCGTGGAGACTGGGGTACTTGAAAATCCCAGAATTCGTTGTATTAGAATTTTCTTGTAATTAGGATTCCAATGTACTGACACTTCAAGTGACCCTGTGTCGCACCCCTACCCCTCTCTCCAAACAGCAGGGTAATGTGAGTGGAGGCCCATCCTCTCTATCTCTGGAGCGCCCCCCGCTGACAGTGCTCCATGTAGCTGAGGGTCTGGCTCTAGTGGTGCTGTGCAGCGTGCGGCCTGCCACTCGCCGGCTGGCTGTCAACGTGCTGAGAGAGGTGCGGGCGCTGGCCGCCGCACTGGGCATCACCAAGGTAATCGCAGCATACAGAAGGTCACCTTTGGCCTGTTACCACCCTTGTAGATCTTGCATGCTGATCTAGTTCTTGTCAGGTTGTCATCTGATAACACTTGTGGTGTTTGTGCGCTGTTAATTTCTAATTACTCTTTTCCAGTGCTAATGTTTCTGGTTCTCAGTGCATTAGTTATGCACAAAAGTTGTAATGGTTGCGGCAGTCTGAGCTTTCATATGATCCCTGACTTCTGATCTTGGCACTTGTGGGTTTTTCTCTGCGCTGTAGAGCTGTGATGTGAGCCTGTCTGTTGGTCTCTCTTTAGGGTGAAGAGGAATTGGCCATTGATGTGATGGACAGGCTGAGTGCTTCTGTGCTGGAGAGCTTCATACACCTGACTGGAGCTGACCAGGTAAGAGCGACCTGGCTGAATTCATTCACATACAGGTTGAAGTAGAAACATCACTGTATGTCATGTACTGAAGTATGAACAGCATTATCTCTGACAAAATTTGAGGTTTAATATAGAGCTTCCAAAATAGCAAATTAAGAAGGCTTGGTGTATTTCAGTAATCTGAATGGTTACTCAGGATGTTTATCACCCTAGAGTAAAATGTCTTCCTCTCTGCTGCCCCCTGCAGACCAACCTGCTGTACTGTCCAAGCGGCATCGACCTGCAGACATTGGCGGAATGGAGCTCGTCTCCCATCAGCCACCAGTTTGACGTGGTTAGCCCCTCTCACATCTGGGTGTTTGCCCATGTGACACAAGGCCAGGACCCCTGGGTCATCAGCCTGTCCAGCTACTTGCGTCAGGAATACCTTCCCCGTCACTGTCCCACGGCGCTCAGCTATGCCTGGATGTTCGCCTACACACGCCTGCAGCTGCTCTCACCGCAGGTTGACATCAAGTGAGTCTGCGTGTGTGCATGCATGGAACGGTTATTGTTAATAAAAACTATAAGCATACATTTTTGGAAAGGTAACTGAAATAAGATATGAAAATAAAATGTAAAAACTATAACTAAACAAATATTGCTTCAGAAACATCCTAAAATAAAAACATATACTTCCCATTTTTCTATTTAGCTAGCAATTTGTTTACCATTAATTGCCATTAATTCGTGGATCATGTTTTGCCCATGTTGATGTTAGTACATAAATGTGTTTCTTGTAGTATTCTCTAGAGATCACATGAAATAGCTTTTCACCTATCATATAAAATGAATGAAGCTAAAAATATTGAAATATCTTAACTAATAAACCTCATTGAAAACAACTAAACTGAATTTCTAACGAAAAATTTAATTAAAAGTGAAGTTCAGGAGGAAATTGGCCTAGACCAGCTTGACATCTGGCCCTTGACCTCTGATCTTCTCCTCACCCCCCTCACGCAGTAGCCCTATCAATGCCAAGAAGGTGAACAGCGTGAGCAGCAGTGACTCGTATGTGGGGCTGTGGAGGAACTACCTGATCTTGTGCTGCAGCACGGCCACGCCCTCCCCAGCCTCATCATCATCCTCGTCCTCGTCCTCCACCTCGGGTTCTGTCCGCTGCTCCCCACCTGAGACACTGGCCTCCACGCCCGACAGTGGCTACAGCTACGATTCTAAGGTTAATAATAATCAAAAACACTGCTGGGTTATGTTAAACGTGTGTGGTAATCTAATCTTTGGTAATTCTACTTGGTCAATCTGTCCTTATTGCCTTCTTAAGCTCGTTTGCACATACCCCAAGCTGTTTGCCCATACATTTGGTTGCCTCACTATTTCTCTACATGTTTATCTGGATATTTTATTTGTTTTATTCTATTTGTTTTTTGTGTTATCTTTGATTGGTATGTCATGCCATCACCTGCACCAAAAGAAATTTATTTCGTCAAATACAAGTATGATTCTGATCCAATCTGATTGTACTGTATGGAGCTATTGCACAGTAATCTGTGGTCAGTGCTGTGTTCTGAATGATCTCTTCTTTGTGGTTCACCAGATCATCGGCATCCCATCCGCCTCCTCCTTGTTCAAGCATGTGGTGCCAATGATGCGCTCGGAGAGCATGGACATCACGGAGTCTCTGGTGCTGGGGCTTGGCAGGACCAGCCCAGTGGCCTTCAGGTACCTCTGCATGTCAATTCTTACTCCGCTCACAAGATAGGTTTGCTGGGCTGAATTCATGTCAGGCCTGTAATCTTGGCTTTCAGGTTATGGTGTGATAAGGGGATGGAAATTTGGACCCCCCCCCCCCCCCAACAAAATG
>JAODKF010000001.1:21191975-21206440 GCA_026779585.1 Mormyrus proboscirostris
CCCCCCAACAAAATGTCACCTTGCGCCCACATAACAATGTATAATTTTATAATTTCACATAATCAAGGACCCCTGCAATGTGCTGGACCCCCTGAATCTGCCAGGGTATCCAAGACCTTACTGTCCCCTTGGCTGTGATATATTATCAACCAGGGATCCCCAACTATGTGCCTGATGGAATTGTTCTGTCTGGGAATAACAAAACCAAAGTCCAATGTGTCAGTAAAATTAAATTTACTGACCAGCTGGGCACCCCAATAATGAAATCGATTACGGGGTCTGGATTCACTTGTTTCAGTCCAAATGTTACCATGCTACCAAGCTAAGCACCTCTGTTGATGTGTTTCTTAACAGAGAACTCATAGAAGAACTGAACCCCATTATCAAAGAGGCACTTGAAAGGAGACCAGAAGTAAGTAGACCACGTCAAGCCTGTGTAATCAGGAGCAGAATCCCCACCCATACTCTCTCTGCCTCCCTCGTCGCTGTCACTGCTGTTCTGTAATATTCTGTTTGGTAACCTTTAATTAAGGAGGGTGCTGACTGTGTGGTTTGGTTGCCTCTGGGTCAGCTGTCTCCCCTCCACCTCCCTCCCCGCCTCACTCATCTCCTCTTCCCCAGAATATGAAGCGCAGGCGGAGGCGTGATATTCTCAGAGTCCAGCTGGTCCGGATATTTGAGTTGTTGGCTGATGCTGGCGTCATCAGCCAGACGTGAGTATGAAGGCGACCTTTTCTCATGGGACTGCCTCATTCCCTGTCTCCTAAGACTTTTTTGGGATTGTTTTCCACTGAAAGGTCCTTCTTCATGGCTCTTTGCGTTTCACAGTCCCAAATGTATGTAATCAAATCCTTCTATTCCCGGGATCAGCATCCTCATCCCCATATGAGACCTTTTCAAACCCATGACCCCCCTCCTCCTAGGGCGAGTGGGGGCCTTGACGGAGAGACACACTCCCTGAACAGCACACTGCTCGAGTATGTGGACCTCACACGGCAGCTTCTGGAAGCTGAGAACGACAAGGACTCCGACACACTGAAGGACATCCGCTGCCATTTCAGTGCGCTGGTGGCCAACATCATCCAGAATGTTCCGGGTGGGGGCTGCTTTTGGTTCTCCTTTTCGACAACACATCTTCCTTTTTTATGCAGCACTGTGCAGTCAAATACAGTTGTTAAAATGATCTTCATCTTGGTCTAAAACTATATTTTTGTCTGTCTGCTTAGCCATTTCTAAACCTCTCCTGAAGTCACCCCAATATTTGCAATATTCATTCAAATTAACCCATGTATTTTTTGACATACTGGCAAACGGTTTGGCTAATCAATACCTCATTGAGTTATTTAAGTATTTAGGTTAATCAGTTAATTGAGCTGGTACTGCAAGAATACATGGAATGGAGATGGTACCCCTGGGGAGACGTTTGGGGACTGAAGCGGTGTTCATACTGGCATCCAGAGGTGTAAAAAGTACTCAAAAATATTACTCAAGTGAAAGTACAAGTAATGAGTGAAAATTTTACTCAATTAAAAGTAAAAGTATTCAGCCAGAATCACACTTGAGTAAAAAAAGTACCGCATTAAAATTGTACTTGAGTATTAAAGTAAAAGCAAGAATGAAAACTAGAGATTTTTGTTTACATTTTTAATCTCTAAAAACATGAAGTGAATGAACCAAGGTTTTATCCTGCTTTAGAACTGTTTAGATTTAACCATTTAATTATGGTGCGACATGACGTCACTTCCAAATGACAAATGAACATGTCTGACTAATTTCATAGAATGTGAAAACAAATCTCATTGGCACAATGAATAGAATTTTAATCAAACTGGGATTCAGCGCAATTCAATTGGTTTGTTAGCAAGGGAAAATAGAATGAAGTGATCTCCAAAAATGAGTATTTTAAAATGATTTACTTTTTGACTGTAAATAAATTTGTAAGGAGTTAAAAATACTTTTTTCTTTAAAAATGTAATTAAGTAAAAGTATTCATTTTTAATTGTACTCATGTAAAGTAAAAAATCCCCAAAAATAATACTTAAGTACAGTAATCAAGTAAAATTACTCAAGTACTTTACACCTCTGTTGCCATCCAACAAGATGTCAGTAACTTTTTGGGGAAAAAAAAAATAAAAAATTGGTATACAGAGTGCAAAGAAAGTACGCATAGTGCAAACTGATTTACAAGGTACAACGTTCAGAAATGAAATATCCTTTTGCACAGTGCAGTGCTTTCCTGGGAGTTGTGGCTTTCAGCATATTCATGCCCTCCTCGAGGCACCTTTGCCCTCCATGCTGACCGAAGGCTCTTGTCTGTTGCAGTGCACCAACGCCGGTCCATCTTCCCCCAGCAGAGTCTCAGGCACAGCCTGTTCATGCTCTTCAGCCACTGGGCTGGGCCCTTCAGCATCATGTTCACGCCGCTCGACCGCTACAGTGACCGCAACATGCAGATCAACCGGCACCAGTACTGTGCTCTCAAGGTATTTCAGCCAGTTCACCAGACAAGGGGATACTGATGTGGCTGGGCTGCTCCCAGGTGACATTTGATTCTAAATATGAATTTTTCACCCCATCTGCAGGCCATGTCGGCAGTTTTGTGTTGTGGGCCGGTAGCGGATAATGTAGGACTCTCTTCTGATGGTTACCTGTACAAATGGCTGGACAACATCCTCGACTCCCAGGACCGCAAGGTAACACAGCTTGGTGAAAATGTGCAACAGTATGACTGCATTACAGCCCTCAAGTTACATGACCACGTTTAATTAAATCAGATTGAGTTTTTCAAAGACTGTTTAATGTGGTATATTGCACTGACTGCCTGATAAAGTCTCTGTACATTTGAGCTGTATACTGGTCTACATGAAGAAGCTGACACATGCCGTCTTATCGCTTCCCCCTGCAGGTCCACCAGCTCGGCTGTGAGGCCGTGACGCTGCTGCTGGAGCTGAACCCAGACCAGAGCAACCTCTTGTTCTGGGCTGTGGACCGCTGCTACACAGGGTCCCGCAGGGTCGCCGCTGGCTGCTTCCGGGCCATCGCCAACGTCTTTCACAACAGGTGAGCTGTCGCTAACACACGGGGAGCCTCTCCAGTGAACATAACCTCTGTGATGCAGGTGCACCCAGTGTTTGATTGTAGTGAAAGTGCATAGAATGTATTAGTGGTGGTACAGGACTATGACTAGGACTGCCAGATATGTTTCTAATGGATTCAATTTAGCTGGAGTTTATGTGTAAGGATTTAATTGAAATGGTGAGTCTTTAGTACTGAAGGACTCAAGGACTGTGGTCTGTGAGTCACTCAACTACATGATAGCTCAACAAGTAGAGTGTTGCACTAACAATGCAGATGTCATGGGTTCAAATCCCAGGGATGCATACAACCATTGCATACACTGAGTTTTTAAATGTAAATTTTGTGAGCTTTAAATATTGTGGGGCTTTAACCTGGTGGTGTGGTGTATTTGTTCTGCAGGGATTACCAGTCTGACACTGTGGTGCTGCTTAACCTCATCCTGTTCAAGGCAGCAGACTCATCCAGGGACATCTACCAGGTGGCCATGCAGTTACTGCAGGTCAGGATCTTGTCCGCCTCTCGTACCCATCATTCAAACACATGCAGTTAACCTGTGCTGCTGATTACTTTGTTCTAAAACTTTGGGCTTTTTTTAAAAAAAATTATTTGTGGGTTGCGCTCAGATCCTGGAGCCCAAGCTGTTTCGCTATGCCCATAAATTGGAGATCCAGCGCATGGATGGCATCCTCAGCCCTCCATCACCCCTGCCACACCTCTACTCCGTTTCCTACTACCAGCTGTCTGAGGAGCTGGCCAGGACCTATCCCGAGCTGACGCTGCCCCTTTTCTCAGGTCCGCTGTATCTACACACTCTTCACTCTGCTCCACCAACACAGATGGTGGCACAGCAGGAGCATTTCTTGTTCAGTTTAACGAATGTTTGTTCTTTTCTACAACCGTCTTCCTCGTCCATCTGACCAGGGGTTGGTTGTGCTCATGTTCTGACGCTTCCCTGCTGCAGAGGTGAGCCAGCGTATCCAGACTGCGCACCCCGCTGGTCGTCAGGTGATGCTGCACTACCTGTTGCCATGGATGAACAACATTGAGCTGGTCGACTTCAAGCCATCGGCACGGCGACAGGGGGAGGCAGCTATGGGCGAGGAGGATGAGGATGCGCGGGAGCGGGACATGATGATGATCAACAGCAGGCGCTGGTTGAGGGGGGAAGGATGGGGCTCCCCCCATGCCACCACCATGGTGCTGAACAACCTGATGTTCATGACCGCCAAGGTGAGGTTGGATCCCCACTTCCTGGGCTGTGTTCTTTGCGCACCCTTTGTCTTAACTCGGGATTCACTTTGTAGTACGGAGACGAGTTCGCCTGGTCGGAGATTGAGAACGTGTGGACCACCCTGGCAGACAGCTGGCCGAAGAACCTCAAGATCATCCTGCATTTCCTCATCAGCATGTCCGGGGTGAACAGTGAGCCGAGCCTGCTGCCCTATGTGAGTGCAACCGCGTTGCTTGTGCCTTGGAGATTCTGTAATCACGGGTCACGAACACCATGATGATGTAGCAGTGACATTGTGGCAGGTTAAGAAGGTGGTGGTCTATCTGGGCCGGGACAAGACCATGCAACTACTGGAGGAGCTGGTCTCTGAGCTGGAGCTCACTGACCCTGTCTGTTCTGCGGTCACTCACATGGACAACCCGCCCTACTACCGCATCACCTCCAGCTACAAGATCCCCTCTGTTACCTCAGGTATCAATCCCACAATCCTCTTTTAAACTAAATTTGTTCTTGGATATTCTAATGTTTCAGTGGGCCACATTGCTGTCTGTACGTTTAGGGACTACATCCAGCAGCAACACCATGGTACCCGGAGGGGACGGACATCACGAGGGAAAGATGAAGGAGAACAACGTGGAGGACAAGTAGGAGTCGTGTGTCATTAGCAGCGCCACGTTACCGCTGTGTGTTGCACGCATTCTCGCTGATGTCGCCTTGTGTCCTTTGCAGCTACTCGCACCTGGACATCTACAGTGGGCTCAACAGCAACCTGAACCGACAGCATCACCGGCTGGAGTCCCGCTACAGCAGCAGCTCAGGGGGTTCCTACGAGGAGGAGAAGGGTGAGAACACACACCCACGGGTGGGACACTATCAGTGGCTCTTCTCCCTTCCATGCAGGATAAATGTTAAATGTTCTCCCATGTCTGCTAGGTGATTCCATGCCTGTCTACGCTAACTGGCGTCTGAAGGTGATGGAGCACAACCAACCTGAGCCACTACCCTTCCCCCCGACAGGGGGCTGCTGGTCCCCACTGGTGGACTACCTACCCGAAACCAACACCCCCGGCGTCCCCTTGCACAGGTGACCCTTGCTCGCTCATTCCTGGCCTATGACCTCTGATTCTCTTTATGTGTCTCATCTTGGCTCTTTTGTTGTTTCCAGGTGCAACATTGCAGTCATCCTGCTGACAGACCTCATCGTTGACCATGGCGTGAAGGTTGAATGGAGCTCCTACCTGCATTTGCTCCTGCACACCATCTTCATAGGTAATTCTACCACCCCTGGAAACGCACCTGTAGATACCAGTTGTGGGCATGTACTTTTACTGAATAGCTGAGCGTTACTCAATTATCTATATGTGGCTCTTTTTTTTTTATCATTGGATGTTCTTCTGTAACCACTATCTCTGCTTAAATGTATTGCACCCTGTTGTTAATATTCTACTTCTGCTTTTTATCAGTACTGTACTGTGGTTATTTGCACATCTGTGCTTGATGCAGCAGCTATATATTGCATATTTATTTCACTTCTTATATTGTCTTGCACTGTCTTGTCTCTGTGTGTGTCCTGTTGTCTCTCCATGCACCTGTCCTTTACCCTTCAACTGTGGCGTAAGAATTTCACTGGGTTCCTTGGAATACATCACAGTAAATGTTTGAAACTTGTTCCCTGGTCACCTACGTACCTTCTGTCCAGTCTGTACCAGTCATCACCACTTGATCTTCTCTTTCTAGGGTTCGACCATCAGCACCCCGAAGTTTACGAACACTGTAAACGGCTCCTGCTCCACCTGTTGGTCGTCCAGGGCACGAACAGCAATGTCCAGTCCCTGGCCTCGGTGCTGCTGCGCAACCGCGAGTTCAATGACCCCAAGGTGCTGACTGTCAAGCAGATGACCCCCGAGTTCAACCTGACTGGTGAGATTGTCAGGTGTTCGTGTCTCCCAGGAAAGCTGATTTGCATGCGTGCATGAAATTAATCCCACTGTGTGTGATTCTAGGCGTGTACGACTTTGTGCCGGACTGTCAGCCTTCGCCCATGACCGACTCAGGTCTGAGCTCCAGCTCCACATCCTCCAGCATCAGCCTGGGCACTGGGCCAGGCCTACCCCAGCTCACCACCACACTTATCAATGAGGTGGACCTCTCTGCAGAGCAAGACGAGAAGGTCAAGTCGCTCATCGAGTTTATAACATCCAGGTGAGCATACGCATGTCGTGCTGTTTTAAGTTGTTACATTGCTTTCAGTGTTGTGTCTCATTTCTCAACCGGCTGTCCAAATGCTTAGATTAGTCTGTTGAGACTTACTACAGATGACTTACAAGTCTTTGCTTAATCCTTGTTTTTGAAGCAGTCTTTCTTGGAGCACAGGGGTATTGTATAGGTCATGCTTGTGTGTGAGTGTTTGCGTGTAAACATTTGCCATGTTTGCTGTGTGTCCATCTGTGTGAAGATTTTGCTTTGTTTTGAAATGATGTGTACGTATGTATGTGTAGGTTATAGGTCTGCTGTGTTCTTGCTCTGGGTTTCTGTGTGTGTGCATGTGTCCCTTGAGCTGCGTGCACTGCCCCCTATAGGAAACGTGGACCCCTGTGGAACCATGAGGATGTGTCGCCAAAAAACCCCAGCATTAAGAGTGCAGATCAGCTCACTGTGTTCCTGAGACATGTGGTCACTGTGTTCAAACAGCTCCAGCCAGGTAGCCTTTCTGTTCCCCATGTTTGTGTTTGAATGTTCTACATTGCCCAGTGTTCTTTGCTGGCTTTGTGCACTATATCACCCAGTTCTCATTACAAATTCTGCTCGCTACATGTCCCAGTATTTGCTGTAGGCTCTATGAACTACATTACCCAGTATCCTCTGTGCAGGGTTCCAGCTGGACCAGCTGCTTAGTGAGGTAGCTCTCCAGACCGCGCTATCTTGCTCGTCGCGTCATTACGCCGGCCGCTCCTTCCAGATCTTCCGAGCGCTGAAACAGCCCCTGACGGCTTCCACACTGTCTGACGTGCTCTCACGCCTCGTGGAGACGGTCGGTGACCCTGGGGAGGAGGCACAGGTCAGCATTCTTATTCCACTCAGAATCAGAAAGATTATCATTGCCAAGTATGTTAAACATGCAAGGAAGTTTGGTGGATGTTCCCTGGCACTAGATATGCAAGACATTTCACACTGTGCAAGACATAACACACACACACACACAAGTATGTACACATGAAATTTACACACACTTAAAACACTAGGCTATGTAACTAGTTAGCAGCATGGGATGGACTAAAGCTTGAATAAATTTGTTTGGGAATGGAAGTAAACCAAAAGGAGTCAGGATTACATTTTTCCCTCTCTCCCTCTCTGACCCACCATAGGGCTTCGTCATAGAGTTACTCCTGACCCTAGAGGCCGGCATCGACACTCTCGCTGACTCCATGAAGAGCTACGATTTCCTGTCGGCGCTCTCACAGTAAGTCTCTGCTCTCTCAGCAACTCGGGAGAACGAGGGGCGCGATCACACCTGAGAGCATCGCCTTCCTCTCTCCGCCCCCCGCAGGACGTCTTACTCGGCAGACCCCATCCTATGCAAGTTCGCAGCAAACCGGAAGAGCACGGGCCAGCTGAACCTGGGTGGCGGCGGGGGGCTGCTGCATGCGCACTATGGCCACACCCGCAGCAACTCTCTGCGTGCCAGCCTAATGGGCGACCGCAAGATGGAGCGGCGCTGCAACACACTGGACATCGCAGAGGGCCGCGGCGGCATCCATGGGAGCCTGGCGCGCACGCGCAGCCTGTCTTCTCTCCCGGAGGGTACCGGCCCCGGGGGTGGGGAGCCGGCGCCCCCCGTCGACCCCTGCAACCTCATGGCCACCATCTTCTGGATTGCGACATCGCTGCTGGAGTCGGACTACGAGTTCGAGTACTTGCTAGCACTACGGCTGTTGAGCCGGCTGCTGGGCCAGCTGCCCCTAGAGCGAGCTGAGAGCCGTGAGCGCATTGAGCGCGTGCAGGCCAACCTGCACTGGAATGGCTTCCCCGGCCTGCAGCAGCTCTTTCTCAAGGGCTTCACGTCGGGTGCCACTCAGGAGCTCACCGTGCACCTGCTCAGCAAGCTGCTCCCTGTGTCCCGGCACACGCTGGTGGACCCAACACAGGCCGCAGGTGAGTGCTGAGGCAAGAAGCCTATTGCAGGCTGTGTCATTGTGAGGTTCATGCTCACTGTTGTAAGTGGTACCTTGAAACACATTTGTGACTCATGCTTATTTTCCACGACAATTGAAGCCGCATAGTGCTAACAGAGGGCAACATCAGATGCAGATCTGCCTGATTTACAAGGCATTGTGGGGTGGGGGGGGGGGGGGGGTGAATGCAGCTGTTCCCATTTTATGTGGATGCTCCTGCAACAATTGTGCTTTTTAGCAAGTCCCCTAGCTGTTCTTTACTTTTACCTCTGGGTGGTGCTGTTTTTCCTGTCTCCCGGGTACTGGCTGTCCCATCACTGACGCTGCCCCTCCACCCCCTCAGGTTTCCCCCTGAACATCCTGTGCCTGCTGCCACACCTCATCCAGCACTTCGACAGTCCCACGGCGTTTTGCCGCGAGACGGCGGACCGCATTGCACGCGCCTGCGCAGAGGAGAAGGACCGAGCTGCTGCGCTCTCCAACCTGGCCCACATGATGAGCCTGTACAGCACCCACAGCTATTCGCGCGACTGCGCCAACTGGACCAACGTGGTCTGCCGCTACCTGCATGACTCTTTCTCTGAGATCTCCTTCAGCCTGGTCACCTACCTGGTGGAGGTAGGCCGGCCTTGCTCCGGGTTCCGGTTCTGTGTGGATGATGCATTTCAGTGTGACTGTACTCATGCTTGTGCAAATAGCAAAAAGGCATTATCTGAATATCAGTGTGCATCTGGTTAGGGAGACAGACCCTAACTGTGACCACCTTTACCCTCCTAGTTTCTTGATAAAGGGCTGACCAGTATGCAGCAGCCACTCCTGCAGGTGATCCACAGCCTGCTGAGTCACATTGACCTGTCAGCCGCCCCCGTAAAGACCTTCAACCTGGAGATCATGAAGATCATTGGGAAGTATGTGCAGGTGAGAGAGAGAGAGGCCCAACATTCATACAGTTATCAGCTGATCACGTTGTTTTCCCTGCCAAGTCCTGACTGTGGCACCATTTCTGATCTTGTTTGGGGTGAGTGATGGTCCCACCAGCCTGCTGGCTCTTCATCCTGGATCTCTGACCTTAATTCTTAAACCTCAAAATAGGTGCTTGGTCAAGGGTACAGCAGCTGATTCCCCTGGGTCTTGCCAACCTGAAGTTGAAGAGAGGTTCCTGCCTCTCACTGCATGTCTGTGATTCTGCCCGTAGAGCCCATACTGGAAGGAGGCTCAGAACATCTTGAAGCTGGTGGTGTCTCGCTCGGCCAGCCTTGTGGTGCCGGACGAGGTTCACCGCGAGTGCACAGGCTCCCCTGAGATCGCCTTCACGCGCATCTTCAACAGCTCCTCCAAGGAGCTGCCCGGCAAGACACTGGACTTTCACTTTGACATCTCCGAGGTACTTCGCCAGGTCACCTGCAGCGCCCCCCTGTTGAGCTCTGTGGCTCGCCCGCACCAGAGGAAGTGATCATGATGTTTTTCCAATTTAGACGCCGATCATAGGCCACAAATACGGAGACCAACGGAATGCCGCGGGTCGGAATGGCAAGCCACAGGTCATTGCAGTGACAAGGAGCACCTCGTCCACCTCCTCGGGGTCCAACTCCAATGGTCTGGTTCCTGTTAGCTGGAAGAGACCTCAGCTCTCCCAGGTGAGCTTCATCTCCCTCTGTCTGTTTCTGTCTGTCGTAATATCTGTCTTTGTCCCCCTCTCAATCTGTCTCATAATTTTTCTCTCTCTCTCTCTCTCTCTCTCTCTCTCTCTCTCTCTCTCTCTCTCTCTCTCGTTTAATATTTCTTGTGACTTATATGTTTCAGAGAAGAACCAGAGAGAATCTGATGAACGTCCTGTCCCTCTGTGGGCCAGAGTCTGGCCTTCCCAAGAATCCCTCTGTAAGCCCTGCAGCCGTCTAACACTGCATGTGTGCGATAGAGCAGCTCAAACTGAGTGGTTTGCGGTATAACAGCAGTGATCTCTTGGGATTTGATGTTGAGCTCTGCTTTCCCTGCTGTTCCCTAACCCGCCACCAGGTGGTGTTCTCATCCAACGAGGACCTGGACTCCGGGGACCAACAGACCAGCCTGATCCCCACGGTGGAGGAGGCCGTGCGGGAGGAGGAGGCAGCAGCCGAGGACACGGGCAGCGAGCAACAGTTTGGCGTCTTCAAGGACTTTGACTTCCTGGATGTGGAGCTGGAGGATGCCGAGGTAAGGGGTGGGCAGGGTGGCAGCCTCCTGGGGATGCGATGGGCTGGAGAGGGCAGAACACCGTTAGATCGGAGACACACACTGGCTGCTATGTGCCAGTCACAGTGATGAGTTTGAAGATGTCAGGGCCTCACACACACGTGCGCGCGCACACACACACACACACACACACACACACACACACCTGCATTTTTATTGGCTTATCTGTATTGAACAGAAACAGAATATCATCTTTGGGTAGAAATCATGTGTGCGTGGGTAATACCGTGTATGTATCCATCCTGTCCCACGTGCTAATGGGGTTTATCTCTTAACCACCTACTCTCACCGTTCCTCTTCTCTCTAATTTGTGTGAATTTTTTTCCTCTTTTTTTTTTATTTATCTTTTTTTGCCAACCAGGAGCTGCAGGTAAGTTGCAGCCTGTTCTGTACTGTCTCTCTCGTGCACCAGTCAGTCATGTGAGAGGCTGTGCCAATCAGATATATGTCCCACATATGAGTCATGTCACCGGAATGTGTGTGTTGTAGTCGTGCCTGCCTGTTTCCATCCAGCGGTTCTCTGAACGTGGTTCCCGTGGCACTCTTCTGCTTTCAGCATTTTCATTTATAAATAAGTGTTGGTGTTGTGTAGCCCTGTAAAATTATGATTTTATTGTATCAGAGCTCCGCCCCCTTCGCTTATAAGTGCTGTATGTGGAGCTTACAGTGTGTCCTCATGTCTGGTTGCAGGTGTAATAAGCATTAGTTGAGTATTCAGCTCACATGACCTACTCATGCGGTTAAATGTTTTGGCTATATTCTGCTGGGGATGACCTGTGTTGGTCAGCCCAAGTGTTGGGTAGGTCAGTAGATTCCACACTTAACACACGTCTTACTATGTGCTTTGTGGTATCTGCTAAACCTGTGAAACTAGAACCTAGCATGGATCCCATGAATATATCAGCTTCAGCATTATGCCTTACTGTAGTTCCCTGGTGGTCCTGCAGGGGGAGAGCATGGACAACTTCAACTGGGGCGTGCGGAGGCGCTCCCTGGACAGCATGGACAAGGGTGACACACCCTCGCTGCAGGAGTGCCAGGAATTTGCTGGAAGCACGCCCAGCCTGAACCTCACCAACCAGGAGGACACTGACGAGTCTTCCGAGGAGGAGGTACTGACCGCTAGTCAGATTCTGACCTGCTCCCACCTCGTAAGTGCCCCCCACCCCGTACACCCCCACCAATCCTGCCAGCATGGTGTGCTTGCTGGCTTTTGCTGTGGAATGTAAGGGCCTAGCTGCTTGCTTCTGCTCCTAAACATGGCCACCACTCTACCTGCCTTGCCCTCATGAAGCAAACCATGCCTCTAGAGTGAGCCACACCCCTCTATGGGCTGTGAAACTTGTGCAGGTTCTGCAGGCCCCTGTAGGGTGTCTCTTGCCCTAATGCCAGGTTTTTAGTTACATTTTTATGGTTTTGCGGTTCCTAATAACAGCATGAAAACCTCTAGAATAGGGTTTCTTAATCCCGCTGTATATGGTGGTCTTTTCTGTATAATTTCTGTTTTCTGTAATTTATGATTTTCAGTATCATGTTAAGCCAGTGTATTACTCACAAGATAATAGGTCTGGAAGGGAAAATCAGTATTTTAAAATAAATTCGTAGCCAGCAGTGTTTCTGATTTTATTTCATTATTGTTAGTCACAGTCTGTTTCATGCCATAGTATGAAACAAGCTCATTTAAGAAATACTAAATGAATTGTTATATTAATCCAGCCCCTACTTAGTTACTCAAGGACTAACATGATTTTGCCATAACTGGGAAATCAGTCTTCAAATGATGTTCCCATCTTAATGTAATTTGAATGGCGCTGCCCATTTAAGTAGTTCAGTATAAGTGTAAGAGCTGGACATGGAGGACCATCTACAGGACCAGGATTAGGAAACCCGGTAGGAGGAGGACCTGATTTCATACTTAGGAAGATTTTGGTTCTGATACATGCAAGAAAAGCAGGATCTCATTCCCACTGAACTGCTTCTTTTAGAACAAGCCTCCTTTTGGCTTCACAATGGTTCCTCTCTCATCAACATTCTTCTGTCTAACATGGTTATCTGAAAATGCTAACTGTAAGATCAGGCAGTTCTGATAGAAACATTATTTGAAATATTGGACAGAAAAGCGATTGTTTACTTGGGGAAAATCAAAAGTTAGAAACTAGTTTCAAAGAAGTCTAGCTAGCCCTCTGACATACATGAAAATACCACCCCCCAGCTAGTGAAATTCCTCTCTAATTCTCTTCCTTTTCCTGCTTTTCTCCTTTCCCTTTTTTTGCGAGGGTGCTGTTTTTTAGTGCCTGAGCATAGGAAAGTCTTCCTCTTCCAGGCCATGCTTCCTTAATTATTCAGTTGTTCAGTTGAATGAGTAGATTTGAATTCTTATGTTTTAGTTGTTTTTATGTAATCGTTCTGATTTAATTCTGATGTCGCTCACATGTTCTAACCGCAAGCATGACGCGCGCAGCGAATGAGTTCGCACACTGGGGAGCTAACCCTGCACACTTAGAATGATTGACAGATTGACAGGCCAATGAGCTGTCAATTCATATACTTATGTCAAAGGATTTCCTGTCAAGCACAAGAAGTAATTTTAATTTCACACACTGGTCACAACTATTGCCAGGCCTGATTGGCCCATACCAGAATAAAGTAATTATGTGACCACACTGTTTTTGTGAATGACGTTGACCCCCCCCCCCACTACCGTCCACTACAGCTGAATAGCGATTCGGCCACTGACGACGCCACCTCTAACCACGTGGACTCGCTGCAGCAGTCCCAGGAGTCATCCAGCAGCGCTGTGATAGAGGAGGCCACGCTGGTGCAGCTTCCTGACAGCCTAGAGGCCGCCCACTCAGACAGCGCCAGCAGCCAGCCGGCTGAGGTGGGACCGATCGGGAGCCGCAATAAGCTGTGGTGCCTGGGCCCCTTCTAGCTGTCATCTGCTTTCCCTGCCTACCCCTCGCCTTCCACCTCCCCTTTATCATCAACTTCTATTTGCTTCCTGCAGTACCTGTGTTTGCCACTGGGGTGAGCCTGGGAGTGTTTGCGTGCTGTGGCATGAACCGTTTGAGGTTTCTCGCGTGTTTCCCTTGTTCCCTCCTACCTCTGCCAGTTTCTGTAGCAGAGGGCACTGTTGCACACTACTACTTTGCTATTGCGGTTATCTTTAACTGCATCTGTCTGTTTTGCTAGCTTGCACCTGGACCCTTTCTCATGTCCACTGTGTCTGGGTGGGGCTTCTTTTTGATTAGGGGAGAGATTCATAACTGTTACCTCAGGCCGGCTGTGCTAATGTTAAGCGTTGGTCATGGTTTCTAATTTGAACCCTCTAACACTGGGGGGGGGAGAGATCCCTCCCTCCCCCCAAAGTTAGCTGCTTCTGAGAGGCTTGTAGCTCTAACTCTGGATGCCACCTTACCAAATCCAAGTGAGTATGCTCCTCACGATCTGCCCTCTTAACACAGATCAATCTTAGTGTGCTAATAATCATTCTGCCTAACTACTAATGTACTAACATATTAACACAGAGCTGTCATGCTAGTCGCTAACAATGGGCCTTTTCTCTACAGGAAGCTGAAGGCAGTCATGTTTGTGTGCATATTTTCTGTTTATCCGTTCATGCATCAAGTTCTTGGAGGGTGGAGAAACCGCCATAGAAAAATGATTGAATGAGTAGGAAGTGTGTGTGTGTGTGTGTGTGTGTGTGTGTGTGTGTGTGTGTGTGTGTGTGTGTGTGTGTGTGTGTGTGTGTG
>JAODKF010000001.1:21215571-21226780 GCA_026779585.1 Mormyrus proboscirostris
TGATTTTTAAGGGCGCAAGGTGGCACGCCAGTTAATGTTAGTGTTTATTCACTGTAACAGTTGAGATCACGTATTTCCGGTGGAGCTCCACACTACAGGCGTCTGCAGCTAGACCCTTCTCATCTTTGTTCTGAATCTGACATGGGAGGGGACACCAGAGGCCAATCAGCTTTCAGGATGGGTCAGTGCACCTGGCTTGACAGCCTGAGCCCATTTTGCTCATGAATACTGAGATGAGCTTGGGAGCCAGGATGGAACAAGCATTTGCAGCTGTACAGTTCTACATCACCTTTATTCCCCCCCCACAAGAAAGTCCACACATTGAATCTTGATGTTGGGCCATTAAGGATCCAAGAGGTAGGTCCTTCACGACTCTGCAAAAGGTCATTTTAGACCACATTATGAAGCCTTCAAGTGGGACAGCCTTGATGGATCTTGTCTTACAGCCCCTGAATTTAAACAGCTGCTGTTCAACCATCAAAAGCAAAAACCTAGCAGCCACCTACCAATCCAAATATAAATTACTAGTAATGAAGCCCATGATCCAGCATTTTTAGATTGCCATTATGGAGGGATAAGTCTGCACTTACCCAGAATGGAACTAGCGGCATTTCAAAACAGCACTGGACACTTGATGCAATGAATCAATGCTGTTCCATTTATTTTACATTTAGGTTGAAGACAGAAGCACCATTTACTGAAACACAGCTGCAACCAGGACTGCAAGAAACGTTAGATGATGTATTTGAAGCTGAACGTGCTGTCGCAGGAAAGGCGCTTGCCCTTGCAGCGGCCGCACAGGTCCTGGCGATGCGGGCGTTTGGGGTCCACGTGACGCGGCGTTACCGGGCATGTGCAGCGCGCCCGCTTGCAATTCTGTCGGGAAGGGTTAAAGTATGAGGCAACGAGTCGCCCTATCGTTCTCATAAAATCAATTACTTCAGCTCATCTAGCGGACTATCGGAGGACACTGCACTCTACCTGACAAGTGATATCCTCCACGCGGTACGGATTGTAAGGCTTCTGGCATGTTCTACAGAACTGCTTGAAGTAGACCTGGAAAAACGCTAGGCTATTCTGAAGAGTTTACACAAACGACTGGCTAGTTTAACATTTTACGGTCGTTTTTACCCATACCTTGTTGGTGCCCTGCACACACCAGACGTATGCGCTCTCCCATCGCAGGTTGCAATCTTTGCAGTGATAGTAGCCGTACTTCTGTTCCAAGAACTTTAGAGTATAGAGTAGCATTACAATGACTGCCAGACTGGCCTTAATATTATACGTTCTTAAATCTGAAAGTTGCGCTACACCCGCAGAGATCAGCTTCCACATTGAAGGATTATTTGCGTGAGGACAGTCACCTGGAATCTTACGCGCGCCTTTGACTGGGCGCCATCTTGGTTCTTTGGAGCTTCCTCGGGTTTGGAGGAGTCCTCGATTTTCTCGCAGACGTCTTGCTGCTGGCGGAGTTGGTCGTCCGATATTTCGTCGCTCGCTTTCTCGGCTTCCACCTCATTTTTCTCGCTCTCCTGGTCCTCGCCAATCTCCACACTTCCAGACTGCTCCTCGGCCCGCACCTGCTCTGCTTCATTCTCCAGGAAAGAGGAGAGCCTCCTAGAAGCGATGGGGGAGTACACAGCCAAGGTGCGCGGATAGCGCACGGTGCTCACCGGGCTTCCGGGCGCCTCGGCGTCCTGCCTCCGTTTCCGAAATGTCTCCCGCCTCCGAGCTAGCAGAGTCCGTGGCCCTAGGGAGCACTGAACGGAGGCGTCCGTTTTAGGGTTCACCTGCACCCCGACATCTTTAGTGTTGGCCTTTCTTAGCCGGGGGGTGAGGTTGGGGTTGATTTGGGACAATATGGACTTAAGCTGCGCTCTTTGGTGATTGTCAAAATAAGTTTCGCCGTCGCCATAGCTCGCCAAATAACTCTTGTGCCGCCAGCCGCCACCTTTCGGCTTGGCATTGAGGAAGCGGCAAGCGTATGGATTATACGCTGAGTACAGGTAGCTGTCTAGTGACTCGTCACCATATGTAGCCATAATGCTAAGCCAACCTAAGTGTGTGGCTTTACCAATTTAAATAGGCCAGAGCCGTCGATTACTTTTAATTCCCCGGTGTCCTTCATTTCCTATGCTGATTAGGCTTGTTACCACATGTCCCGGGACGCAAGCGTTTGGAGGTCAGTCGGAATTTGCGGTTCTTTATGTATAATTTACAATTTAATTGTGTTCATTAACAATGTATCGATATGGTACAGGGTTCAGCTAATGTTACTGTTTGGGTTTTTTTTTTTATACATCTCAGTCAGACTAAGGGGTCAGGGATTTGGTGTACAGTCAGGCTTTTGTCATACTGCTGTGATGTAGTTAATGAGAAACACAGTAGATGGCAGCGAACGTTGTTTTTAATGTATGTTTATTAAATTATTATATGTTGATGCATGTTACACAAACATTTGGATTTGTTGAGGATTTTGCTGTCTGAAATTTGAAAGTCAGTGGGACACAGCCAATGTGGCCCTGAGAAATCAAAACGTAGTGCATTTGTCATGGATGCTGGTCACTCAACATTCTCCATGCTCTGCTCAGCAGAGCTTTACCATGGGTGGCTTATGAATCCAGAATCCGCTGCGCGTCACAGTAAATCACCACAGTCTCAGACCGATTGTGATGTTTATGAATACAGAACTTTCCTTACACTCTGCTGATGCCAGCTTCCACAATCTGCAGCCAGTTTTTGCACATAACTTCAAACATGTTGGTTCACCTTCACATTGTTTGTTTTTCAAAATATAACCTTATGATAGTTGAGGCTAGTTTAAATATACATTTTTTGAATATACATTTCAACAAATATTGCTTAATTTGCTTTATGCCCATTTATAGAAAATTATGAATACTGGAAGTTAAGAGGGATGACTTGAAATAATATGGCTGCAGCACTTTCTTAATAATAATATTCCTGCCATTACTTTTATACCATTCATCACAAAGCTGATGTTTCTATGGGCATTATGCTAATAAACACATCTTTTGCCATGCAAATGATAAATGTATGCATGGGCGTTGTGGGTTATACAACAGCAATGTATATTTTGACTCCATGTGCGCTGAAAAGATGCTAGTGATGTTATTGGTGTTGTGATTGATGTTAAACCTCAGTCGGGGTTGGCTGGGGTTCCATCATGATAGAATTCGGGTCGCTCACTGTCACTGCTCCATAAGCAGTATCAAAACCATTTTCCTCTTCTCTTAGTGTCTTATACGTGATGTTTGTATCGTCACCATCCTCTGGAAATTCTTGTTTGTGAAGGACTTCTCTTCGGTAAATCCTGTAGACCAGTATGAAGACAGCGGCTTCGGCTGCCTGGAAGAGTGCGTAGAGGAGCGGGAACATGTACATTCCACCCATCAGATCTGGCGGAAAGGCCAGTTTGAGGATGGCAGTACAGAGCTGTACATTCTGGCAGCCCGTTTCCAGGGAGACAGTCCGGCGGCTGTTAGGAGGTAGGTCGAGCAGCGCAGCCAGGCCATAGCCTCCTGCATAGCCAGAAAGTGGCATGAGCACCGCCACCAGGTACACAGAGGGTGGGATCTTAGATATAAGCTCAGGGCCCAGCATGGCACCTGTCATGAAGAACAGCATCACCAGGGTCACCAGCAAGGACCACAGTGAGATCTGTCCAAAACACAATATGCACATCAGATCACATGAGTATGATTTTTTTAGATACTTAAATACTAGATCGGCATGCAAAAATACTGACAAAACACCTGATAATTTTCACAGTGGGTTTCAGTGGTGAATTTGATGAGCCCACCACCTGTAGAAGGCTATGAAGGTGTTGCTTAAACTATAGATGTTTAGTGGTTGGCATGTAGTCAAGGTTAAAAGGACACGGAAGGGTTTTTTTTAACTTAAGGTAAGTTTGCATTGTTAGTGATTCTGGTAGGGATATGTGCTACATAGGGTTTTAACATTGTATTAGGTGATTGCATTTTCCTTATACTGAGTCAAAATCACTAAAGTACACTTAGTTGTAACTGATATTCTTTTGTGTAAACCTCGGTATGCTTTGTGAAGTTAAGTGAAAATTAAAGTACCATTTCAAGTGAAATTGTGAGCTAAGGTTGAGTTAACACCAAGATCCCATTTGACAAAGAGAGCTTGAATCATTGGCCCTGACATTTGTATCTGTAGCTTTGCCCCAGATGTCTTTAGATCCTAGTGTTGCTTCTGCCAAAGGCTTCTGTGAGTTGGTACTTGCAGTATGTTTTTGTCAATGTTCTTTTATAAATCTGATATATTTGTAGAATTAAACTAAAAGAACTAAAGCGTAACCTAGACATTTATGTATGACAGTGGTAGAGGATGCAATAAATCCTGTGGACAAATTCATCAGCCAGCCCCCACTTGAGTTACTGTTATTAAATCATGTCAATGTTAATGGTAGTGATGCTGACTTGCATTGCTTAGATTTATGCGGTGTGTGACGTCACTCTGTGGGGGTCATTGACCTTGTGTTTGCCTTACCACTTTGTTCCATATTGCCCCTGACACACATCGACTAAGCCGCCCACCCTCCATTTTGTGCTTTTGTTAGGCCGTACTCTATTAAAGTGTGCCGGTAGATAATTGGCAGGAGCAGCTTAACCCTAACCTTCACTGACCCCTCCTGGGGGTCTGCTTCTTTGCAGGTTTTGCAGGAGGTGGTTAAATTGTCTAACATACTGGTCATTGCAATTTTAAAGAATTTGAAGATGGATTTTTGAAAGAAATTATTTTTTAATAATTAACAAGAAATATAAAATAGAATGAATTTCCAAAGTTATTAACGATTCTCTGTATTTACTCATAATATGAAGCATTATAATTTTTCTCCAGTATTTCATCTCAGAAAAGAGCAACTTTGTTTGGTTACTTTGGTTCAAATTGCAGGGTGTGTAACTAGTGTGAACTAGTTGGGGGAGTTGCTGCAGTATTACTTCCATGAAGCAGTCTTTAGTGTGCTCTCTATATTTAGAAGTCCAGATACGGACTCTCTACATCCCGCAGATTCAATTATCATCTTAGAGGCCAGAGTCCAGAAACTTTTCCAGCCTTCATTACACCATTAAGGGCTCAGACATGTAGTTAAATGAAATTCACTCAAGGCAATTACTTCAATCAGGTGGTTCAGGGCCCAGCTGGAAAAAAACCTGCAATATATCCAGTAAACAGTGTAACACTGACTTGTGGAAGAATGGGGTAAACAGTTGGCTCAAATTCTAGGTTTTTTTTAATTATTGAATGGAGTCTTACAACACATTGTAATTTTTTATGTTGATTTTTGTAGACTTTCTGGAAACCCTTGTTGGAAGTGATACGGCTGAATTTCCAACAATTATTATACTTTTTCATACAACAACTAAACCATTATGTAATTAAAATATTGTTTTCAGTATCATACGACAGATGTTTTGTTAAATAATAATACCATTAACAATAATGTTTTTTTTTTGTTGTTGTTTTTTTGAGCCCGGTATAGCTGATACCCCTGCCCGTTTATAAGCACATTGTAGCCTTAGACAATGAATGGCTTGAAGTGCAGGATACAACAAATCACCAGCGCTATCGAGGAAGGCATGTAAGTCTATAAATTCTAATGACGCCTCTTATGCGTAAATTTTGTTGCTGACATTATCACGAATAAATAAACAGAACTTATCTGACAAATATTTGAATGACCCGAACGGTATTAGGGTTTCTATGAAAATTCAGTTATTTTTTTATTTGAATGGTTTGCGTCAATACTGTGTTTAGGTTACATCATTCGGTTTCCTAAGCTACTAAGATAAACTACTCGGATCTATATGGGTGTTTCGGGGGATTCATTTTAGTAATGAGCAGACATGAGAGTTGCCGAATGGGCTTTCGGAGCATTTGTAGAATTACCTTTAAGATTATGTCAGCGATCCGTGTGTAGCGGTATCTGAGAGCCACGCCACAACTGATGGGGATTAACGTGCTGCACAGAGTAAGGATGATCGCTCCAAAAGGCAAGAGGTTCACCACTGGGGTGTTGATCCATGCGCGGCTGTACAACCACAGGCAGAGCGGCATGAGCACCAGCGCCAGCAAGGTGGAAGAAATGGTCATGATCACGCTGGAGGACAGAAAGGGGACCCGTTATCGTGTGTAGTTACTGCGATGGCTCTAAAGAAGTGTTCCAATTCTTAAAACACGAAATTTTTCTTTCTCTTGTTTTAAATACGTATCATTGATATAGGCTATATGAGATATTTAAAGGTATTACATTGGTAATTTAATTATTTATAAATAGACAGTTCTGTTTTTGGTGAAAAATATACATTTGTTTAAATGCGCATCTATATTTTTTCACAAAATATTCTCAAACCAAGATGTCATGTATGAAGTCGGTTAAATAAAAACTCATTCATCGACTTCACGTAATTCATAGCGCGGGGTAATTTTAAAACCGGATAAATAAATTTGATTGAATATATTTTACCATTATAGTACAAATTTGATGGAGGAAGGCGGGTAGGCGCGCGCTTACCTCAAATTCATCTCTCCGTTAACCAGGAGAGTCAAAATGTTGGACAGGTTCCCGCCGGGACAGCAACCACACAGTAGCACTGCGATAGCTGCTACATCGTCCAGTGAAAAGGCTAGGGCCAAGAGGAACGCCACCAGGGGCATGATGGCGAACTGGCATACAAGAGCCAGCAGCACTCCGATAGGCCTGCGGATGTGGTCCCCGAGCTGGCTTATTTCAACGGTGCAGCCCAAGCCGAGCATCGTAAAGCAAAAAACCATCCCTACAAATACATTGATACCGTGGCTTAGCGGAGAGTCCCAAAACGCAACAACAAGTTTGTCGGTGGCATAGGTGACAGGAGGATGATCTCCAAGAAAGTGCACTGGGGCGGTATTTTTCAAAGCGCTGGTCATCAGTGATACCGGATCACTGGTGACTTGTAATCCAGCGCTGACAATGTCTTCGGAAAACCTGTTAGAAGCTCGCGTAATGTTCTCCTCATTTACGGTTAAGTTAGAAAAAGGAGTTATATTCATCGGCAAAAAAGTTTCATTGTCTGCAACGCTTAGATTTTCCATCGTTACCTGAGAAACCTCCCTAGAGAGTTTATCAAATAATGTGGGGTATGTGTCCCCTGTTGGTCCGAGCGGAGCAATCGGGTCCCTTAGCGGTGCATCGTCACCGTCCCTTGTCGCCAATGGCTGAAGGAGAACCGAGACTTATTTAGAGAATGTGTGTGCATCAAAGGGGTGGTCTGAGCTATAAACCGATCCCGTCAAGAAGGCTGGTTTTCCAACCATGCTGATTGGTCCGCCCTAAGTGCCAGCCGACCCGAACGTTGTTGGAAGGGTCTCTTATCGTCGTCGAGAAGGGAGTATGGAGGTTGGTCTACGTGGATCCCGTCGCGCTTATCTGCGCCTGCAAATGGAAAACGCCTTTGGACTGTGGGCGAGCGTGCTACGGTTTCCCATAAGTCGTATTTCGTTACAGTTGGAGAATTGTGCACTTAATAAAAAATTTAAAGAAACACCCGATTCTGATTGAATAGTATCAAGTATATATCGTTGTCTCCATTCAGGCGCTTGCCAGGTATTTTGGGGTATAGTGTTTCATTGACTGTCCAGACAGTGCGTATCGGGTAGGCAAACGCTGCAATGTGAATGATGTTAAAATTACCGGCTAGGTTATTTCCCCGGTGATTGTCAGGCCTGGTGGGTGTCAGAGTTCACGAGTAATCGCCCTAATGACGCTTAGCATCCTTTCATCAGAAATCGTGCCGTTTAGATAAAAAAAAAAATTAGACGCTATATTTGTTTTAATTGGATTTCATCAGCGATTGATGCCTCTTTTAACGTGTTGCATTGCCAATGCTATTAAAAGCCAACACGCATATATGCCTTAAGCTCTCTTCAGTTGTGTGGAATTAAATTGTGTACCTGATGCACAAAGTGTTTATGTTTTTGTATTTCATTGTGTTCTGGTAACGCATAATCCCGTTTAGATTTCCTCCTTTTAATTTACCTGCTTTGACCTAGAATTTGCAGCTTGTGCCAACAATCACCTCGGCAATTTAGAAATGGCCCTCGTCAGTCCGACTCATGTACCGCGCATAGTGCATTTATATATATATATATATATAAAAAAAATGAACAATGTATTTTCTTAAACTATATGGGAATAAATAAGTGAGAGGAGGGTTTAAAACATCCCGGATTCAGGACTGTCGTTTTTCTGACGCTCACTCCGGACGCCGTCTCCTGGACTGGATTCTTCTGCATGTCACTCAGCAGTTTTAGGAGTTTATCAGTGCATCCGCAACATTCAGATTAACTAGTAAGTCGTATTGTTTTTGTTGTAGCTACGTAAGAGGTACGTTTCTGGCACTGTTAATAAAATGTATCCCTTTTGCGCAACATAAATGAGTAAAAGACGTGTGGTCGGTCGGCATTGTGGTGCTTTTGCACCGTTCTTTCGCTATAGTCGATATGAGTTTTGTCACGTCGAGAAAGCTGTCGAAAGATACATCAAACGTCAGTCACGAGTCTGTCAGTCTCCTTTCTAAAAGGAATATTATACCCCTCCGCGATAGGATGAGCTCCGTCGAACCAGAGCAGCGTACAATTCGCCGTACTGTATGTTACTTAGGCCAGCTGTTTACATATAGACGAATTTTAAATTCGTGTAGTCACACCTTTTCGACCATGCACTTGTTAGACGGTCAACTCTGTAAGGGATTTTTAAAACGCTTCTTGATCAAGACTGTTTCTTACCAGCGAAACATTAAGTTTTCACTGAGTGCACGCTGCACATACGGAACAGCTCATGTCGAGCTATTGTAAATGGCTGTTTTACTCCAAACGACGACTTAATGCTTCCGACAGCGCTGGGAGTCACTGCATGCAATGGTCTGCTTGGCTCAGGAGCCTTCCAATTTCATCTATACTATACGACATGCACTCTTGCAAAGGATGATTTACATTTCAGTTTAAAAGGGGTGCAAGTCATTACGCGATGGCACGCAATTACAGAACATTTCAGCATCTGAATTTCTCTGGTAGGAAGCATAAGAAACACTTTTAGAAGGAAACTTTAAATCTGAAAGTTTTCGAGGACGCTGGAAATGCAGAATAACCCCGGATCGGATTCGTTTTTGGTGAAATAGCACTACCCGTAATCGGTGGCTATGTGGTACCAAATTCACAATGTGTGTTGATTTTTGATGTTTTGAGAAGTATAAAGCATCGCAGAAAATGTGATCGCGTGGTTCATTTGAGGGGATGTGTTTATTTGTGGTCTTTATTTTTCTGATTTTCGCTTAGCAGCAGGTGCTTTTATTATGCTCGTTTTCCCGGTGATTTTGAGATTATAAAATGATATAGAAACCCATTTCTAGCTATTGATTAGAACAGGGGCTGAGTTAATTTTACCTGAGGCTTGAGTTATTTTGAAGGAAGATTGACATCGGGGCTAAAACACCCGGGGCTAGGCTGGACTATACCCTCGAGTGATCAGACCTAGCGACGTCCATGAACCCGATAGATTACATTTTCAAGTTTTCAGTCGTAAGCCTGAAACAGACCTCACGACGAGAGAATGATCCTTATGCTTAATTTATTATTATATACATCCATGAATAAAGGCCTAGGAATACAGATACATAAAAGTTTCCTGATTTTGTTATGCGGTAATAAGAAATACGTTCACCACCTATCAGCTGGACAGAGCGGAATACGCCTGTATTTGCCAGACAGGACAATCGGTGGCGCAGACCTTTTCAGATGTTTGTAGAAGGACTGTTATCTACCCACTGTTCAAAATGGCAGTTTATATCTCCCTACATGTGAAATTATGTGGTTCCTTCTCATGTATTAGGCGTGTTCCAGTGAGTAATAATGATGCAGAGGCCGAGATTTCAGGGAGAGTATAAATCCAGACCAAGATTTTGTTTCAACCAACCGGTTGAGTATAAAGAGTCACAGTCACAGAGTACTCAACTGATTGGTTGAAACAAAATCCTGGTCTGCAATTTCTATTCTCTGGACCTGAAATCTCCACCTCTGCACTGATGCATCAAACCTTCAGGTTTGGGGGTTAAAATCCCGCCTGAGGATGAAGTGTATTAATATCTTCAAGTAGTTGAAGTGATTTTTAACCCAGAAACATGTTCTGAGTTGCCCATTGAGGGGATCATGATATAAAGATTACATACAAATGATATGAAGATTATATAAAGACACAATGGGTGATTATCTAATAACGCAACTAACTGAAACAGGAACTGTCTAGGGCACTGGCAGGGCAGGGTGACCTGACCTAGACGGTTGGAAGTCGAGTCAGATGGCGTAACCGAATCTTGCTCATTTTTAGTATAATACAAGGAGAGTTATAAAATGCAGATGCAATAAAAATGCTGAAAAGGGGGGACATGTACTAATGGAATTAACTGGAGCAAATGTCAAAAATTGTTGTGGTCACATAGATGGAAAAGTACCAGAAAGAGGGGGGGACGCCCCTATGGGCTATAAAGGGACAGACTTAACAACACATTGTTGAGCTTCTTTCTGTACATGCTGAACGTATGTCAGTGGTCGCTCCTGATTGCAATCGATCAGAGAATAAACCGGTGACTTGCAACTTCTCCTCGTCTCTTCCTGAATCTCTTCTCATCAACAGACCCAGCTGGAGATGGTGAACTCCAACAATTTGGGGGCTCGTCCGGGATGAGTCAGAGATTCCTAAGATTTGGCTAAGTGTTGACGCAGCCTACTCGGACATGGAAAACTGCAGGCCCGAATTGAAGAGGTAAGCAGAGCCTGTTATACCAAAATCTGCATATTGGCTATCTCGAATTAAGCAGTTTGAAGTGTCCAGTGGCTCGTCGGGAAATTGGGACGGAGGAGAATTTGCATGTATTGAGTGCATGTATTGTCTCTATGAATTATGTGCATGTATTGTGTGCAGGCATAGCGTAGACAGGTAATAGGACCTCGGTGAGCGGAGTGTCCTTGGTTTGGCAACCCCACTATTTGCTGACGAGCGGTAGGAAAGCTGGGTGTGTGAGGCCCGGAGAATTTAGGACCCCCAAACTACAGTTTGGCTAGGGGGAAAAGGTCCCCCTCTATAAAACGGGTTGGAGTCCCGAGGTGAATAGCCCTCGAAGTACCG
>JAODKF010000001.1:21226880-21240462 GCA_026779585.1 Mormyrus proboscirostris
GCTTTATGTGTGAGCAAGGTTGTGGGCTCTTCCTGACCTGGGTGGTCCCTATTTGCTCTCTGTTGGTTAGACTTGCCTGTGACTCTGCTGTCATTGCTTGCGGTCTTACAGTTTGTCAGAATCAAAGGGGAGTTCTCAGCAATTGGATGCCCAAAAGCCTGCCAGCCCGGCTGCACCCACTGACTCATTAAGGGCAGGGCCGGCAGGTACCTCGGGCGGTCATTACAACTTCTGATCAGGACCTTGCCTAGGGTGAGTTCTGAGAACTGCCCTGGCTTGGACTCTCATCAGAGTGGGTGACACCTGAAGGCTATTTTGCTGGCCTTGGTCGGGTCAGAACACAGGTAGTGTAGCCGATAAGCTGAGCCCCACCTGGGTTGTCTCAGCTGTGTGTACAGAACACCCCCTTCCAAGTTGACATTGCTGGGGATCAGGGGGGTGTCGGCTGGGAGTGGGCCTGTTTGACTGGAATTGAGCTTGTGGGACGTGCCCTGTTTGGGGGAGACTCAACCCCAAGTCACGGTTGACCATAGTCTCATTGTTTTGAAGTTGCCGATTTATGTATTGGTGGTGTTTGCTAGTAGGACATTACACTACAATAAGGAGGTGTACTAAGTGCGGGTGGGTGAACCCACATCCGGAGGCAAAAGCGCTGCTAGATAAGGGGTCAAAACAGTCAGAGAAATCAAAAAAATGGACCACGAATTTGATCGGGAAATAGATGACGGGGGATTGGTGCCCCCTAAAAATGCGGTATGGAAGCCACTTGCAAAGTAGATGCAGGTGGTGAAGGATGCCGTAGAAGGGGCAGTCAAAGAAAGAGATAAGGAGAAGGAGGTAGCTGATGCCTGGGCGCGCATGTGTGGAGCGGTCCGGAGTGCCGGACATCGGGTAGAAGACAGGCGTTCATTGGGGGAGTTATTGTGGAAGAAGGAGAGAGAGCATGCTAGTCAGAGAGATGAAGCAGTATGGAAGAGGGCGAAAGTGACCATCATGCAAAAAGGGAAGTGGAGAAAAGAGGAAGAGAGGCATGAGAGAGAAAGGAGAGTGTGGGCGAGGTTATCCATATTTTGGCAGGGGACTGATCACCTCCACAGTGAGGAGAAGGAGGGGTGTAAGCCACCACCTCCTGAAAAGAACACACGAATGAATTGTGATCGTCTCCCTGCGTACACATGTCGAGAGGCACCTCCAATGGCGCCCCCGGCTCACATGTGCCCTGTGATTAATATCACGGGAGGAGCCCTCCACATACGAACACAGGATACCCAGGAGGGCTCAGACAGTGCCCGATCTGAGAAGGTAGAGTCAGACCAAGACTCAGAGGTAGGATCTGAGTGCCCTAGTCAAGGAAAAGAAGATAAGACAGATTTATGCGAGGGTGCACGGGCACCAGAGCAGTCTGCATTTCACAACAGGATGCTGAGAGAACAGACAGAGGAACTTGGAGGGAGTGGATGTGGTAGACCTCCCACACAGGGGAGAGAGCTAGCCCATTGTGGTCAGAAGGAAGATGAGGCAGAAGAGGCCCCGCAAGTGGAAGGACTCAGCGAGGAATACATAGAGAAATCACAGGGCCCGTCCAGAAGTAAGTATGGCCTGCGCTCCATTTCCAAGCAGCTCCCCTTACTGTGGGGAGCAGGTGGCAGAAGGAAAAGATACAAACCTTTTTCTATAGGAGATGTGCAGGCCTTAGCGGACAAAATGCCTCCCCCAGCTGAGGGGGGAGGACTGTGGATGGATAAGTTAGATCAACTCACTCAGGGTACTAAGCTTGCCCTGGGAGATTTCCGGGCGGTGGCAGCCCGTGGCTTGACTAGGCATTCTCTACAACAGGGCTCTTCAACTCTGGACCTCGATTCCAAATCCAGGCCTTGTTTTCAGTTCTCCCAGGTAGTTAGTTTAATAATTACTGATTCTGATTGGTCAGAGGCTTCACACCTGATTCACAGGTAAAGGAAGGCTGGAAAACCAGCAGTGCTCGGACCTCGAGGACCGTGAGTTGAGTAGCCCTGCTCTACAAGATCTGGAAGCCAGAGCAGGGATCACTACATGTGCAGATAGACTGCGACTGACGGCCATAGTATCGGACCTGGGTGATGCCGTGAGAGAGATGTTCCCTGCCACTAGTGGGGCAGCTGTTCCCAAATTTACATGGGACCCCAAATTACACCTGAGAGAATACTTGGATAAATGTAGAGACGATTGGACCCGCCGAACCGGGTGCCTCCCGGGACAGGCGGGGGTGCAGCGGGAATGGTTTCAGCGGGCAGTGATGGAGGGACTACCAGAGGGAGTTAATGCAGTTATATTGAGCAACCCGGACCTCCCAGGGGCGGACTCACAGGTGTGGGACGGGAGGAAGCGAGTAAGGAAGAGACCGACCTCAAGAAACTGAAGACACAGTTGCTGAAGCTGCAGGTGGGCGAAGCAAGGCAAAAGGCCAATGAAACCAAAAAGAAAGGACAGGGAAAGCAGATGGTGGTGGGGGTTCCCCCAGAGGGACCACCCATATACCCGCCTGGCCCTTGGAACGGGCCCCCCACCTACCGACAGGGAGGGTGGGGCCAGCAATGGGGAAGTTCCCGGGGCAATTTAGGCCGAGGTCATGGGGGCCGAGGCTGGGGAAGGGGCGCGCCGCAAAGGGGACCACCGTCAGGTGTCTGTTTCAGGTGCGGGGCAGAAGGACACCAGAGCAGAAATTGCCCAGCAGGGCTCCCGGGCAATGTGCACGGTAGGGGAGGCCCTCCTGGGAACCAGGTGATGGCCCCCAACCCACAGGCGGCTCCCGCAGCTGGACAATACCTGGCAACAGGCGAAGGGGAGTGGGAATGGTACCCCCGGGCAGCCTGGGACGCAGGGGAGGCAGACCCCATGCTGTCCCTTATGGTCATGGACACAGAACTGCCGTTCTTGGTAGACACAGGTGCCACGTATTCCACCCTTAACGTGATACCCGAAAAACACCATCTGTCTACCTCAACAGTGACCGTCGTGGGCTTCTTGGGGGAGGAACAGAAACTGCCAGTGATAAAGCCGGTGAAGGTCGCGGTGTGGAGACAGACCTTCCTCCACCCGTTCGTGGTGTCGTCTTCAGCCCCGGTGAACCTCCTAGGACGGGACATGCTGGTGATACTGGGAGCTTCAAGGGCCTCCTACGGACCAGGTTGTTGGAGCCCTCCACGTCTCAGTGGAATACCCCTATCCTCCAGGTGGAAAAAGCCGACACAGGAAAATTTCGAATGGCCCATGACTTGAGTGCAAGTCATTAACCTCCTGCTCCCCCCCCACTGTTCCAGTTCCAAACCCACATGTCACTCTAACTAATCTGACCCCACAACAGAAATGGTTCACATGCATTGATTTGGCAAATGCCTTTTTCTGTCTGCCCTTGGCAGAGCACTGTAGGGACATCTTCTCTTTTACTTACAAGGGCAGGCGGCTGAGGTACACCCGTCTGCCTCAGGGGTTATTTCCCCAGGTATCTTAACCAGGTCCTAAAGCAGACTCTGCAGGGGTGTTCTTTCTGGAAGGTGTCACCCTCGTCCAATACGTCGATGATCTCCTGATTGCTGCCTCGACAGCGGAGGCGGCCTTCTAGGCCACCAAGTCAGTGCTGCTCCGACTGTCAGAAAAAGGCTTTAAGGTCAGTAAGGACAAACTGCAAATTGCTAGATGGTGCAGGGACATGTGCGGCATTGCGCGACCTGTACCTTGCACAATTCGCGACCCACAGTTAAGCCAGAAAGAGGGCAGTTCCCTGTGTGCGTTCAGCCAGGAGAAGAGGTCATCATAGATTACACGGACATGGTCATTCCAGCGAGAGGGTTCAGGTATGTGTTGGTGTGTGTGGATGCATTCTCTGGATGGCTGGAGGCATGGCCTACAAAGAAGGAGGATGGGGCATCTGTGGTGGGGTTTCTGATCAATCAGTACATACCGCGACACGGGTTTCCCAATAGGATTCGGTCAGACAGTGGGTCCCATTTTAAGAACGAGTACCTTCAGACGGTGGAGAAAGCCTTAGGCTTAAGGCATGCGTTCGGGACTGTATATTACCCACAGTCCCAGGGAAAAGTGGAACGAATGAACCAGACAATAAAACAAAAATTGGCAAAAATCTGTGCGCAGACCAAAATGAATTGGCTTGATGCTTTACCTATGGCACTGATGTCAATAAGGTGTTCTATAAAATGGGGAAACCGGGTTCACCCCCTTTGAGCTCCAGACAGGCAGGCAATTCCCAGGACCCCAGAAAGGGTTAACCTGGACCCCCAAGAAAAAGGGAGTGTGAAATCCCAGGGCATATTATGATGGTTTGCAAGTTCTCGTTGCAGATTTCTCCAAACAGGTCCAGGAGGCAAAACCAGACAATCCACCCCCACACCACATATGGCGGAGTGGGTCCTCCTGAAGGTCATCGAACGAAAGTGGTCAGAGCCCAGGAGGACCAGTCCCTTCCAGGTCAGTGAGAGGAAGACACACGCGGTCCGTCTGAAAGGCAAAGGTGACACGTGGTTTCACTGGAGCCAGCGTGCGGCTGCAGAGGACCCCGGCAGAACCACAGCGGAGATTCAGGAGACCCTGGGAAAAGAAACCCAGAGCGTCAGTTCGGCTGAACCAGACGCAACTCAGGTCTCTGCTCAAGTGATTATTCTGCCCTTCTTTTGAGAGGATCAGCAGGGTAGTCTACCCCTGACTGATTGAAGAAATCGACATCTCATCCGTCGCAGATCACCAGGACCAGGATGCAGAGACCCAGGATGAAGAGGGGAAAAGTGGGGGGAATCAATGTATTATGTGTGATGCTTAGACTGTTGACACTACTATTACTTTCCACTGTCCAAACAGGAGCTGGCTCTAGGTGTGTGGGTCAGGCGGGAGAGGCGTACCGGATGAATTCAAATTGGCTGACCAGGTCGCAGCGGGATTTGAGAATCTTCCCATAGTGGTGGCCCTATTCCCCATCACCCCCAAGAAAAATGTGGATCGTAATAACTATGTCCACTACAATATCTTGTGCCTCTCTAATTTGACTAGAGACGTGGTGGCAGGCCTAGTGGAGCAACTGGGCCTCACCTCTTTGATGGCGGTGCAGAACAGACTTGCCCTGGGCATGTTGTTAGCTGAAAAGGGGAGTGTGTGCTATGTTCGGGGAGGTCTGCTGCACTTTTATTCCCGTTAACACCGCATCAGACAGCTCCATAATCAGGGCCCTCGAGGGTCTCCGGACCCTCTCCAAAACGATGCACGAACACCCCGGGATTAATAAACTTTGAGATGACTGGCTTACCTCTGTGTTTGGACAGTGGAAAGGTGTGAAGGCTTTGTTTTTATTACCCATAGCTACTTTTGCTGCAATCTTAGTTACTTGCGGGTGTTGCTGTATTCCCTGCATGCGCATGCTGTCAGTTCGTCTCATTACCACCGTAATAGAGAAACGAGATACCACCTATGCAAAGGAGAACAACAGTCCTCCTGAAGGCATTGAACTAGCCCATCATTAGGGTGATCTCCTTGTGGAGATCAAAAGGGGGAACGCAGAATTTTCCAAATCAAGGCTTATAATCAATGCTTCTACTCAGGGTGATCTCCTAATGGAGATCAAAAGGGGGAAATTGAGGGTATCATGATATAAAGATTACATACAAATGATATGAAGATTATATAAAGACACAATGGGTGATTATCTAATAACGCAACTAACCGAAACAGGAACTGTCTAGGGCGCTGGCAGGGCAGGGTGACCTGACCTAGACGGTTGGAAGTCGAGTCAGATGGCGTAACCGAATCTTGCTTATTTTTAGTATAATACAAGGAGAGTTATAAAATGCTGATGCAATAAAAATGGTGAAAAGGGGGGACATGTACTAATGGAATTAACTGGAGCAAATGTCAAAAATTGTTGTGGTCACATAGATGGAAAAATACCAAAAAGATGAGGGGACGCCCTTATGGGCTATAAAGGGACAGACTTAACACATTGTTGAGCTTCTTTCTGTACATGCTGAACGTATGTCAGTGGTCGCTCCTGATTGCAATCGATCAGAGAATAAACCGGTGACTTGCAACTTCTCCTCGTCTCTTCCTGAATCTCTTCTCATCAACAGACCCAGCTGGAGATGGTGAAGTCCAACACCATAAAGTATGATTATGCATGTGGCCCGCAACTACCATTCTGTGCAGGGGTACCTCAGCCTTGTACTCTACTGTATACTGCCTTTGCTCCCACGTGAAGTAGATCAGAAGTGGTTAGAAGATCCTACGATGTATTTGATTGCATTTATTTAGGTATGAGTTACTTAATCTGTTCTTTGGAAGCCCCAGATGCGCGATTAATTGCGTAACTAAACTGGTAAATTGTGAAAGCTGGAGTGATTCAGCATTCAGGCTGTCGTACCACAGAGCTCATTTTGCGGCTGAGTCACGTCCTATTTGCCACCTTAGCTGGCCTTGATTATTCTGCTGACTGAATAATTCTGCCACCTCAACTGGAGTAATTTAAACGCGGGTTTTAATCAAATCCTGCAAATGTTATGTAATAATGCTATAGCCTATTAAACATTTACTTTGTTGATGTATGTCGAGTTAACTTATATTATAGGTCTAAACAGTTTAAGCACTAAATATAAAACCTGAATTTACTATTCTCTAAGCAACACTTTTATTAGTATGAAGAACATAAACCCGGTTTTGTTCCGAGACAAACGAACTGTTATACACTAAAATGCAAGTCATAGCTGAAATTAGCTTTGTCGTCAGCAGATGGCAGCATCGTACCATTATTTTTCCAGCTCGGTTGTGCTCCATCTTGATCCCTTTTGCTACCTGGAACAGGCTCCAGAATCGAGGCAAGTTTTGGTGCAACTCTTTTTAAATATCCACCCCCTATTATAACAACTACCCGTTATATTTCTCCTTAATGACTTTTGCACTGATTGATACTAAATATAACTCAGTAATTCTAATTCATGTAATACAACTGTGACACTTAAAGGCTTTGTGCGTGACGTTACACAATAAAATTACAGACACACAGCAAAGGGCAGTTGCAGCTGAACTTTTATTTTAATTGTGATTTTACATGGGGAAACAATGTCTGTGACGATATAAAAGTCTGTAAACAAACAAATCACACAAAATGGCAATGTTTGTCCCCTAGCATCAACTGCCTTAGCAACAACCGCCCTGACAACCAGCTGATTTAAAGGCTGACTGATGATGGGTGCCGTCTCATCAATAAATAGTCTTTCTTACAGATTATTCACTTTTACATACCAAGGCGCATATTCTACATACTTTTTAGGAGTGCTTTTAGGTATCATTAAAGGGCAAATACAGTGGTTTTCTGATAAATAGTAAAATAGAACAATTCAAAATGTATGCATAACTGGTACCTGACATTCTCTTTGATGCCTGAAAACAGTGAACATGCAGCTGTAAAGCCAGGGCAAATCACTGTTTGGACAGGCCACTGACAAGCAGAGGGTATGTCCAATCAAGGACACTCCCAGTGTTTATCCAATAACTGTAGGTGCCCTTTAATGTATTTTTTAAAAGAAACCAGAAAAGACTATTTGCTGAGAAATGTAGAAACTTCAAGCAATACTGGGGTCAGCAGACCCTACATAAATATATTGGCAAATAAAAGTGGTTGGCACCAACAAAAAGCACATTCAAAAAAACCCTCGTAACTGGATTAAATCATAGGCACTAATTATTTCATAAATTGTTAAGCCACACCTCCACAGTTTACTGGACCCACCTCCTGCACCCACTTCTAATCTAAGCCCACTCTCTATGGGCCATGATATAGATACAGAACTCTTTGTTGGCTTGTGACATGAAATGACATGGAGTTACTCACACCGCAGCTCAAGCTTCATACTTCATGCAGACATCAGGGAACATACAGGACTAGGGGAGGCTGTGTGTGCTTGTGTGTGAGAGATACAGAGATTCTAGCCAGGAAAAGCTGCATCTGTCCATTCAATAGTGTGCAGGATGGACCAGCAGCACTGAGTCTAATTGTCCAAGATGAGATCATGAGTGAGGATGTCCTGATCAGCCTTGACTATCGGCAGTCCTGGAGGATGCATGCCCCCTACTGGTGGTTGAACAACCCTGACAACCAATTGCTTTTCAATATGTCAGCTGACCTAATTATGGTTTTACCTCAGTCAAATCAAAAGTCTGAGACGTACAGCCCAGTCTGGTAGCCTGTTATAACTGTGGTCAACGTTTACATCAACCAGGAGTCATAGAGGGATTTAGTCCACAGCTGAATTGTTGGATAGGTCACAGCCCAAAAGCCAAGAGGAAATGATGACCTGAGAGCAATCCTGTTAGCTGGTGCTGATATGGACTGTGACACTTCAATTTAAGTACAGTGTCAAATTATTTTACTGGAATTCCCCACCTGAAAACACAACCACAGCAACACACTTTAAGAGAGCATCTTTGCTTTCAATGTTTAAAAGTAATTTTCTAAATAAATTTAGCATGTATGTATAATATATATTCAAATCAAAATCTGTTAAATAAATTCAAATAAATAAATTACAAAAGTCAAAACATGAAAATTAGTCCTGGATGGCCATTTCTCATTATTCAGAGTCATGCAGAGGTAAGTTCAGATGCCTAAGCAACATCAGACAAAACTGCTAGTTAAGACTGGAGCCTCCATCTGCCAGCTCAGTGAAGCGGGGAGTCAGGCAAAGCAGAGAGGCAGGGAGAAAGGAGAGGACTGCAGAAGAGGAGAAAGGCATGTAGAGGGGAACAGACAGATGGAGAGATGAAGAGAGTGAAAAATCAAGAGGATCAGAGAGAAATTAGTAATGGACAGAAGCAGGAAGTCATAGTGACTCAGGTAACAATGCAACATAAAACAGGAAAGACAGAACAAAACTGATCGATGGGTGATATAATCAATGGTTAAAGTAAATGGGAACCATTTCCTGGCTGATGCTCTGAAGTGGATGAAGAAGCTTCCTATTTAATGGAGCAGAGGGGCAAGCTAGACCATGGCCACTGGGGGGCACTATGCTACCCTCCTGTAACTGGCAGACGAGTGTTAATGGGGGGTTGAGGGGATGCAAGCCATAAAAATGATTTGGATAAACTTAGGCACTTCGTAGGCATGACATGGGTTCAGGGGGCCGGAGGTAATCAGCTTGCCCCTCAGTGGCCCTTCGGGCAGAGGCCACCTGTACAGGCTCCAGTGTAGGAGGGCCCCTGCATAGTTACAGAACAGAGCCTCAGCACAGTAAACTCCAGCACAGAAGCCAGAAGCAGGCTGTCCGGCAGACTCCCAGGCTGGACCTTCCTCCCTCAGACAGCAGTGTGTGACTGAATAGCCCGATGGTTCCTTTGCCCTCACCTTCACCCCACCACACACACCACACATGCCATTGGCTGTGATGGGCACGTCACATGATTTGAGTCGTAGGTTCTTTGGCTTTCTGTGGGACCAGGGGTAAGGGGTGGATTCTGATTGCGCAGTGTCCGTGTGAGTTTCAATGCTTCTGTTTTCTGCTCTTCCACCAATAAAGTGCCACACTTTTGACCAGTAGACCAATCGGCTCCATAGCAGCTAGTAGCAGCCCTCCTTCCAGCTGTCATCCTTCATTCCGCCGAAGGTCCGGGGAGCAGGTAGTGACCTGGGGGCAGGAGAATGCTGGGTGGGTGCACGTGCATATCAAAAAGTAAATATAGTCGTGGCCAAAAGTTTTGAGAATGACACAAATATTAAGTCTGCTGCCTCAGTTTTTATGATGGCAATTTATATATACTCCAGAATGTAATGAAGAGTGATCAGATGAATTGTAAAGTCCCTCTTTGCCATGAATATGAACTTAATCCCAAAAAAGCCATTTCCACTGCATTTCAACCCGATCACAAAAGGACCTGCTGGCATCATTGCAGTGATTCTCTTGTTAACACAGGCGAGAGTGTTGATGAGGACAAGGCTGGAGATCACTCTGTCATGCTGATTGAGTTAGAATAGCAGACTGGATGCTTTAAAAGGAGGGTGGTGCTTGAAATCATTGTTCTTCCTCTGATAACCATGGTTACCTGCAAGGAAATGTGCAGTCATCATTGCTTTGCACAAAAAGGGCTTCACAGGCAAGGATATTGCTGCTAGTAAGATTACACCTAAATCAACTATTTATTGGCTCATCAAGAACTTCAAGGAATGAGGTTCAATTGTTGTGAAGAAGGCTTCAGGGCATCCAAGAGAGTCCAGCAAGTGCCAGGACCATCTCCTAAAGTTCATTTAGCTGTGGGATTTGGGCACCACCAGTGCAGAGCTTGCTCAGGAAAGGCAGCAGGCTGTGCCTAAGATCACAGCCATGAATGAAGAATGGTACCAAACATCCTTCGAGAGCAACTTCTCCCAACCATCCAAGAACAGTTTGATGACAAACAATGCCTTTTCCAGCATGATAGAGCACCGTGCCGTATGACAAAAGTGATAACTAAGCAGCTCTAGGTACAAAACATTGACATTCTGGGTCCATGCCCAGGAAACTAGACCATAATCCCATTTGAAACTTGTGGTCAATCCTGAAGAGGCAGGAGGACAAACAAAAACCCAAAAATTCTGACAAAGTCCAAGCATTGATTATGCAAGAATGGGCTGCCATCAGTCAGGATTTGGCCCAGAAGTTGATTGACAGCATGGCAGAGCCTTTGACATTTATAAAATGCTTGTAATTATACTTCAGCATGCCATAGAAACACCTGTCAAAAAGATCTACAAACTCTGAAGCAGTAAACTTTGTGAAAACCAATACTTGCGTCATTCTCAACTTTTGGCCATGACTGTAATTCCTGGTGACCATTTACTACACACATTATGGGAGACCTGTGCTCCTGAACACTAATTACATGTTCAGATAAAGTACTTTTTACTTTTTCATCTGATTGGCAGGTTCTGAGGCTGCCTCCCCTTCGGATGGAGTGACATCTGCTGGGGACAGGAAGAAGTGGGAGCCAGGGGATCCTCCCCTGATCCCTGTAGCCCAGCTGACTCTGGAGGAGACCTACATTGGCTCTGATGGTGAGTGATGCCAGAATAGGCCAATCTGTAGATTGTTAGTGTCCCTGGGAGGGTCCAGGCCCTGAACTACAACCCCTGGATCCTTGTAAGTGGCTCATTCAGGAAGGCTCTGCTCATCTGTCTCTGTAGAGATAACAGCAGGAGAGGTGATACAGCCGGTGGGGCTGGATGAGGTCCCCAGGAGGGCTTGGGGGCGGAGTCCAGACACCCAGGTGCTCAAGGTTCTGCAGGAGGCAGAGCTGCAGCCACTCACCCTGATGGATTCCAGTGTCCAGTCAAACATGTCTTCCACAGGTCAGGACTGTTTTGCATTGCAGTGATGGTTTGCAAACACATCGACGCTTTTACTGAGCTTGCAACATGCTTGTCCTCAATTGCAATCCCCATACCCCCAATTGCTGTGTGAGTAACGTATCGAACATTTCGTTGCAGAAAGCCAAAAAGCAGACAGCTTAGCTGATGTTACCGAAGCCACGCTGGTGAATTCGGCATTAGCAAGTCCCAGGTCTCCGGGTCCGAGTTCAGAACCCGGAGGTCAGGGGGAGCAGGAAACCAAACCAGATGAGGAAGGAGCTGAAGAACCTACCTTAGTCATACCTGTAATGGCAGGAGAAGGAGGAGGTGAAGTGTCTGTCTTTTGTAACAGACCCTCTCTCACACACTCACAGACTCGTATGCTATTTATCCCATTTCCTCCCATTTTGCTGTAATTGACAAGCCCAACTCCAAAGTGACAGAACCCAAAATGCTAAATGTTTTTTGAAGAAGTAGGTGAAGTTTTAAAAAGCACTTTATTTGTGAGGAGGTGCCTCTCTCAGGGTTTGCTAACAAGTCCTGTGGATGGACTCACCTGGTCTAAGGTGCAGGATGATGCTACACACAGGAAAGGTGCTGTAGTGCAGATGAAGGTGGTGACCTTTCCCACATCGCTGAGGGATGTTCACCTGGATCCTGTGTGTGTCTGTGTGTGGGGAGAGCAGAAGCACAGGATGATGATGTGGATGTGGAGGTGCTGGAGGTGGAGGAGTGCCCAAAGCAGGCCTTGGGCCCCCCAGCTGAAGTAGTGCAGGCCTGGGAGCAGAAGGCCCCCTCACAGCACCCCCAGCCCAGGTGAGTGTGGGGTATAAAGTACATTAGTCAGATATGTCTCCTTACTGAGGAAAGAGAGATTTCACTTGTTTGTACATTTTGCCTTTTCATTTTTAAAAATCTCTGCATATCAAAGGTGCTTTAGCTTCTGAAGTTCTTACTGTAGAAGTGATCAACTGAATTTTTATCAGGGAGGATTTATTACTTGGCAAGTCTTTATTTGTTTCCGGAAAACAGGTGGGCATTTGAATATTGTGTTCATTTTTGTGTTCCATTCCAGACCAGCAGAGGGCAGTGTTTCACCTCCAGATTCCAGCCTGGAGAAGCAGTGTTCACAGACAGACTCTGCAGGTCAGCAGACATACTCCTAGCAAGTTTTCTCTGTTGGGGAGGTTATTGCAAAATTGCAGCATGCAGTCATTAAATTATTTGCTTATGCCTTAATAGCCAGCAGTGTCTGTGGCATTTTGTCCAGTCGGCTTTAAAGTGATGCAGTATCGCTTTAAGATGGTATGTTGAGATGCAGTATCTTTGTAATGATGGCTTGTTTGAAGATGAAGAATGAAGTCTCAGGGGCTTCTGCTGCTGCCTCTTTAATTAACATACTTGTGGCTGACAGTTTTCCTATATCAGCAACCCTGTGGGGTGAAAACATCTGAGGCCAATAGAGTCAAGATCAATTTTCTTTTGCATTTCCTTTTCAGTCCAGTTTTGTTTTACTCCTAAGTGTCGTTTAGTTTTTAAAATGCATGAATTCATCACGGTAGGGTTGTAACATCTGCGGGTATGAAGGGTTACCCTATTAGCATATTATGTTGTGTTGTATTAGCATATCTGTTAGCATCATTGGGGAGCCCATTCAAGCTAGGGGTTCACATTTCTGTAAATGTATATTTTTAATGTAATGACCTTCCCAAGCATTATTTTTTTACTGTCCTCTGTTACCACCTGCAGGTGCAGAGGGCACACCTGAGGAGCCCCTGTTTCTCAAGCTGTCATCTCCCGCACGCCGGCCCATCACTGCCTTAGCTGCTTTATCAAATCAGTCTTCCCAGGATGATTCAATACCCTCACGGTCCCGCTCTGTGTCGCCCTCTGGGCCGAGGGGCAAGGACGCGCTGCTCATTGGGCTCTCCACCGGCCTCTTTGACGCCAATAACCCAAAGGTCAGACTGCTGTCTCTACTGCCACATAAACGTACTCTTCATTTCGTTGTAATTATTTCTGGTAATTATACCAGTTACTGCATAATCTAGTCAGATGTTTTTAGTAGAGACATTTTAGTCCTGGTGCATAGAGGTCTTGCAAATCTTCTGCCCATCTGAGCAGTTCTGATTCCATATCTTAAGCTTTTCTTCTCAGCCCACATACTAAATGTCTTCTGTTTCTTCGTGTCGAACCTGCTCTGTTTTATGTGACCTACAATGCCGC
>JAODKF010000001.1:21240562-21257401 GCA_026779585.1 Mormyrus proboscirostris
GAGAGCAACTTCTCCCAACCATCCAAGAACAGTTTGATGACAAACAATGCCTTTTCCAGCATGATAGAGCACCGTGCTGTATGACAAAAGTGATAACTACAGTAAGCAGCTCTGGGTACAAAACACTGACATTTTGGGTCCATGGCCAGGAAACCAGACCATAATCCCATTGGGAACTTGTGGTCAATCCTCATGCGACAGGAGGACAAACAAAAACCCACAAATTCCGGCAAACTCCAAGCATTGATTATGCAAGAATGGGCTGCCAGTCAGGATTTGGCCCAGAAGTTGATTGACAGCATGCCAGGGTGAATTGAAAGAGGCCAACACTGAAAATATTGATTCTTTACATAAAACTTAATGTAATTGTCAATAAAAGCCTTTGACACTTAGGAAATGCTTATAATTATACCTCAGTATACCATAGAAACATGTGACAAAATGATGTACAAACACTGAAGCAGCAAACTTTGTGAAAACCATTCTCAAAACTTTTGGTCATGACTGTACTGTTTGTTTCTCTGTGTATTTATGGCTGTGTGTAAACTCCATGGGATATTTTTACACACACATACATAAACATACACAGTGTGTCAGCGCACATGTAGGAGAACGTACCTGCGCACAGGCTGTGCCAGTCGGCTGCGAGGCATTGGGATGCCTCCCCCCGCAGAGGCACTGGGCCGTGGCAGGGCACTGCGGGCGGGGCCCAGGGAGCGGGTGGGCGTGGTGCTGCCGCTGGCAGGTGTGGGCAGGCCAGACGGGATGTGACCTGGAGTGGGTGTGGCCTTGACAGGTTGCCGCAGAGCCAATGGCGAGGGCGTGGACGGGGTGCGGAGCTTGCTGGGTGAGGGGACTTGGCAGGGGTGGGAGGTGGTAATAGAAAATCAGTACAGCGGGTAGAAGTGCAGAGAGGTAACTGAAACATATCTAAGTAGAGATGGGTAAAACAAGACAACAACAAACATTTAAACAGCCCCCCTTATGATACTGAAGGCCACTGCTCTGTCCCATTGAATTACATTAAAAACAAGATCTGCTTTGTCTCATAGAATTACGTTAAAGACCAGGGGTGCGTTTCCCAAAGCCTTAACAATGCCAGGTTGTCAGTCATAGGGGTGGAGGGTATGGCAAAAATGTCATATGACTTTTCAGGCAAGATCATGATCCATTATCTTATCATGATTCTTAGTTTTTAAATACTGTTTTGTAAATTACGATGTAGTTGTAGCAGCTGATAAACTCACATGGGTTCCCCTCACTGTCTGACTATCAGCATACTATTCTTTTGAGGTGGTGAAAAAGTTTTGTCATGCTGCCATTTAATGTGCAAACCTTTGCACTCTTTGCAAATTTTGAGCTGTGTCGGTTTTGAAAAATCCCAACAAGTTCCATAGTACCAATGCCGGGGCCAACTCCTCCGACGTACATGCCGCCAAGTTGCCGAATAAATGTGTTACATGTTGCGCATGGCATGTTTGGATGAAAGGGAGAAAGGAAGAATTCCAAGGCATGTACCTATTGTTTGGTATTACTGGCTTATTGGTTTGTCGAAATGGATTTGGCTGGCAAAACACCTTTGATGCGTGTATGAGCCATAGAACTGCAACAATGTGCACCATAGAACGATCTCCATGAAGGCAGATCAGACAGATTTTAATCATTCACAATCTCATCAAAATCGCACATCCTTTGCTAAATATACCTTCTGTAAGAGACTCTTTCGTAAAGTTGGTTTGAATCACTCTCAGCTATCACTTATCTATGTTGTCAGCTTACACCACTAGAGTGCCCAACTGTCGAGCCACACGCCTCTGAAATCAGCAGCTGCACCTAAGCACATCTAGCTGTTAAGGAATATGTACTCAAATAATTCAACAGTTGTAGTTGGCTAATAATGCTAATACAACAATAATGGGAATATTTTCATGCAAAGAATAAAACTGCACATTACGATGGATGCATGTTGCACTGTACTGAGCATGCAATTGCCTTTTAAATGATATTTTCCAAAATCATATCAGCTGGCAAACAATTAGGGGTTACATAGTAGGAGTCAATATATAGGGAATGACTATGGTGCTGAGTAAGCCCAAACTATGGCAGCGACAACAAGTAGTTGTGCTAAGGGCCAGTAGTGGATGCAGCTAACCGAAGTTAACGGGTTAGTAGTGATGGAAGCTAACTCCAAAACCACTAAAAACTGATAAATTTTATTATATGACTTTAGGTATGTTTTTAATGGCTTCAGAGCCAAAAACCAAAGCATAGCTAGAAAGCTAAAGTTTTAACCTGTTCAACGCTGAAGTCCTATCTGTCTAACTACAGTGATTAGCAGGGGATATCTAGGACTTACCCAATTGGGTATTGTTAGATTCTGTAGAGTCTCCAGAATAAATATGCGTTGAAATTTTCTTTTTTCATGATACTCTCAATGACGCCACTTGGGCACTACTAACATGGTGCCGTTTAACCAGAACTCAGGAGGGTCTCCGCTCTTTATTTCTCTATAGATCTGTCAATCAGAACACGGAAAATAAATACAACCGGGGGCCTGTATCATGTGTTCTCTCTCAGACAGATTACTAATTGTATTTAAGGTAGTTTGGGCTAAATGCAAGTGAACAAAGAAAATCCTTTTAAACTAGGGCACCTTAAATCCAACAAGATATTAGGCTAAGCAAGAAATCTAGCTTCATGATACAGGCCCCTGTTCGCTGCTTAATTCAGGATAACCCAGTTTAAATGGACTGATACCAATCTGAATATTGGATTGGTGCACCCATATTTACAGGTTATGCTATGCTGTTTTAAGCAGTTAGATAATGAAGCACAATGCGCTAGTTGGAAAGTTTTTTATGTTTGAGCAGATGAACAGAAGGAAGAAGAAACTGGTGTAAATATCTGTAAACATCTGTTCTTTTTTCTTTTTACAGTGGAGAGCGATGGTGTTGAGTTCACGGAAGAAACTCCTTTTACAGCTCTGTGTGCTTGTGTTTTTTTAATTATTCATCAGCGCCAAACCCTCCCAAGATTTATACAAGGAATCACTTCCATACTGATCCCCTCTTCCTCCTAGCCCCCAATAATAACAAGGGGGAAGTTGCACAGCAATGGGGGATGCATATATCCTTCATAAATTTAATAGAATATACTACTAATTTATTAAAATTGAGAGCAACAATTTAAATGCATTTGAGATTTTTTTAAAAAAAGTGACATAAGTGCATAATTTACCATGAACAAAACCTTTTTTTCTGCATTGATATCCTTGCAGTACCAGTGTCATGAAACTTGAAGTGGTATCGGTATGGAGGTCATCATTTTGGTATCATGAACACACTACCGTAGATCAAAGTGATCTTTTATGGCCATGTTTGGGATATGTTTACTACCTGATCTTTATGCATCAATTTTTTTTCACAACACAATTTCACAAAAACAAAAAAAGCATGTGATCTGTGCAACCTATCCAATCTGTTCCTTTCAGGTTCAGTTCATGTATATTGTACATGCCTGCATCATTGACATACCCAGGAACAGCTGGCGATCACACTAGATGCGTATTGTGTCCGAGTCTGCCTAACTGTGCTCTGGCTCACCTCATTGAGTGGATCAGGGCACGGTTCAGCATACTGTACACAGTACGGAACTGGTAGTGTGAGTACACCCTAAGTGAAAGACGGTACCATGTGAGGAACCACACTAATCGGTCCCTACATTAATTGGAGTGTTACAATTTAGACCAAACAAGTATTGTGCAGTAATGGTTCTTACAGCTATGCTGCACAATATCGCATTTTGGTACTGGTGCACCTTTGCTAGAGGGGGAGGAGGAGGAGGAATAAGAAACCGGTGTCTACAACCCCCTCCCACACGAGACTCCCTTCATGCTCCCAGTGGTGAAGCAAGGCACCAACTCATTCAACCTATTTTTGGATAATGGATCTCTCCTGCTGAATTAGGTGCCTCAGTCAGGTACCCGAGTTGGTGTCTAAGTTACCACACAACCTTAGCCTTTTTTGGACTTTACCCCTTACACATTTCCTCCCTGCCATTTATTTTGGAGCACATTGGTTTTTTGCATCTTTTCATGGCCGTGTTCATTTTTCTTACACATTTGCACCCCCCACAGTCGACCTTCTTAACCTTCCCCAGTCATTTGGAAGCTTACACTCCACAATCATGAACTGGGATGTTTTCATTTCCTGATTAATGCATTATTTTGAAGCATTCCCACAGTGTTTCATTTATATAAAAAAAAAAAAAAAAAAACACCTCAAATCACATCAAGCAGTTGCTGCATGGAGGGAAATATCGATTTTTGAGCTGTCAACATTGACCAATACAGCTCACGAGGCACGGACAGTTCCTAGTAATGTCACATGTAAGAAGCTATCCCTTAAGCAACCTTTTAAGGGACAGATAGGAAAACATGTGTAGAAAAGTAACCAATTTTAGTAAGGTATACCTTTCAAGTCTTTATAACACTAAGACACCATTATCGGGAAATGCACCCCACATCCATCCAATGTTTAGAATTACATTAAAAAACAGATCCGTTTTAGAATTACGCTATTAAAAAAAAAACAAAAAAAACAGATCGGTCCAATGCTCTGTCCCATAGAATTATGTTAAACAGTGCTTTCTAAAGCTCTGTCCCACAGAATAATATTAAAGACCAGATCCATCCAATGCTTTGTGCTATTGGATCCTCTAATGGCACATGACAAATGTGCCCTAAAGACATGGCAAATGCTTTGGAAGCAGCTGCACACCTAGGAAGCACATAAAAGAGGAGGGTAGCGAGACCTTATTTTGGCGTTTTAATAGGTTTCTATGTTCCCTGCCGATGGGCTGCTGTGGATTATTAAACATGAAAGACAGTATAAAGTGGAGGGGCTGAAAGATTTCTCACTGTCTACTGGTCAACCAGTATCTGCCCGGGGGGTGGGGGGGGAGGCACAAAGACAATGGTGGTTGTGAATGAGCGACAAAACAATAAATAAACCAATACATAGGAACCGAAACCAGTAATGTCCTGAGTTGACTGACAAAGGTAAATACTCAGCAAATACTCACTGAAATCTCTGTCTTCACCAAAACAACAGGACACTTTTACTACACCGGGGGGGATAGAAAGAGGAAGGATTCACTACATAATGTCAATCTGGCAGGTATTAATCCCCTTGTAACTGCTGCAGTACATGTATAACGTCACCCGGCAGGTATTAATTCCCATGTAACTACAGCAGTACCTACATAAAATCACACAGGCAGGTATTAATCCTCTTGTAACTACTGCAGTACATATAACGTCACTTGGCAGGTATTAATCCACAGTTAACTACTGCAGTACACGCACAACATCAGGGTGATGGGTACTAATCCCCAAGTAATTACTGCAGTGCTTGCATAATGTCACATTTGCAGGTGTGTGTGTGTGTGTGTGTGTTCAGATATTCCCATGTAACTACTGCAATACCTGTATAATGTGGCAGGTATTAATCTCCAAGCCAGGCTGTAAAATTGCTAAAGCTGTAACCCTTCATTTTCTTTGGCTACTAAAATGTGTCTCTTTCACAGTGTGATGCTGCACAAGACGACAATGTTGAAATGCAGACATGAGATGAAACATGAGTGTAGAAGAGACATGACGGTCTGTATGGGGGGAACCACTCTGACAAAACCTCCTCTCGTTCCTCACCCCTCAGGAAATCAGCCATTGCAGTAAATACTGCTATTATACAGCAGCTAAATAACTTTCTCTGTACAGCTTCATGCATATAGCTAAGGGTAGGATGGGCCGAAGGACAAGTGGGCGTGAAAGGTCAGGGGTCACCGTACACATCGCTTAAGAGAAGCATGGTCCACCTCCCCCTAATCTACAGCTGGCTGGTTAGGCCAATACCTCTTAACGACGTTGGGCTCTGTAGGAGCTGTTTGGCTTTCGGGGAGGTACGGCTCGCGTTTGAGTACCTTTGGTGCGGCGCTGCAGGGAAACAAGGAGACGTTACGGGTTTAGAACTGGGAAGGCAGAGTGCCCCTGGCCTGTCAGATGCATCCCACCCACTGCCCGGAAACGCAGCCGTGAAAACCCAGCAGGTTGGTGGGGGGTGTTAAAAGAGGTGGAGGCGGAGCCAGAGACACAGGGGACGCCCACCCCAGGTGGCCACCATAGAAGCGATACAGAAGGAAAGCGCATGCTCCATCGCAGGAGAGTGGGAGGGGCTAAAGCCTTACCGCAGAAGCATACTGAACTACAGAAGCCCTGCAGCTATGGATTAAGGATCTGGAATCTGCTGCCAGTTCAGACCAGTGGATGGGCCATCATCATTGTATCTGCATAAAACTTTAACGCACTGATGTACTTATTACAATAAAATACAGTGAAATATAGTTATAAATGAATGTAAATTATTTATTTCTTACGCTTGGCTCTCACATTTACTGCCATTATTAAATATTTATTGTAGAGTTAAGAATTACAAGTCAGGAATTCAATAATTGGATTTCAGCAGGAATCTGGGGAAGCAGGAGTCATGGGAATGAATGAATTTGGTGGGGTTTGATAGGGATTGGAAGGGAGTCAGCAGGAATCAGTGGCTGCAAACAGGGGTCAAAGGGAAATTCTGTGCACAAACAGGAGTCAACGGGAATCAACAGGTGTGGAAGGGAATCAAGGGAATCGGATATTCTGAATTCAAAAGAGGAGAGGTAAAGAGAGGGACCCCTGCCGTGCAGAGCATCACGACCTCATGCAAGAGCAGATCTTCAGCCACCCAGACACCACAGCGACCACTGTGCACATCTAACAGTCGGACACTGGATGCCATTGCAGTTCAAGTGACAGACAGTACATATGTACACAGGAAATGGCACTGATTTGAATGACCTTGATGTGGTGAAATGTATGACCTTGAGATAACCTGGATATTCATAAATGCTGATTACTATAATCAATACAGTGCAGCAGTCATGGATGACAGGATATCCCCCTGAGTGTGACTCTGTGGCTCCCGGCTGAATGTGTGGCTCAGTGACTCACGCTTTCAGATTGATATTCATGGTGGTACTCACTGGAGGGCTGCGGTTGGTGCCTTGGGGATCCTCCATTTGGCACTTGCAGGTTGGACTCGCAGCTCCGGCTGTTCTTAACCGGCTCGGCCACCGGCACCACTGGAGGCCGGGAGAGGTTTGGAAGACTGCGCCGGAGTTTCTCTGGAGGGTTGGAGGGACGAGGAGCAGGTTAACGGGCTGTGCTGCCCATGCGATGGTAACAGGTTAAACCAGCAGGTCTGCTCCACAGTATCATGGAGTTTCTATTAGCTTATACTTTTATATCTTGTTGCCTTTTTATTTCATTTTATTTTTATTTTGTGCATTATATTACTACTTATTTACATTACTTTATTTTGCTTATTTTTGACATATTATTACATTTTATTTTAATCCCATATGAAAAGCATTTGAGCTGCATTTCATGTATGAAAGGTGGTATATAGATTACTATAATAAAGATTAGTATTAACAGTTCACACTTCTAATATTGGATAGGTCTCCAGCACAGCCCCGTTTTTAGTAAGCTCTACATGAAGCATGGGGGTGTTTAATTTAAATTTAAGCTTCTTTAAAATTTGAAAACTGAAGTTCTGAAAAATGCATGGGGCAAACATGAGGAACAGCAGCTAAGTAAACTCCCAGCCATAAGTAAAACCCTGACCTTTACCCTCTGTGGACCCACTGATAGCTTTAAAAATATACAAAAATGGAACAAAAAAAATGGACAAAGTGAGTTTCACAGGATGTTAGCATAAGACTGGGTTAACCAATTAGCTTGCCTTCATTCTTTATCACATTGGTTTGCAGGTCAGGGGCGTGGCCTTGCAAGGAAAGGCGGGGCTGCTGCAGCCGGCTGATGATTGGCTGTGGGGAGCCACGGCTGTACTCCAGGGAGCGCGCGGGCGAGCGGGATCGGGGCGAGTTCCTTGGGGAGGGGCGGGGCGAGGGCCGGGGTGAGTGGCGAGGAGAGGGGCTAAAGCGGTTGATTGGCGGGTGGAAGGCTGGGTGCATGGCCTCTTCCTCGTCCTCCAGGCTGTGGGCATCCAGCTCTTGGTCGCTGAACGTGCCTCGCCGCAGAGAGTGGCAGGAGGAGCCGGAACTGCGGCGGGATGCTGTGGCTGCGTACTCCTGCCTCAGACCTGCAGACATGGCCACACGTACACTCTCATACTGACTGCATGCAGTGTATGAACGTGCAAGCCAGCAGGGGGCACACTAGCTCCCACCCAATCAAACTCTTCATATTGTATAAAGCAGTTTAGCAATTTAATCAATCAAAATGTGTAAAGAAACAAATGTCTGAAATAACATTGCTCTCTTCCCGTCATATTTATACTGTTTATACTGAGTACTGTCTCTGAGCGGTTCTCTTTTCATAACTATATCATTTTACAGTACAGAGAGGATATGACACACTGGTTAATTTATACCTGGGAAGAATTTGCTTTTGGGGGGGCATAGTCAGTTGAATGTGAAAGTCTGTATTTAGTTAAGTAAATGAATCTTTCATCAGTTACAGAAGAGGGTACATGGTACAGCCCATACCTGTACCTCCTGCATGGATTAGTATTGGCAGGTATGTACCAGCACCTGCTGTGGTGACATTTGATCTGGAAAATGCCACCACTTCCTGTAGGGGGAATATATTGTGAATGCTGTATCACACCATTCAGTACTGAGGGTGAATGTGTGTGCAATAATTGGTCATGTCACCATCTGCTACGGTGAGATATAGTCGCATGATTCCCAGGGGGGGGTACGGTTCGGGCTGTACCACCATCTTGAGTAGGAGAGAACCTCCATGGTTTCACTCACTCTCCTCCTGCATACGGGCCAAGATCTGCACGTCAGTGACATCATTGAGCTTGTATGTGGTAGAAGAGCCCACGGAGTCCTCGTCCATCTCGGAGGTGCTGAGCTCGCTGTCCACCGAGGACTGGGGGCTCACGAGGGTGGGGTTCCTATCAGCACTACCGCCACGCTGGTGTCCTGCAGACCAAGAACACCTCACTCAATCTGAACACTTACGGCAACGTATATAACTTGTATATTGCCGTCCCCTCTTTATACACCAGTGTGATTATCCCTGCGGTCAGACACTGCCGTCCCCTCTTTATACTGTAATGCTGGGTATCACTGCAATCAGATGTAAAAGTCTCTTTTGACCAGCTGCTGCACTCAGCAGCACAGGTGCAACTTACCTGCACTGCCTGGGAGCACCAGCTGTTTGACAATGGGCACCCTGGCGGGCGTAGATGACGGGGAGTTGAAGCCACTGCTGTAGGGGCTGTTGCCAGCATTGGGGCTGTAGGGGCTACTGTAGCTGACTGCTGAGTGGTAAGGGCTTCCATACAAGCTCCTCCGCTTGTTGGCTGCGGAGGGGAGACAATCATGTCATTGTCATTGGGTACAGTGGAGACAAACATAGTATTATTGAGGGCCGCAGACAGGACAATTACAGCATTGCAGTATGCAGAGAGTGGATAATCACATCAGACCCCCTGGAAATGCGCTAATTAAATCAGTGATAAAATAACGACGACGGAGAACACAGTGCAAGTGTGCAGAGATGTGGCTGGTTGCCCCACAGACACCGGAAAGACGGGTGGGGACTGAAGCATGGCCAGCTGCTGCCAGCTGACTACGGGGAAGCGGTGGGAGTTCTGCCAGCGGGGGGGTGCGTGTGTGCGTATGAGCGCACACAGCGAACCATACGGTCAGCAGCATAAGCTCCTTGTGGTAGCGACAGTGAGAACATTCACCAGGGCACTTCCTAAGGAGAGGCGGTGAGGGAGAGGGGGAGGGAAGGGGGGGAGAGCGAGAGAGAGGGGGAGAGAGATCACTGCTACCAAGGGGGGTGAACAGTCCCAATAGTGTGTCTCAATTGGTGAGAACAAATGTCAGCAGCTTGTCAGAACCAACACTATGCCTTGACAGCACCTCTGATGGAGTTAGTGTGTCTGATCAGCAGACATGACCTCTCGTGCAAAGGGGTATGACTGCAGAACAAGCCTTGGGAACAGAGACTCTCCCTTTGTTTTGGTTACTAGGAAACGTTTCTGCTCGTATGTTTGTATTGGAAATCTGTGCAGGGTAACAGCTATGTGTTCCCCAGACAGCATTCTTCTGATGCTAGTCACTATACCCACCCCTTACAATCCTTTTGCCAACTCATGTACATAATTATTTGAAACCATATATTTAAATGGTTACCTTATGGTAAAAGGATCAGTCCCAGTGTGTGTCATAAAGTAAGTGATAATTGGGTGTGGATGCTCAAAACTTTGTTATAACAACAAAGTCAAAAATATTTAATAGCAGTTGTTTTACGCACTTGCTACAGAATTCTAAATAGTTATGGCCAGTGTATATATTACGAAAGGTTAAAATTAGATGCATTGGCCAACTATTGGTATCAGCTGACAGCAACAATTGGCCATATTTAAAATGGTGACCCATAATGCTTTGCACACCTACATACTAAACGATTAGAAAAATGTCTGCTTTGTGGAATTATTTTAACATTAGAAATGGTCAGTAACACAAGTGTTTGATAACAAAAGAAAATTCAGTGCAGACAGCGCAAAATCAAAAGATATTACTCTTGAAAATTACGGATTTTATCAAACTTGATGATCAGCCCTTCTCTGTTAAAAATGCTATAATTATACAAGATGTGTACAGTTATAAAATGAAGTGCTCTGGGACTGTTGTATGTCAGAGTTGGTGTTTTCTTACAAAAAAAAAAAACATTTTCATATTTTTGAAATGCTATTTATTTATTTGGCTGGTGTGTCCCTTCAAACTTATTTAAGTAGAACCTCCTAAACAATTGGTATCTGTCAGTTTTCAAAATAATCATCTATCGGTATCAGCCAGAAATTCCCTAATCACTGAAATCACTAATTGAAATTGTTTGTCGTGATACTAAAATAGAATGTATCATTTAAGGGCCTGTGTGACTAGTTGGCTTTTGGTTATTTCACCAAGGGAGAGCAGTGGCTGTATTCTGGTGATGAAATGTGTTTTGTAACAGTCAACAGCAGAGGGAGCAGCATGGAGTGGGAAGTCAGCACAAGTGCCAGCCCTGAGACAGCACTGCTTCAGCCGGCCATTCAGTGTCTGATAGCAGAGCTTCAGTGTGGAAATGTCACCTTTAGTTATTTATGTTTATTCATTCAGCAGCCACTTTTAGAAAAAGTGCTGCACAGGTCAGAGCACACAAATAATGACCAGCTAACAGAATTTGTAGAGAAGAATTTACAGCAGTGGCCTCCATCTTAACCCGCATAATATTTCCAAATGGTGAAATGTTTCACTGTGTATGTAGGGTGTGTGGCTCAGTGAGTTGAGATTATGCCTGTGGTCAGAAGGTCACCAGTTCAAATCCAGGAGCCAGCAGAATGATGCTGCCACCGGGCCCCTGAGCAAGGCCCTTAACCCCCAGCTCCAGAGGCACTGCAGGCTGGCTGATCCTGTACTGTGACCCCCCAGGCTTGCTCTCTCACCTCTCTATGTGTCTGGGTTTCTCATGGAGAGCATGATGTAATGTGTGAAAAAGAGAATTTCCCCGCAGGAATTAATCAAGTATCACTATTCGATATCTATCAAAAGTATATGCAAAGTACTGATATAAAATGATGAATAAGCTGGACACTTTGATTCTAGGGCCAAGGTGCGGCTTTCTGAGAAAGGATTCCAGAAGAGAGCAGGCAGGGCGCTCAGATGGTTTGGGGGAGGTAAAAGCCTCAGTGGTGTGTTGGGTCAACAGGAACATGCAGCCAGTCTGTACCCACAAAGCAAATCTGAATCACTGTTTGTGTGGGAATACTGTATTTATAACACAGCAAAGCAGAGGAAACTGCCTGAACCCATACATTTCACTGCTGACCTGACACAGTTCATTTACTGGGTTCATAAATAAAACATTTATGAATACAGTGAAGTACACTTTACGCATAGCTAAAAGAGAAGGCTGTTACTAAGATGGAACTCTGACAGAGATGAGAGTAGGTTGGACTGTGGCCTAGCAACGCCAAATATGCCTGTTCTATTACAGGAGAAGTCAGCTGACCCCATAATGACACCCAAGTTTAGTTTTACATTGGGTTGAAGGCCCACAACTTTCGTCAAGATGTCAGCTGTATGAGATTAGCTGATGCCTAGAGTATGGGTGCCAGGGCTGCCATCACATTAAATGTTCATGTCAAGCTCCTGGGGAACTCAAGAGTACCAAACCTTTGAAGACAGCTGTAGGTGTCACAGTGGAGAAAACACTAAAATTGTGACCAAGGCAGCAATACACTTGGCATCAATGATGCATTTGGCTGCACAAATGGACAGAGGTCGAGAACCTTTAGTGGCAGCTTCTCAGAGCACTGGAGATCACCAAAGCAGTTCCACTGGGACAGATAAGGTGAACCTGGGCTCACAGGCAGACAGAGCAGTTAAGCTAGAACTGCTACACTCTGCACTCCCCTCTAACCCAAGCAAAAGCAAATCAGGAGAAACATTCTAAATTTCAGCTCAACAGTGGAAACAAAGGACAGATCTTTGCAGAAGGAGCAGCTAGCAGGCACGGTTGAAACACTCCAGCACTTAGCAGTCCGAATGTGTCAGTCGAGTGACTCAGCAATGAAACCCATAGTTTAATGCATACCCAGGCTAGCAATGAGCATTCAGGAATGCAATTAAGTGTGTGTGTGGCCGTGCGATTGTATATGTGTTTACATTCTTGTTGTCTTGTGTGTTTATATGTTAATGTGTGGGATCATGTGGGGCTAATTCACAAACATACTGAAAGGCTTTTGCATATCTCACACACACACACACACACACACACACACACACACACACACACACACACACGTTGAACAGCTGCAGCACCAGCTGCAGTCACAGGAAGTTCCCTAACTGGAGAAGATGCATTGGGGGAAGAATGAAAGACTGAGACCCTAAGAAACACACACAGACGACCATGGAACCAGGTGACAGTAGGGTCACACCTTCCTCCTGTTCCACAGATATAAAAAACAAACTGACAGTAGCAACTGGGCTCAGCTGATGGACTGTCACATTGTGTCATCAAAACCAATCACTGATCCATACTGACCACAATGATCACAGTCCACTGTTCCACACTGGTCACGACTGCCGATCCATAGTGACCACATAGACCGCAGTTCCACACCACATTGACCACCATAACTGCTAATCTCCACTACTTCAAACTGATCAACACTAATCAGTGTCATCCTAACTCCTGATGAGTAGTTTCCCTGAAACCTGACTGACCAAACACCTATGAAGAATGATAGCAGATGTCAGGGGTCAGCTGGTTAATAAACGGAGCGAGCTTTCACACCTTTTTGCCAGCACCAATTTAGCAGTGGACTTCTTTTCCAAGCTAGATGCCACACTATCCTCAGGGTGTCACACAGAACAAACATTTAATGTATCCCATGAATAACTTTGTTTTGCAACTGGACAAAAACATCCTTCACAGCAATTATCACAGTCAAGGGACCAATTGAACCACCATACCTCTGTGTTCAAAGTCACTGGCCAGAATTACATATACCCACAAGGTAAGTGACAGTGTGTGCATACACATATGTCTATGTGTATACAGTGAACAGAGTAATTGCTCTGCCTAGCTTTGCTCCCTGGAGGGGTAAGACACACTATGTCTTCTCAGGCTAAGCAGGGTCAATTGGTACATTATTCAAACGTGTGCAGACCATACAGACTAGGGAGAGCTACTCATTCAGCAGTCATCATGGTTGAGACCATGTGAGACCAATGACCATGATGTTATAGATAGCCCCACCCACATACCAATCTGATGACAGCCAATGAATGCCCATCTTTCTCATTTTTAAGAAGTTAAATATAGCCCTGTGTTGGATCATGGCTTTGGACCTAGGGCATAATAAGCAAGGCCTACCTGACATGGTGAGGTCCAGCCGGTGGATCAGAGACCGCTTTGCAGACTCCATCTCAGGGCTTGGGTTGTCCAGGGCCTGGCGGCACCAGACTGCAGGGCTGACGGCTTTCTGTAGAGGACTGTTCAGCTTGGCCTCATAGAGCCTAGGAGGGCGGACAGACACACACACAGTCAGCATGTTAGGAGAACATCCCAGACACATTCAAGGCCTTTAAACACAACCCCTGAGATACTTTAGGGGTACCAAATAAATGGCTAACCCTGTGCTCGGACCGCAAGCTTCACTCGCGTATGCATCTGTAGGTCTCAAAGGACAGCAAGCAGAAAGAATGATTACAATATACCTGTACTAATAATTGAGTAAAGGGTAAACTAAGTATCATTTTCAGACATTTCACAGACAGACAGAACAATTCTTCTAACAGAAACTCATCTCAAATAGACTCTTTAATAGGGAGACCCAGCAGGCAGTAGTGGGTAAAATGAAAGTGTCCAAAAGGGACTTCTGCTGCACCCATGAAGGAGGTGAAGTGAATGTCTGATTTCAGTAGTATCGCTCTCTCAATGGTTTTGGTGAAAAACCTTTTGTAATGCAAGTGCTGCAATGCACTGGGTATGTGATGGGACTACATTCATAGATGAGGTAGAACACACAGGCACCTACAGGGCTGTATCAAAGAATCCACACAGACATCACAGGCCCCTACACGATACAAGGTAACGGGCTTCAGTCAGACATAGCAGCATATGGCGAGAGTTTCTGACGTTTGTCTGCGGGACCGGACAGGTGCAGCTCAACAGAGAAGACAGCAACATGCTGAGGGACTTGAGGGAGTAGCAGGGCAGCTCTGACTCAGCAGCTGTTGGCTCTCTCAGCAGACCACAACATGGAGATGTTCATCAACGTCAGGCATCAGCCACATGGCACACGGGACACGGAGAGGTGCTTCCATGCCTCAGGCATGCAGCTTCACGGCACGGGGGCATGGGGGTGGCTGACAGAGTAACAGCTCTGCAGTGTGGGCCAGAGTTCAAAATCCATGCACATCTGTGTTAGAGGACTGCATGTGTGGGAGAAGACCATGGCACACGCACTCCGTGGGGGAGTGCAAGTTGGTATTTAGGCATGCATCATATAGCAAGAAGCAGTTATTTCTTGTTTTAGAGGACATTTTTACTCATTTGCAAAAATGGAAAACTGTCATTTCAACACTTAGTACCCTGCTTAAGCATGCCTGAGCATGCTGCGTTCCATGGGACTTCTGGTTACTCCATATTTGTCCTGTACCTTGCTTATTCTCAGCCAGTGGCATAATGGTTTAAACACACCACAGGGTTACACATTTAGAGTGTCACATGCTAGCTGGTTCCACAAGCAGTAGCAGAACGTGGTTATGATTTGCATACTTATCAGAAAGCTGGTGTTGATGTACAGAGATTCATCTAAAGAGATGTTTAAATTTAAAGTTTTAATAAGATTTTCTGCTTTTGGGCATTATGTGGTTCCCAGGGAGAAGACGGGAGGGAATAAGGAAAAAAAAAAGACCCTGGATGGTGTATAACTGTTGGTTAAAAGTAGTGTAATTAAGAAGTGCGTTGTAAAAATGCCACAGCTAATTATATGCAGCAAAAGTTTTTATATTCATGCATCATTTATTTGTAACGGACTAATCTGGATGCTGCATTATTTCTGTAAATACACTGTTGACTGTATACCTCCAGCCTGCGTAGTTTACCTGTAAAACGTAAATGTTCATCCATCCACCCATTTTCTATACCTGCTTGTCCTATGCAAGATTATGGGTGTCCAGAGCCACCAGACGTGGCAGAGAATAACCCAGGATGAGGCACCAACCCATCACAGACAAAAAAAATGTAAATGTAAGTTTGTAGAATAATATTGCTAGTTTGGGATATACATTCCCGTTCTTGAGAGCTTTGTCATCTAAATTGTCAACTAGTCTGACTTCCCTACTGAAGTTTTCCGTTTCCGTCAGTGCAAACTTAATTTCTGATCACACCTCTATCTCCTTTTGCAGAGGTCCAGCAAACCCTTAGCCTGATTTTGTGTTCCTGTTCATTCCTAAAGTGAAAATTTTAGTTCACACAAACTTTGCAACACAATTCCAGACTGATTTTCTCGTTCTAAGTAATGATGTTTGTAGCATTAATTAAAGCATGAAAGGCCAGTTTGCCTTCCATGCCCACTTCCTGCTTTATCAGGTTACTCCTCAGAGATCTCTGGGTATCTCACAATAAGCTCAGACCTGTCTCCTGGGATGGTGCCCTGTCCTCCAAACGATCCATGGCCATGCCCAACTTCTAGATACGATTGTCACGCTCGTCTGTGCTCAAAATACTTTATATTTTTCTCATGGGGAAGATGAAGATCTCATATTCACACATATCCAACCATCTACGGTGATTCTCGCTCATCCTAAACAAAACCGGTAAAGGACCCTGGGTAAACTGGAGAAATAAGTCGCTAACGAAGTCCTCAGTTTAAACAGCCGTTACAATGTGTCGCCGGCATATTTCATCATAAAATTATAAGCGCACTTATGCGCCCAGAGCGGGGGTGGCCATGAGATCATCCCTCCAGAATAAACGGGACATTCCGCCCATATTAGAGATGGATCCCGGTAGACACGGCGAAGTAGAATCAGCCGCGCCGTGCAGCGTCCCTGCGGCAACGCACCGACATAAACACAGCCCAGCAAAACCGACCAACACCCCGCCGGGGAACAAAGGCCACGGACCGACCCCAGGAGGCTCAGAGGGAAGCTGTCAAGCCCCACACGGACCGCACTGGGACGTGTGACCGCGACCGC